>OZ024751.1:6691923-6854423 GCA_964016885.1 Eledone cirrhosa
GTTCCAGATAATAAAGACCTTCAAGATAATAAAGAATCATCTGTACTCTACCAACATGCTAAGATAGAACACAAGGGTAAATTAGAGAACATAGAAATAAAAATAGAATCTACACACAGAAAAGATGCAATGTTTAGACAAATTACAGTGGCAATAAACATAAAAGAATTACAACCAAAATTAAATAGAAAATATGAGTGGAACAGCAACATCACAACTTACAATTAAGGTCAAAATGAAAACACACACACACATAGAACAAACAACCAACTAATAACATGTAAATAAATAAATAAATAAACAAATAGATAAATGAACACAAACACACACAGACACCCGGATGTGGCGCATGCGCAAACTGAGCACACAACACACACACAGAAACAAAATGGCGTAGGACAGAAGAAAGGAAAGGCACAGAAACAAAGAAAGGAATCCCCAGTCACTGAAGAGGTCACAGAGTGTGTGACGAAATGACTATGACTATATATAAACAACTATCTGGTTGTGGAACCAACCAACCAACCAGAAATGTATAAATTTGTAGATTTGTAAATTTATAAATTTATAAATATATAATAAATTGAAGTGAAAGCAACTGGTGCGTGTGTTTCTTATTGGCAACATGACCCTCCCAAAGTATAACAATATATATATATATATATATATATATATATATATATATATATATATATATATATATATATATATATATATATATATTATATATTATATATATATATATCTTTTACTCTTTTACCTTTTCCAGCCATCCGACTGAGGCCATTTATTAAAATAACAGATTAAAGCAAAGCATTGCTGCTTTCACCCTTATTCTTCATATTTATTATTATTACTATATATATATTGATATTAACAATATTAATAAATGGAAAATATCTTTATAATACTTTATTTATTTTATTATACGTATGTCAAGGACACTAAATTTTAGTGTGCTTTCATCAGATAAAATATAATATTTTGTGTGAAGATATTGACATACCTTAGCGTAGACTTAATAGTATAAGCCCGTTAGCGATATATAATTGTTCTAAACAAAAGTGCAGCTTTCTTTTCTTAGTGTGTCTGAGTTATTTTTAAAAATACATTTGGTGTAAGAATGTTCTTCTTTCTTGCTAGAATGCTAGTAGTGTTGTCAGTTGTCGTTGTTTTTGAAGAAGATGACGAAACAATGCCTCGGGTGTGTAGCATTTTTGCAGGGCAGTTTTGGTAATGAATTGAAGAATCAAAGCGAAGTCACAGTAAATATTCTGTAGAATCGAAGTTTGGTAAATAATTTGAAGAAGTGAAGTTTTATAATATAGTTGAGTAGCTTGGTAATTATATATTGCTCAGAAAGCTGCGTGTTCAGATCACGTCGGGATGTCACAAATTGAAGCATTGTTTAGTAAGTGTTGTTAGAGGTGAAATAACACGATAAAATAGATAGTACAAAATTTACTTCGTTTCAGTTAATGAAAGTACAAACAATAAGTTACTACAAGTGATAAAGGTTGACGATGTTTTTGTTGTTGTTATTCCGTTCTGCTGAAATACCGATTGGCCGGAGAATGTGAGAGCCTGTCAGGGGAGAGAGAGGGAGAGAGAGAGAGAGAGAGAGAGAGAGAGAGAGAGAGAGAGAGAGAGAGAGAGAGAGGGGGAGGGAGAGAGAGAGAGAGAGAGAGGGAGAGAGAGAGAGAGATGTATATGTAGTTAAATAATTACGTAGACATACGAAGCTCGGCTGAAGAGTTTATCGGATGACCAAGATATTCTCATGAAATGACCAGATGAGGTATATTTGTCAACATAGTCCCTCGAAAGATTCAATAATGCAGTTATTAATAAAAAGCGATGAAACTAATGCGTGTCAGATTTCACAGCTCTAGCATCACTCCTTCATAGGTAGACTATGAGTAGATAAACATAAATACACCTATATATATACGATGTAACGCTATGTTGACATAATTTGAAATATGGATGGCTTCATATTATTATCTGGAATATATACAATCGCATTCTCTTGAGTTTCCCAGGGAACCTTTGTCTTACCCACAATATAAATCAATTTATCGTTCTTTCAATCATTTTCTGAAATTTCCGGATGAAGCTTAACATATATTTACAAAGTGTTGACGATAGCACTGCATGAAATATCATATATACAATACTTCATTAGTATTAATGCAGATTAATATATTGGTTGTATTAATTTTATAAGAGCGGTGGATTGGCAGTATCAGTAGAAGGTCGGACGCCATGCTTTGAAGCATAGAGTTACGCCCCTTCCCATTCTGAGTTCAAATCCCGCCGAGGTTAACTTTGCCTTTCATCATTACGGGGTCGATAAAATAAAGTACCAATAATGCACTGGGTAATTGCTGGCCTTGTGCCAAAAGTAGAAACAATTAATTGTATATTATATAATTTATAAATATACATGTATGTATTTACTTGAAGGCGCAGATCTAAATAATGATTTCTGATTTAGGAACAAGGCCAATAATTTACAGGGAGGGGGAAAGTCGATTAAATCGACTCCCGTGTTACTAGTACTTTAGTTCATCGACCCCGTAAGGATGGAAGGTAGTGCTAACATTGGCGGCATTTGAACTCAGAACGTAAAGAACTCTATGTCGTGAAGCATCATGTATGTCGCTCTACTGATTGTTTGCCAGCAAGAGTGAAAGCCTTCATGTCATAGAGATGCAGATGATTCGTAGAGGTCATATAGACCATATGACGTCTAAAATGTGAGATGGATCATTGTAGTAACAAGAATCATTATAAACATACTTGAGACGTCAATCTACTGCTAAGAGCGTGTGCATCATAAGGATGAGAAACGGGTACATATTTGTCAAGACAAGTAAACAGCTACAGAAAATAATTGATGGATCGTTGGAGTTTGTGGGTGGAGCTAAACATACATATAAACCCTATTAGAGATATAAGTACAGTTTTCAAAGAGAATAATGCTACCGATACTATTACTGCTGCAGATTCAGCTAAAACCACACCTCTATCGCCCCACCTCCATTATAACTACAACAACTACTACTACTTCTACACTACAACCACCAACGGTACCACTACTACTACTTCTCCACTACAACCACCAAAGCTACCACTACTACTACTTCTACACTACAACCACCAACGCTACCACTACTACTACTTCTACACTACAACCACCAACGCTACCACTACTACTACTTCTACACTACAACCACCAACGCTACCACTACTACTACTTCTACATTACAACCACCAACGCTACCACTACTACTACTTCTACACTACAACCACCAACCCTACCACTACTACTACTTCTACACTACAACCACCAACGCTACCACTACTACTACTTCTACACTACAACCACCAACGCTACCACTACTACTACTTCTACACTACAACCACCACCGCTACCACTGCTACTACTTCTCCACTACAACCACCAACCCCTACCACTGCTACTACTTCTACACTACAACCACCACCGCTACCACTACTACTACTTCTACACTACAACCAACGGTACCACTGCTACTACTTCTACACTACAATCACCAACCCCTACCACTACTACTACTTCTACACTACAACCACCACCGCTACCACTGCTACTACTTCTCCACTACAACCACCAACGCTACCACTACTACTACTTCTACACTACAACCACCAACGCTACCACTACTACTACTTCTACACTACAACCACCAACGCTACCACTGCTACTACTTCTACACTACAACCACCAACGCTACCACTACTACTACTTCTACACTACAACCACCAACGCTACCACTACTACTACTTCTACACTACAACCACCAACGCTACCACTACTACTACTTCTACATTACAACCACCAACGCTACCACTACTACTACTTCTACACTACAATCACCAACCCCTACCACTACTACTACTTCTACATTACAACCACCAACGCTACCACTACTACTACTTCTACACTACAATCACTAACCCCTACCACTACTACTACTTCTACATTACAACCACCAACGCTACCACTACTACTACTTCTACACTACAACCACCAACGCTACCACTACTACTACTTCTACACTACAACCACCAACGCTACCACTGCTACTACTTCTACACTACAACCACCAACCCCTACCACTACTACTACTTCTACATTACAACCACCAACGCTACCACTGCTACTACTTCTACACTACAACCACCAACCCCTACCACTACTACTACTTCTACATTACAACCACCAACGCTACCACTACTACTACTTCTACACTACAATCACCAACGCTACCACTACTACTACTTCTACACTACAACCACCAACGCTACCACTACTACTACTTCTACATTACAACCACCAACGCTACCACTACTACTACTTCTACACTACAACCACCAACGCTACCACTACTACTACTTCTACACTACAATCACCAACGCTACCACTACTACTACTTCTACACTACAACCACCAACGCTACCACTACTACTACTTCTACATTACAACCACCAACGCTACCACTACTACTACTTCTACATTACAACCACCAATGCTACCACTACTACTACATCTACATTACAACCACCAATGCTACCACTACTACTACTTCTACACTACAACCAACGGTACCACTACTACTACAACAGTTGATCATACTATAACTTACATATATCCCTACGTTTGTCACATAATTTCTATTGAAATTGGTATCTCTTATTTCCTCGCAAGCTTTCTAACATTATATATGAAATATAAAATATATATGATATATACGATGATATATATATATATATTATATATACCACATATTATGTAATCTGCTATTTGCACCAATGGAAAACAACTTGAGTTATTTCATTGTATCAGTTATAATAAATTGTATTGCGTTAGTATTTTGTTTGATGTCGGTGATGCAACATTTAAAATATATTTTATTTCATGTTCACTAAGTCATCATATAGATAAACATAGGGCGGTGAATTGGCAGTATCGGTAGAGGGTCGGACGCCATGCTTTGACGCATAGAGTTACGGCTCTTGCCATTCTGAGTTCAAATCCCGCCGAGGTTAACTTTGCCTTTCATCCTTACGGGTTCGATAAAATAAAGTACCAGTAATGCACTGCGATAATTTCTGGCCTTGTGCCAAAAGTAGAAACAATTATATAGATAAACATAGGTTTAAATATATAATGAAATAGATCCCGATACAAATAGTACGTATTTACATTTTTGTGTAACATGTGTATATTTGAGAATGTAGAATACAATTCAGAATAACCCCACATTTACGGAGCATAAAGTCATTCTAAGTGTTGAACATTTCAATACATCTTAAATCATATATGCCTGATTGGAAAGCGATGATTCTGTGAAATCTAACTTAAGATTATAGTTATTGTATTGTAAGAGATGTTAAAATTATTATTCCCCAAACATAGTTCAGGAAATGTGCGTAACTTTGTTCATATATGCAGAAATATATTTCCAGAAAATTAGGTAGTGGAGTGGTAGAGACTATAAGGAGAATCTGACTATAAGTACTTTGCATTCTAACTTCAAACATCCTTGCAACTGATATTGAATTGCATCCCAATTTCTGTCAATGGATTGAAAAGCGGTAATAACTTGGGATTAATGAAATCAACAATATACACGCCTCTCCTCGAATTTAAGGCTTTGTACGAATGCAAGAACTCAATATTATTCCAGAAGAACTCCAGAGTGAATGTTATATTATATCCGGATTTAAATTTGACAAATACGCTTTGCAGTTCCGGGGGAAGGTATACGTCAGAGCATTATATTTTTTAGAATATAAATTATAGTCCTTTTATTGTAATCTATAGTTTACAGGTACTTTCTTACGGCTACGAAATTCACTGCAAATACACACGAATTACATCCATCGAAATTAGGAATTAAAAGTTAACATCAAATTCAATATAGGAAAGTAGGAAAAATACATGGAATACGCATGTAGTTATTTTGACAATCGCTATCTATCACTAAATATATTCCCGACCTTTCTGCTCATATGAATGTATCTATATATCTACACACATAGTCACACAAACAAATACACACATTCACACGAACACACACACACAAACAAATATATATCGTCAACGATCTATCTACTGTTTTATATAATTATCATAAAACTGACTTCTGACACAATACATACATAATATTTCCAATGAAAATAATTGTCGGAAACATATGACTGAAAAATAATAATTAATCTAGAGCTTCAACTATATTCGTTACCTGTTTCATAAATAGATTAACTTCTACAGCCAGCCACACGAACCTGTAACATATCCTGAACAACCAATGCCTGTGCTTTGAAGTTCTCTTTATGTGGGGAAAGGCCTTGCAATCGACCAATCACACTTTCTGAACATCGAAAAAAACTACCCGAAAAGAAAAAGTGGTCAATATCATCGGATGCTTCCGAAGCCACAGGATTATTTGCAGAGTTTCCCTCTCCTAGAAATGTGTTATGACAACAACTGGGGGTCTTTCACTCCCAGGGAAAAAGAAAAATTACTATTTGGATGGCCGTTGACTCCACCCTTTGCGGGTTCTTACTACCCAAAAGAAGGCACAATATGCCCTATCCATAAATGAGGAAGCAGAGTGGAAGCAAAAAACTGACGTCACATATTAGTAAGGTCATGGAACGAGTCATCAGAACGAAACTGATCATGATCCTCGATGAAACATCCACCATAGTATCAACATGCTCTCTTTTCCGGAAAGTCGTCAGATCGTGTTGTAAAATGGCAGCATCAGCCGTGTTTTTGATTGCCTGTGAGTACTGAAACAACTGCTGGACAGTTCACATGTGGACGTGACATATCTTGAGTTTGCGGAGTGCTTTGGCAAGGTTCACCACGGTATGATATGTCACAAACTACATAGACTTGGCATAACTGAAAAAGTAGGTGAGTGTCTGCATGATTTCTTAAAAGACAGAAGCCAGAGAGTTGCAGCCATGGGGCCCTCGCAAAGGAAACATCAATATCAAGTGGGGTACCCCAGGGCAGAGTCTTGGACCACTATTGTTTTTGGTGGCTCACTCAGGCAAGCCCGCCCTCTCTAGTACATAGAGCATCCCTCACTAGCTATGCTGATGACACAAAGGTATCACAAGCAATCAAAAACACGGCTGATGCTGCCATTTTACAACACGATCGGACGACTTTCCGGAAAAGAGACCGAGAGACCATGTTGATACTATGGAGGACATTTGCCCTAAGCCACCTCGACTACTTCTCCCAGCTGTGGTCATCCCATAGTATCAAACAAACCACGGAGCTTGAGGCAATCCAACGAAGCTACACCAAGAGGTTCGTGACGATGAAGGAGCTGAGCTACTGGGAAAGGCTAAAAGAACTGAAACTCTACTCCTTGGAACGAAGACGAAAGAGATACGGAGTGATATACATAGGAAATTCCTGGAGGAACTAGAACCAAACTTTGGCATTCACAGCTAGACCAGCCCCGGAACAAGGCGTCACTGTGTGGTGGTAAATGTCCCGTCTTCTACATCTAGAATAAGGAGTAGATATTGCAATAGCCAGCAGTTTAAAGGCCCTCGAATCTTCAACAAGCTGCCAAGAATTTTGTGAGATCTGCATGATGTGGACGTGATGCTTTCAAGGCACATCTCGACACCCTGCTATCCAGGATCCAGGATGACCCCACAGCACGGTACGAAGGTAACCTAAGGGCAGCAGCAACGAATTCCTTCTTACACAGATGGCCAGCCAACACAGGCTGGAGAAAGAATATGTAGCAGCAAGGGCAGTGCCCCAGCATGGCCTCAGCCGGATGGCTGGAGCATGTAAAAGAGTAAAAGAGTATATATATATGCATACATATACATACATATACATATATATATACATACATATACATATACATACATATACATACAGATACATACATATATATACATACATATATAGAATTCACAAGAATCGAAGCTATGTTCAAAGCATTTATTCACTTACAATTGTTTCATCCAAACCTAGGCTTGGTGTCTTCGGAGCATTTTTAGATGCTTGTACATATAATTGACCTCCTATCAAACGCAAGAGACATACATATACATATATATATTGATGTACAGTGGAGTGGCATATATTATACTATACTATATTTGAACAGCAATTCAAATTTAAAATCAAAATTAAAATTAAAATTAAAATACATTCGGCAGATAACACAGATAATGTAAGAGGATAGTTTGATAATCAGATCTAGTAGATAGTGTATGCGTTAGTCACACATGGCGCATGCAAGTGTGTCTCATTTATATACGATTATTGTGTGGCAAGGGGTTACATGTAATGCAAGCACCTTAACCGGGTAAGCAAGAGTATTATGGTGGTTGTAGTGGTAGGGTATTTTTTGTATAGATCAAAAAAGTATGTGTGCAGAAAAATATATATACTTACATATATATACATACATATAAATACATATACATACATATGCATACATACAAATAAATACATATACTTACATACATGTACATACACACACATACACACACATGTGTATATATATATATATATATATATATATATATATATATATATATATATATATATATATATATATATATATATATATTCTAATATGATACCCCTGCTATCCATGACTTAGACATTTTGCTTATCAAAATGTTTTTATAGAATGAAAAAGAAACCAAAAACAAATATCGAATATGAAAACGGAATAGAGAAATATTACGATATTTCCTTGGAAAACCATGTGTAATGTACGTTGTTGTTTTATTGCTATAGTCCCAAGTGAGTCTGAGCGAAACATTAGCTGTAGCGAATAGAAATAAATGATCAAAGAATCGCTCTAATAAATGGTGGCTTGAGTGTATTGACAATGTTAAGTGTGCTGTACTGTAAATGGAAGGTTATAAACCTGTATAAAGAATATAGTTCAGGAACTAAATCGTAGGTATCAAAACGCTGACACAGACACTCTCACACATAACACACACACACACACACACACACACACACACACACACACACACACACACACACACACACACACACACACACACACACACATACATACATACATACATACATACACACACATACGCACAAACACACGGACACAAATACGTATCCACACAGACACACAAACACACACATACACCCACAGACACATGCACACATACATATATACACACACAGACACAAAAGCACAAAGACAAACACATACACACACATACACAATGACACAGACATGCACACACACAGACGAAAACACATACATTATATATATATATAGATAGATAGATAGATATTATATGCTACGAATGTAAAAAACTCAGCCAAATTTATTTTGCGTTTATTAGATGTTTACTTTGAACGTGGACCAACGAGAATATTGAATAGGAAGCAATTCAATTATCTCCGAACCCCCAAAATATAAACAAACACGTATACATACGTGTGTGTGTATGTGGGGGGGGGGGGGGTATGTGCGTGTGTGTATGTGAGATGATGGTGTGTTTGTGTGTAGTGTGTGTGGTATAGAAATGACTTCTGCAGTACGAGAAATGTTTATATCGTTTCAAGTCATCAGCAATGTCCATGCTGTGCTCTTGATGATTTTTCATGAATGGAACAGTTCTAGCCTTGTAGACGTCATTTCTATATGCTATATATATCTACAGTCATTATTAATGTATTTCGCACGTTATCTATTTGTGGTTTCTCACCAATAACTGTTATAAAACTGTTCTTTATATATATATCAGTTCGGAAATAGCTGTTGAAACGTAAGGAGTTCAGCTGTTGGAGTCGCAAATCCTTCATATACACATATATATATATATATATATATATATATATATATATATATATATATATATATATATATATATATATATATATATATTGTTATGCTTTGGGAGGGTCATGTTGCAATAAGAAACACACGCGAGTTGCTTTCACTTCAATTTATTATAAATAAAATTTATAAATTTAGGAATTTATAAATTTCCGGTTGGTTGGTTGGTTCTACAACCAGGCGATTGTTCATATATTGTCAAATTTCTTCCGTCACACATTATGTGACCTCTTCAGTGACTGGGGATTATTTTCTTTTCTTTTTTTTCTTCTCTTCTTTTCTTTGTTTTTTGTGCCTCTCCTTTGTTCTGTCCTACGCCATCTTGTTTTTGTGTGCTGTTAGGGGCTGGACTGGTTGGGTAGTAGAGAGTAAACAAGGCAGTGCTGCATCGTATGGTCCTCCACTCCGCATTAGCAGATGGTTGGGCCGGCCTTGTAGCCCTATTTGGTCATAGCAGCTTTTGATCGCCCCATATATATATATATATATATATATATATATATATATATATATATATATATATATATATATATATATATATATTTATTTATATATATATATATATTTATTTATATATATATATATATTTATTTATATATATATATATTTATTTATATATATATATATATATATAATAAAGAAAGTGTAGTAAAAGAAAAAAACAGGTGGACCATAACGTACCAGAGTACTCAATACTTATGGTAGTAGAGTAGGTAATAAGAAAAGGGACAGAACCCGACTGCTAAACTTCGGCCATTTTGAGTGTTAGATCCGGACAGTTCGGATCTAACTGTCGAAATGGACGGAGCTCAGCCGTCGGGGTCCTGACACCTTTTATATATATATATATATATATATATATATATATATATATATATATATATATATATATATATATATACAGAGGGGTGCGTTCTGTGCTACTATACTTCACAATCATTCTTATAATTCATCTGAGGTAACGTTTTAGTTTCTTCTTCCTCTCCTGCTATTTGTGTGATATATTTTAAAAATGATGTTCCGTCTTATTGACATTTCGTCCCTGGACAACGACAGATCTACTTTGACGTCAAGATGGGGTACATAAGAACAAAGAAGAAACACAAAGTAATAAAACTAGTCACTGAATGTGTAACAGAATATGTGACGAAAGATAATTGACAATCAGCAACTAAACGCCACCTCCTTCACGGACGTGAAACTCCGGTCCAATGACTGAAGTCAAGCAGAAGCTTCCTCAGCCATGTCCAGTCCCTAACACCATCTCAGGAAGAAACCAGACTACTGCTATGGACTAGAAAGCTAGAGAATTACTCCCCTCCTATGACATGGGAATCTCCCCTTCTGAAGCCCTCCCCCCTGGCTCAGAAGCACCATGGGTCCAGTGGAAGACACTCAACCGCCTGAGAACAAGAATGGGGCGATCAAAAGCTGCTATGGCCAAATAGGGGTACAAGGCCGTCCCAACCATCTGCGAATGCGGAGAGGAGGACCATACGATGCAGCACTGCCTTGTTTGCCCTCTACTACCCAACCAGTGCAGCTTAAAATATCTCGCAGAATTTAATAATAATGCAAAGGACTGTGTAAAGAAATGGGAAACTGTCATATAACCACATTCTTCGAAGATACGAAAAGAAGAAGAAGAAGCAACTAAACAAGTTTCCGGCTATCAAACTAACCGACGGGAGATTATAATAATTTAAATGAAACTCAATTGGTGTGTATGTTTTTCTTGCTAGCATGATGCTCCCAAGTATAATATACATATATAAAAGTGAATGCCCATTACAAGGTAAATGCAACACCAAAGCCATTGTATATGCGGCTAAAGTGACAACCATCAGCAACAACCAACCAGCCACCAGCGAACGATATGTGGGTATGACACAAGACAAATTCAAAACGCGTTATTACTCACATGTCGCATCTTTCCGACATCCAGAAAAAAGATTCACAACAGCTCTGGCTAGCAGAATATGGGATTTGAAAGACCAAGGTATCCAATATAAATTGGATTGGTCAATTTTGAACTAATCTAAAGAGGAACAAGAAGATGCACACTCTGCATGAGTGAAAAATATTGGATTTTACAGAACCTTAAATCACCAAAAACCTGCCTAAATACAAAAACAGAAATCACACTTGCTTTCCAGCTCATATAAACTTAACTCACTTTCAGATACTTATCCTCCATACACTCTTTTTCTTCACTTTCCATAAATTATCCTCTTTACAGACTTCTCTTTCTGATTTACTTTCATTTTTAAGTTTATTTTTAATTTTATTTTTATTTTTACTTCCCATCCACCAGTAACTCCCCCTACTTTTCGATTCACTTACCTAATATCTTCACATTCCACATTTTACTTGCCCATTTTCTTTCACTACCTGATATCCTGTCACTTGCATTTTCCACTCCAGATATATTCTGTTGTTTCGCAGCCGATTTTATATTTGTACTCATTTATTCATAGGGCTGGTTTATAATCTGTATCTATGTGTGTGAGTGTGCTTATGTGTGTATACGTTTTGTATATGTATACGACGCCTCCGTATGTGTGCGTACGTACGTATATATATATATATGTGTGTATGTGTGTTTTTATATCTATGTTTTTTACATACTTATTTATACGTGTGTGTATGCGGGTGAATGTATGTGTATGTGTGTATATGTATATGTATGTATGTGTGTGTATGTATATATGTATATATATATATAGTCGCATACGTACGTGTGATTAGATATACATGTGGCAATATATATATATATATATACGTGCCTTGTGTGTATGTATGTACGCATGCATGCGCTTTTAACTGTACGTATTTGTGTGTATACATATTTATATATATATATATATATATGTGTGTACGGGCGTACCTATGTTTGTTTTCTTTTCTCTAGTGTTAATTGATTACTTTCTCTTTGATTTAAACATTTTTTTTCATTCTCATATATTGTTTCATTTTTATACATATATCGAGAATGACACTTCTTTTTACTATTACACTCCCTTCCCCCTTTATATTCCGCATATAAGTGACCGCGCGTGTGTGTGTGTTTATACGCGTACTTTCATACTCGTATGTGTATTTAATACCTGTATCGGGATGCGTGTTAACTATATTATCATACAATTTCTTTTTCAACTCATATTATATATGTATTTGTGGTCACATATACACAAATATACTTGCCCTCATATATGTACTTACGCACACATTTTCACCATACACATGCATTTGTACATGCACACATATGTAAATTTGTCAGTTTATATTCATACATATACACATACCCTAACTATATTTCCTTATTGTTTTTATATATCCCTTGGGTTACTTTTATTTATATCTTTTTTGCCCGTTAAACTCTTGCATTTCTTGGGGAGACTTTTCAAATATTCCACTATGTTTTAAATTGCCTTGTCCGATGAACGAATGAGGACGTTTTTCGTATTCGTCTTATTCGGGAAACCTCTGGTAATGAGGTAATTATATTGTATTGTTTATTATACCTTATATATATATGTAAATGACTACACAATCAATGTTTAATTGTGTTCTATAAATGATTTGCTTCTTTCAAAATATTAATACTTCTCACCATGCGGCATTTAGTACACCTCCATCAAATTTTCAATCAAGTAGTTTTAATATATAATCAAACTCTGAATTCTAGCAGGCAAAATCTTTTCAAAGATAACAAAGGATATCTCAACAAATACTGAATTATTTGTAATAATCAGTATATTGATGGCTATAACAATCTTTATCAGTCTTAAATCACCGATATACCTGTATTACATATATGTAAACCATTAGTAAATTATATTATTCCTTATATTTGAAAAGGACAATAGTTTCAAAGAATATTGGAAACGTATTACAAAGTAATACATAAATATTTCACTAATATGCATGCAGAATTAGACATTTAAATTCATTCCCTTTATTTCGGATGATATATTAAAAGACGATTTATTATAGATGTAAACATATTTAGATTTAGTTTTCTTTTATTTTGTCTCAGAATGGTCATCTTTTATGTAATATCTGTTAGTTATTGGAAATCCCATGTAATTTCAAACTGTAAATAAAGTAAAAATAACACAAAAGGCCAATGTATGTAGTGAAGTCTTCCATAGTAAATGTTATAACAGTATGATTTCATTTATGATCATACCTTAAAAATCGATTAGCTTAAGATTCATATTTGATTCAATAAGTAAGTTAAACTTTATGAGAATCCATGCAATATACCAATCGTGTACTTAGTAGGTACAACGGGATGTGTACGATTGTTTACTTTAAATTAAAACTATTTTAATGACTTTAGAATTCGCGTTTGTATATTAGGACTAACTTTATTTGATTTGAGAATTCAGTCTTAAATAAAGTAACATAGTAATACATGAAAATATATAAATGTGAAACACTGTTCATTCATTTTCCATCTTTCTAACTGAAAGAGTTCCGTAAACATTAATAAAAATAGAGTTATCTGACAACCAGGTCTCACGTATGATAGGTATATGAAGAGAAGAAGGGGATTCAACAGAAAGAGTACGTTCAAGTACAGAAATCTTCATTAAATACAGACAAACTATTACAAATATCTAATGCGATAAAAATGTCATAAGTTCGTACTATCGAATTTATTATACGTTATATAAATTAGGTAAATGATTCCCTTCAAATTATTGTGTATAATAACAAATATAGAAAAGAGCTATCGGTGGTTTTGTTTTGCCGGGAATTGTTGAATTGATGCTGTTTTGTTAGAAAAGGAAATTATTAAGAAATGAGTATTATACTGACACCAAGAAATAGCATTGTTTGATTATGCATATCATTTGAGCTTGTCAGATTTGCATCTGCACAACACAGGTTTTGAACGAGACTACACGAAATAAAAACACCAAATTGCACGTATACAATAACATAGATAATATAAAATATGATTAACTCTCATATCACGTTATTCTCACATTTCTAATAACTCCTATATAGATTTATTTGTCCCATAATAACATACATATACAATATTTTGTAATTAATATATTTCTTGTTTGTTTCAGCTCAATTTAAAGCAGTCATTACATTACGAATTCATTTTTTCGGTTGCAAGTTTAGCATTACATAAACTAATAATATTATTGTTTTGTCCATTGCACTATATAAATATTCAGTATATTGATAAGGCAAATTATATTATACATACTTAGGCATTCATAAACTTTAATTACATTACACTATAGGCTAATTCTAACAAAGTCTAAATATGTATTGAGGCAGGAGGCTCATCAGACCGGCGCTTATTCCGGTTTACGTGATGTTAAGCGACTGTGATTACAAGATTCTCCCGGGTCAGAATACCAGTTCACAGCAGGTTTAAATTCGCAGCTACAGCTGCTACTCATTTTCGGCTGAGTGGACTGGAGCAACGTGAAATGAAGTGTTTTGATCATCAAACAAATTTTAGACATCAAGCTACTTTATTATTTTAAACCAAAATTAAATCATGTTTCCATTCTCCAATGTGTGTCTGTAAAGTTTGATTTCAGGGAAATCCCACTACCGTGCAATGGTTTCTTTTTGGCTTGTCACAAACATGTTTTGGGATTACAGAAGTGTAATTTCAGAACAGAAGGACCAGTCCTTTTAGAAAATTATGAAAGTAAAATTAATGGTCTCTAATTTTGGGCAAGGCAATTAATTGGATACCATTGATTATATCATTCTCAATTTCAAGTTGAAGGACGTTACACGTGACGTATAATTAAGTCGTGTATCTAGATACAGCAAGTAAATTCTTCTCCGACAGTCAACACATTCTAATATTCACACCTACTGTTGCTAGTTACATTACTGCCCTGTAAATAAATTTCTTGGTCAGTTTTCGTAAACGAGGATGGGCTGAAAGGTTCATAGAATAACTATGAAGGACTGGTGCTAGTGCTGTGAAATCGTGGATGCATTAGTTTCAACTCTTTATTAACTGCATTATTATTTTCCAGGGACTATGTTGAAAATTAAATCTCATTTGGTCATTCAATGAATGTATCTTGGTTAGCCTGTGAAATCTTGCAAACATTAATTAATAACTGTATTGTTTGTTTCCAGGGACTAATTTGAAAAATATACCTCATTTAGTGATAGCATGAGAATATCTTAGTCACCCTAGAAACCTTTCAGCCGAGCAGTGTATATCTATGTAATTATTTATCAACATCTCTCTCTCTATATATATAAATATCTCTCTCTCTCTCTCTCTCTCTCTCTCTCTCTCTCTCTCTCTCTCTCTCTCTCTCTCTATATATATATATATATATATATATATATATATATATATATATATATATATATATATATATATAAAGAATTAGTATATCTACCAACATATGTATACAGATATGTTGGTAGATATACTAATTCTTTATAATTATCTCCAAATTATTTGTTGAGCAAAACTTGCCGAAATTACTACTGTGATTAATAGTAGTGGCTAGGCTCTGTCTTAATAGCACCCCCACTCCTAGCTGATTAACCTAAGTGTCACGTGATAGATTCTTTTGAATTTGCCACTTGACCAAGTAGGCAGTGAATTTTTCAATGTCTTGGAATCTAGCCCCCGCTCGCTTTTTTCCATCCACTGAATTATTTTTATATAAGTTCCCAGTGTCCCCGCATTGCCTGGAAGCTTAGCTGAGAATAGACTCCCTGATGACGTAAGGCGTCTCTATGGATACGCTCCGTAACCATATTTATCCCCTTACAGAAACTAATTAGTTGGAGTGAAATTTTAGTAAGTAAGTCAATTTTCATAACTTTCTTATTTACGTCTTTCATATACATATATATATATATATATATATATATATATATATATATATATATAGAGAGAGAGAGAGAGAGAGAGAGAGAGAGAGAGATGAAACGTTCTAGTTGGTACAATTCCTGAGTACATCAGAATATATTCCTAATATTGATATAGAAACTCTATATCTAGGCAAAATAAATAATCATTCAGTAAATATTAACAACTCTTCCATTCATAACCAGGAATGACATAGAACAATAAGACTATAGTAATTTAGGCGAAACAATGATGAATTAGTAATGCACTTTTACTCACAGGTCATTGCAGTAATGATGGAGGTGCTGTAGTGTGTCCTTAGCCGTATCGGATAAATCAAATTAAACATCTAGAGAATTAAATGACGAACGGATGCCTAAAACCTTTTAGCTTTAAGGGAAATAAATCATTCACGTTAAATATGTGAAAATACTATCCTTCAATTTTTCCTCATTAACAATCACGAACAATATACGACCTACTATTCATAAGATCACAATACCTAGATTACATCCGCTCAGGGCTATATTCAGGCATTAAAACGATGATGCACGAACAGCACATCAGTTAGAGCTACACAATCCTTCCTCATTTAATATTAAAGGGCTCCACTCCTAAACGATTATAGCAGCTTCTATAATTCATTCATTAAAATCCTTAATATTATTCTAGGATATTAAATGGGAAAGTTGCCAAATAATAAAAGGAAACACGAATGCACTGCAGGGTTCTATTTACGAATGTTCATACCAACATTTTCCCTTTACAATAGCTAATATTTAAGAATCTGTTGTATAGATTATCACAAGTTAAATCAGCCACAATCTAGCATCTGTGTATTGATGGTATTAGATAGCAACTGAAAATAAGTATACAGGTGGACTCAGAGAAAGTTGTATTAAGTAGCTGAAAAATCTGTCAGAGTTAATTATTACAGTTGTTTACAGCAATACAATTAGCAGAGGCTAATATAGTACTTATGTAGATAAACTTTATATCGAAATACTAAGCAAACATCAAGATCTAGCATCTCAAAGCTAACAGATGCAATGTATTTAATAACACAAGTTTAAATATGATCGAGGCATTTATACAAAGTGATATTAATTCTCTCTCTCATAAATACACACATATACATATATAGATCGGTAGTTATGTATCTACACACACACACACATAAACATACATACATACATACATACATACATACATACATACATACATACATACATACATACATACATACATACATACATACATACATACATACCCTCGTCCTTTCTGCTTAAGAAATGTGAGGGATACATCATTGGATCACAGGAGGACAGAAATACGAACCTAACACATAATTTCTTTGTGGACGATCTGAAACTCTATGCCAGAAACATGGATGGGATGAAGAAAAAACTTGACCTGGTTACAACGTTCTCAAAGGATATAGGAATGGAGTTTTACCAATATAAATGCTCATAGATGACTGTAAAGCGGGGAAAATCAACAACCCGATCTAGTAGCATTGTCATCAATGGCCTAACTGTTTCACCGATATCTGATGAGGACTGCTACAGATACCTGGGGATAGATGAGAACATATCCTATAATGGTATCTGTAATAAAGAACGCATAACCAGGGAATACTACACCCGATTAAGAAAGATTTGGTCATCGGAACTCTCTGCGCAAAACAAAACAGTGGCTCACAATGTGATTGCTGTGCCCGTCCTAACACCAACGGTTGGAATACTCAATTGGACGATAGACGAAATCCGAGCAGTTGATGTTGGAACTCTAAAAATGCTAAACAACACCGGAAACTTCCACGTCAACAGTGACATAGACCGCCTTTACTTGAAACGGAAGCAGGGAGGCAGAGGCCTAACATCAGTCCAGACAACATTTGAATGTCGCATCATATCTCTCCGACAAGATCCACGAACCTCGACGCATAGGAGCCCGTTTCTCGAGCAAGTCTATCTGCATGAAACAGATAAGATCATGAGAGTTGGGAAGGAACTCCTCGAGAGATAGTGAATCAATGGATAAAAAACTGCATGCTTATCAGCAAAAAATCATGCATGGATATGTTTCCAGGAAGCTCCAGAGTGACAGTAATATAGATAAGGAAAGTAGTCTATCTTGGACCAACAACCGCTATATTGGCTCCCATGTTGAAGGGTACGCTTTTGACATCCAAGAACAGGAGATTAACACGAAATACCTGATTCACAAAAGAGATAGGGATGCAGGCAAAACACCTAGATGTGATAAAAAGTGCAGACTCTGCAGCACTAACATCGAGGATATCACCCATGTCATCAGCAGCTGTCCAAAGATGTCATCGCGGTACTATCTACCCATGAGGCATGATGTAGTGGCCAAAACACTGTACAATGCAGTTCGTAAAAAGGATAGCCCCGATAATAAATATATTAAAAGCTACAGCAATGTGGAAGACATCCATGTACATAATATGAAAGAGTACTGGTGTAATGTTCCAGTAAAAAAACCAATAAAATGCAGGCATAACAGACCAGATATTATGATATGGGACAGGGAGAAGAAAGCATGCACAGTAGTGGAAATTAACTGCCCAGCAGATGTCAATGTAATATCAAAGAGTAGCGAAAAGGGGAATATTTATGCAGAACTGATGAGAAATCTGCAGATACTCCACCCTGATTACACCTTCAGATGTATGTCTGTGATTATTGGGGCACTGGTGTATGTTAGTAACTGCCTCAATACAAATCTTGAGAAGTTAGGCTTCACAGGAACAGAAAGAACACAACTAGTTAGGCAATTACAAGTACAAACCATTAATGGAACAGTAAAAATATGTAAAACATTCCAAAGATGTTGCATCTAATAACTGCATATACACATGTACAGATGCAAAGCATATACACATGCACACACACAACTGAAAACATCCACATCCACACATACAATAACATCCATATCTACACATGCATGCATACATACATATCTACCTAGTTGATGTTGTATAAATTCAAATGAGAGAGTCTTGTGCCTATGTTAGAAACCGACACTCTCTTTATTTGGAAAAAATTGTGAAATTATAAAACTAGAAGAACATACATACATACAAATATATGTATTTGAACATATGGATGTGTGTGAGTGTGTATTTTCACATATATATTCGGGGAATCGGTAATGTCACAGCATAGATTGTCGTGGTTATTTCCTCAATAAATTTGATTTTTCAATCACCCTCTTCTAAATTATCGCATTCATGTAGTTACACGTCAGTAAGCCAATTAAATTAACTTTAACTGCTAAACACGCACGCGCACCCCCCCCCCCACACACACAAACACACACATATATATATATATGCATGTATATATGAAGGCGGCGGACCTGACTAGAAACTGCTAATTGCGTGGCCGTATTTTTGTCTCTCTGCCTTTTTAGCCCCATGGCTTATATTACTTTGTTAAATTTCGAATGCCTGATGATGTCACCAGATTCATACTGAACCCGGTCATTTAAATGTTCATAGTATAATAAAGGAATTACTCCAGTCCAGGTTCCAGTTATTTTATACTATATATATATATTCATTTGGCAGTATCGGTAGAGGGTTGGACGCCATGCTTTCTAGCATAGTTACGTCCCTTTACAGTCTGAGTTCAAATCCCGCCGAGGTTAACTTTGTCTTTCATCCTTACGGGGTCGATAACATAAAGTACCAGTAATGTACTGGATAATTGCTGGCCTTGTGCCTAAAGTAGAAACAATTATTATTATAGAAATGACTTCTACAGGACTAGATCTGTTTCATGAAAGGCCGGCAATTGTTGCCATCTGCCGACATATTTTCTTATATATATATATATGTCGGACAGACGGGACGTCGCCTGGCGGACCGAGTCACGGAGCACCTCCGGGATATTCGTCTCGGGGGAAGTTCCCCCCATCGCCCACCACTTTGGTGGCCCTGGACATTCCGCACGCCATCTCACAGTCTGTGGCCTACTCCAGTGCCACGGAACACCCGCCAATCGCCTTACGGTCGAACAACGAACTATCTTCATCTTACAGACCCACACTCTCCCCGGCCTGAACTCCCCACCCTTATTCCTTTAGCCTTCGACCGCCCCCTCCCCCACACTTATCCCCCACTAACACCACTAACACGCCCCTAATTTTCACCGCCCACCCCACAACTAACAATACTAACACCTCCACTCCACCCCTCATCTGACCACCCTTCCCCAACTAACATAATAACATCCCTTCCCTCCCCTCTTCTCCTCCTCCCCCTCCTTATCACACGCACACACCCACCGGCACATATATACACGCGCTCACACTAAACACACACCCTACTACCACCATTAACCCTCACCCCCACACCCCTCACCCCACACCCCTCAACCCCACACCTCCATCCCACCACCCCGCAACTAAACTCACTAACACCCCCAAACCCCAAGCACACGAACACACGCACCCACTTACACCACCCACCCCACACGCAACTAACATCACTAACACCCCCCAACCCCACGCACACGTACCCACACACCCTCGTACACCACCAACTCTACACACCCTACCACCACTAACCCCCACTCATACCTGCATTCAACCCCTCCGCACCTCCCGTACACTAATACCCACTAACACCTCTTCATCATACTACACACACACCAGTACACCACACTCCCTCCATAGAACCACACACACCCTTCTCTCCCCGCTCCACCCACACCCTCGCTCCACACTCACTCATCCCACTAACACCCCTACTAATACACACACACACACCCTCCTCACTCCAACTTTCACACCTACCCATCCTCGCCCCTTTACCATTCCACCGACTGCTGCTATGCCCTCTGGCCACCTCCCAGCACAAACAGACCACAGCACTCCCACTGCTGACCACTTCCTGTTGCGCGCGCACCCCACATCTCTCCTCTTCCGACCATCGCTTCATGGAATACCCACACGCAGAAATTGACCAACAACCAATCCACTAAACATCTTTGGAATTTACCAACTTTTCAACCATCCTCTTACGTAATCACCTATATAACTCACCCACACACACACCCCAACAAAAAATTTTTCTCCACACGCCACCTACACCCACAACACGCTTAAACCCCACACACACGTGCATTCCACCACATATTTACACCCTCAGCCTCCTGATACCTCTCCCCCACCCCTCTATCCACACACGCACAGACACTCCGACCCACAACTACCACCCCACACGCACCTCTTCCTGAACATGCAACCCCGTTCTTCCCCCAACCCTTACTTTCACATACACACACACACACACACACACGCGCACACCTACACACACACACCACCTTCAGCCCTCCCCGCTCGGACACCCCGTCTCTCTCTCCCCCACTCCATCCGCCACTACCCATACACACCCCACACCCTTCCACCACCTGTTTACCCCCCTTTTAATTTCAGTTTATTTTGATCATGCATTTATTTTTTAATTTATCTCATTCCTTGTATTTTGATCATGCTTTATTTTTATTTTTATCTTTATTTTTTATTTTTTCATTCGCACCGTTTCCTTTCGCTATATGTCTCTCTACCACTCCCCTACACACCCTTTGAACTCTGTTCCCACACACTTCTCACCTGAGGAAGGGCTTATGACCGAAACGTCGTCCCCCACCAAAACCCCACTCTCCAGAGCGTGAAATTAATAAACATTCGTTGTACTGCCTCTCTGTTTTGTCCCTGTTCAAATTTTTCCATTATATATATATATTGGTAAACGGAAAAGAAAATGATGACAAATTGTTCACAGTGAAAAATAGTTTAATTAGGAATAAGTGAAGATTAGTAATAGTATTGGTCAGTATTCAGTTTTGGTTTTAAGTTTTACCGGTTGCGCATTTCTAATGCTTTTCAAAAATAATTTTGAGATAGAGCGTCCGTGATGTTTGTTCTAATCAGATTAGAACAAACATCACGGGCGCTCTATCTCAAAATTATTTTTGAAAAGCATTAGAAATGCGCAACCGGTAAAACTTAAAACCAAAACTGAATACTAACCAATACTATTACTAATTTTCACTTATTCCTAATTAAACTATGTTTCACTGTGAACAATTTGTCAGCATTTTCTTTACCGTTTACCAATATATCATAACTCGTGTGTTACACCTCTATTCTTTTAACTATATATATATATATATAAATTTATACATATGTAGACATATATATATACAAATTTATACATACGTATATATACTTATATACATATAAATATATATTAATACATATTGTATATACATACATTTATATATATATACACATATATATATATATATATATATACATACACATATATATACATATATATATACACACATATATATATATAGACATATATATATACATATATATATATACATTTTTATATACATATATATACATATACATATATATATACATATATATATATATATATATATATATATATATATTGTTATACTTTGGGAGGGTCATGTTGCCAATAAGAAACACACGCACCAGTTGCTTTCACTTCAATTTAATTTATTAAATATTTATAAATTTACAAATTTATAAATTTCTGGTTGGTTGGTTGGTTCCACAACCAGATAGTTGTTTATATATATATATATAAATTCAGAAACGATATATATATATATATATATATATATATATATATATATATATATATATATATATATATATATATATATATATATATATATATATATATATATATATATATATATATATATATATATATATATATATATATATATATATATATATATAGTTTTGCGAGGTTTTTTATATGAAATCGTGTGTCGAAACAAATATTATTATATTTGGGGAGGGTCATATTCGTGTAATATTGCCAGAATTAATAACAGAACACACTCACTGTTTGGTTGGTTTTCGTTTTTCGCTTCTGTGTCTTTTATATTGGCAATCTAATTTATTCGGTCCTCAATGTTGCCATTGCCATTTATATATATATATATATATATATATATATATATACGATATTAATAAATGGAAACTATATTTATATAACCATATTTATTTCATTATACATATTTCAGGGATACCATATTAAATTATGGTATGCCTTCATCAGACAAAATACAATATATAACAGTTTTACAAATAGCTTTGACGTACCCTTTTAAAATACAACCATTACTTTCGGAGGCTGTCTGGATAGTGAATTGTTTATATTGTTTTAATAATTCATAGTGTTAAGAAAAAGACGGAGATAAAGAAAAAGAAAAAAGACGGAAAGTGAGAAAAGAACAATGACGGAGAGAGAGAAAGAAAGAAAGAAAACCTGGAGAAATATCGGAGAGAGAGAGAAATGTATGGAGAAAAGAAAGAGATAAATAAAGATAGGAGGAAATAAAAAATAAAAAATATTGAAAGGGTAGACATATGAAAGTTATGAGAAGCTATCATAATCAAAACAAATAAATAAAAATAATTTAAAAGATTTAAAGAAATTTTAAAAAATTAAAAAAAATTTAAAAAAATTAAAAAAAACCCAATGATTCTACAGATAACCTTATATTTAGTATAGAAATTTACCTTACTTATATTTTATTTAATACATTGGAAGTATAGACAATTTAGAGTAGTTTATTATATCCTTGTTTATATTTAGGAAGAAAGTTTAAAAAGAAAAAAGTGAAGGAATCTAATGATTTATCGACAGGTTCCATATATTAACTAAAATTATTTAATTATTTATACTACATTTTAAATTCATATTTATATTTAAACGTTGAGTTCAATCTATGTTTGCAGCAACTGAATAAATTGTTCCTTAGATTAAGGGAATTGTTGGACTTTAATATAAAGAATATTTCTTCAATACAAAGATCACAAGTTTCTGAAGAGGAATTAAAAGGAGTAGCTAATGAAATAATATTCCAATTCATCGAATATTAAATATTATCTCGTTTTAGATCCCATAGTAGGCTAGATAGTGAAGTTGATGATTTTTTGTTTGGATCTGTGAAAGAATTCTTATGATTATTGAAGCGAAATTTAACTTCTGTAGAGGTGGAACCAACATAGTTAAATGAATTTAAATTAGTTTTAACATTACAATTGTACACTACATTTTTAGCTAAGCAATTGTTATTTAACGGACAGTTAGATTTATTTCTAGTTACAGTTATTTAATAGAATATTGTTTGGGTTATTATTGGTATTTTAGTTAGGTTTTAAATCCCTATTATTAATTCTATTAATATTTTGTGCTAAATTTTTGGTGGACGAATAAGTTAATTTTATAGTGTGTCTATTAAAAATTGAGTAATATTTATGTGTTCTAGGGAAGCGTGTGTCAAGAGCTTTAAAGAATAGTTTAGCAATAGGGATTTTAATATTTAGTGAGAAAGGGGGAGCAAACCATAATATATTTCTAGTTCTATTTCTTTTTCGGCTTTTGGAATTATTGTAATGTTTTCTATTATAGTTGTTAAAGTTGTTACCGTAATTGAAATTGTTATTATTTTGGTTAGTTTGTTTATTATTATTATTATAGATGTATTTAATTTTATTTCTATATCCAGCTCTACCTAACGCATCGTTGTAATACTGCGCTTTTTCATCAAATATATTTTTATTAGATGAAATTCTTGAAATTCATTCTTGAACAGAGTTCACTATAGTATTTTTAACAGATCTGGGGTGATTAGAGTTAAAGTTGACATAATTCAAGTTCTCATTTCGTTTGTGAAATGGATAGTGAAGACATGTGTTGAGATTTAGTGTTATATCAAGAAAATTGACTATTCTATGGCTATTCTCTATTTCTATTTTTAGATTAAGGTAATTAAAAAATTGTATAATTTGTTTTCTTTTTCTATTTAGTTCACAGCTATTATTTTCTATAAGTAAAAGCATGTCATCACGATATAATCCTCCGGTTACACCTGGTATTTTTCTATGTAGCGAATTAATTATAAATAGGCCCACAAGGTCCGTTACCTGAGCTGAGTCTGATGATCACATAGTTATGTCGAAATTATTATTTCTATCTGCCCTAGTCCAGAGTTGGTTATTAAATTCTATCAATGTTTTCCTTGCCGATAATAATATAATGTGCATTTCATTGCTAGTTAGGTCAATATGTTTAAATGCGTAATTTAGTTTCTTATTCAGTAGATTAGGAGTGATAGATGAATAGTAGTTAGCAATATCCAGCTGAATAAACTTATTATTACAGTTATATTTAATTTCTTTAAACCAATAAATAATCTCACTCGTCCCTTTCCATAATTTTAAGTAAGATAAATTAGGTAAGTTTATAATTTGTTGAATTACCCTGTCTAGAATATTTTTGCTAAGTTTTCCCAGGTCAGATTTGGATGGTGCAATTAATCTGACTATTAATCTGATGAAGGCATACCATAATTTAATATGGTATCCCTGAAATATGTATAATGAAATAAATATGGTTTTATAAATATAGTTTCCATTTATTAATATCGTATATCTACTCCAAAAACTGTCGAGTGCTTTTATCAGTTATAAAAATATTTACTTGTTGTATCCCAACAGCTGTAAATACAACTTTTGCATATATATATATATATATATATATATATATATATATATATATATATATATACATATATATTTTTATATACATATATATATATGTACATATATCTATATCTATATATATATATACATATATCTATATACATATATATACATATACATATATATACTTATATATATAAACATATATATATATATATATATATAAATATATATATATACATATATACATATATATATATATATATATATATACATATATATATATATATTTATATATATATATATATATATATATATATATATATATATATATATATATATATATATATATATATATATATATATATATATATATATATATACAAAGTGTTAAAACGATCAAAGTTTAGTTCAGAACATTTATTTGCTGACAATTGTTTCATGCAGAAGGAAGTCTGGAATCATCGGAGCATAGGGAATGTCGAAACATTTTACTAAAATCCTAGTCATTTAGAACATTTAAGGTATATAATTGTTGTTAGTGTCATAGGTATCATGTGGAGACTAAGGAGTTAAAAAAGATGTTCTGCTTGAGAGAACACAATTACAGGCACTGGTGGAAAGTGTAAGAGGTATAAGTGAAAAGGACAAGCCAAAAAAAACAAAAAAAACATAAGCAAACAAGTACAGGCAAACAAAGTTACGAAAGGGATAAACGGAAAAAATGAAACGAAATTTCATTTCTCACTCTTAGTACGGCTGTTACTTAAATATAACTATGTATACCGTACCGCGGTCGATTAACTCACTCGATATGCAAATTAGGCTGCTCAGCCGTTAATATGCATAGGGAAAGTATATACTTTCAGACGTTCAATCATCTGGCAGGAAGGTATACGTTGCTGACAATAGCTAATATGCTTGAAACTAGTACAGCGTTCCTTTGTCAGTGTTGAACAAATGAGCAACGATGGTTGCTAGACACTGTACGGAATAATACGGGATATTTGTTTACAAACACACCAAGCATTATAATAAATGTTCGGTGAATCCATACGTACATATATATATATGTGTTCATGTATGTATATATATATACATACTACTGTACGTCTGTATACATATACGTATGTACGTATACATACTTATATATATATATATATATATATATATATATATATATATATATATATATATATATATACACATTGTGCAGAGAGAGTTGAAGTTTTTTTATGACAGAATAGTGAGTTGCATAATATATACTGGAGTAATTGCTGTTAAATACACTGTTGTCTGTTATTTATTTGGTGTTGTATATTGAGAGTATATTAGAGTGTCTATATGATTTAATTATTTTAATTGTATAAGGTAAGAGATCAAACAAGGGGTTTATTGACTGTATGTAGGTTAGTGTGGTATTTTAATTAAGGTGTAATCCTATATTCATGAAGATCTAATTGGCTACATTAAAAAGTGTTGGTCTAGTGTTATCTCCGACATTTGTCTTTATTTTCAATTGTCTTATCATTATTATTATTAGTTACTAGGTATGAAGTAGTGGAACGAGAATCTATGGTAATGTGGACACGTAGAGAAGATCTCTGATTTCCTATTTAGCAGACTAAGATGAGAGTCAATAATATTTCTAGACTAGAGGATGCAAAGGTTACAAAATTTGTTAGGAGGACTATATGAAGCGGCTTTAGCTATCACTTCCCATTTTAAGGTGTATGGCATATTACTTGATTTTAGTGAGTGTATGTATGTGGGTAGTGAGGTTACGTTGCTAAGTTTAGGGTTTCTGAACGAAATAAGGTATGAATTATATCTGGTCTTAAAGCTGTTCGATGTTGATTATATATACATTCGAGATGTGATTAGCGGTTACAGTACAGGAGTAGATGTCTTTAATAAGTCAGTTCTTATTTAATGGGCACGTCTTGTTAAGTCTACAATTACAATTGTTTTGGTAACTAGTATACTGGTTAAGGGGGTATGCATTTGAGTAGTTGTTTCTATTTCTACTTCTAGTATTATGATTATGGTAAGTATTATTATTATTGGTATTATTAGTGTGACTTGCTGTATGGTCTTGTACTGTGTTATTGTTCAGGTTATTTCTATGCTGGACATTATTAATTTGTGTAGTTTGAAGTACTTTTCAATGTTCTCTTGTTGGTGCTGGCTATACGGTCTCCCATGTTAGGTGTGGTGGAGTAGGATATTTTAATTGTGTTTTTGTTAAATAGGTTGTGGTATTTATGGTTAGTTGGGAAGTTTTTGACTAGAGTAGTGAAGAAAGCTTTAGATATGTTTGTTGAGACATTTAAGTTGAACGGAATATTAAAAAATGTGTTATTTCTTCTGGTTGTTACTCATACTACGGTTTAGTGTCGTGTTAGGTACCTTCTAATCTATATTTTTCTTTCTGTGGTTTTTCTTAGGATTATTGCTAGGGTGTGATTTAACTTTTTTGATGCCCTCTATATAGGAGTCGTGGTTTTAATACTATGATCATATTTAATTTTATTCATGGCCATGTTGTGTGAAATTATATTAGGTTGTATAGGGGTGGGTGACGATTTAGGTTTAAATTTAATTTTATCTCTATGGCCGGAACGGGCTAAGGCTTCATTATAGTATTGGGAGTACGATTAAATGTATTCTCGTTGTAAGAAAGACTAGATATTCTATTAGATACCCCATTAATAATTGAGGTCAATACAGATTTAGGGTGGTTAGAGTTGGTATTAACATAGAAATAACAGTTAATACAAACCCTAGAAAAGATAATTTGTAGATAAAAAATGCATAAGATAATATACCTACAATAATAATATGGCTAGTAATTCGGTGGAATTTATATTTAACAAACAAACACCTATTGACTATAAACGACTCAAAATAATCCCATGGTTAATAGCTGTGAGTTACAAATAAAATATACACATAAATACGAACTATAACTCAAAAACACTTGAATGAAAATCACATATCCAACTCTATCACGTGCTTTGCATTACACCTTAAATAACAAATACCTTCATTATCACCACATGCCTCTCTAACAAATTGTACACTATCTTAAACATAACAATTATAACATGCTCTAACACCCCACACAAAATATGTTTATTTCAACTGCATTATAACTCTTACTTCATACATGCCTTATTGACTGTATTGACTCCTCATTGTACACCAATTTTCCTTGCTTATAACTTTGTTTGCCTGTACTTGTTTGCTTGTGTGTTGTTTTTTGTTTGCTTGTGCTTTTCAATTATACCTCTTACACTTTCAACCAGTGCTGCCTGTAATTGTGTTCTCTCAGGCAGAACATCTTTTTAACTCCTCAACTCTCCACATGGTACCTATGACACTAACAACAATTATGTACCCTAAATGTTCTAAATGACTAGGATTTTAGTAACATGTTTCGACATTCCCTATGCTCCGATAACACCGTGTAACAGACATTTTTTCTCTATGTTCTTGGCTTGTAATCACTCCTTTGTATTGCTTAGGTCCCCAAAAAATAAAAAAAAGTGCTATTAAACAGTTAAAAGTTTGGTTTTGTAAACATTCTAAGCTATTCACTAGAATTATTTGTATGCTGGATTTTACGTTTTATGTTAGTTAAATTTGCTTATCTTAAATGATTTTTTAATATATGTTTCAGGTTAAATTAAAATTATAAAATAAAGAGTAATACCTAAAGAAAATTATAAAAGTCCAATAAAGTATAAAATTGTTAAAAAGTGGATTAAGGAAATTTATTGATACTGGATTTTCGCACCCTGAATAAAGAGTAAGTTGTGTTTTAAGCATTCGTCTCCAGGATGAAGCAGTGGAAATTCGTCAAGGAGGATGTGCAGGTGACAATTCAGAGAAGTCGACACGAACCTTTCTCAGGCTTTTACACTCTTAGTGACGGCCTCTGCTTGACGTTATTGGAGTGCCGTTTGTGCCTAAGGAGTGGCGGCTATTTATAGACAGCTCCACCACAAATTTGAAGGCTGTCCTCCTCCACAATGGAAACAAGTTCCCGACACTGCCCCTAGCTCATTCAGTCTGCCTGAAGGAAGATTACTACAGTGTCAAAGTCCTCTTGAAAGCGCTGCAATACAACCAGTACAATTGGGAAATCATTGGAGACTTCAAGATGGTGGCTTTCCTGCTTGGACTCCAAGGAGACTTTATCAAATTCCAATGCTTTCTTTGCCTTTGTGATAGCAGAGCCACTTCTGACCAATTCAAAAGAAAGAACTGGGAGCAGCGAACAGAATTTGTAGTTGGGACCCGGAACGTCATGTGGGAGCCACTGGTTGATCCTAGGATTGTGCCCATGCCGCCACTGCACGTTAAGTTGTGGTTGATGAAGCAGTTTGTGAAGGCTCTCAACCAAGAATCAGCCGCTTTTAAGTACCTTCTTGTATTCTTCCCCAAGTTATCTGAGGCCAAAATTAGAAGTGGAATGTTTGTTGGACCTCAGATAAAGAAGGTGTTTGAGTCTACCGAGTTCTCCAATAAGCTCAATAGGATTGAGATAACAGTATGTAACTGTTTCAAGGCAGTTGTTAAGGGCTTTCTGGGCAACTACAGAGCTGAAAACTACCTGCAACTGGTTGAGGATCTGATAAAGGCCTTTGGCGCCATGGGATGCAGGATGTCGCTTAAACTCCTTGTGCTGGACGCTCACCTGGACAAATTCAAGGACAATATGGGCGCCTACTCATAAGAACAAGGCGAACGAATCCACCAAGACCTGAAAGAGATAGAGCGGAGGAACCAAGGCCACTACAATGAAAAAATGATGGGGGACTATATCTGGGGGCTAGTGCGAGAAGGCGCCCTGGACTATAACCGCAAATCCAGGAAATCCAGTCATTTCTGACGTGTATAAGTTGCTTTAGAAGTGTTATTTGTTTTTACTTGTTTGCTTTTGATAAGCTTGTGTAATAAAATAAATGTATACTCTGTTGATTTAATTATATGAACTGATAAATAAAAAAATAATGTGTTTTTTCTTGAAAAATATGAAAATTTCGAACTATCAAACTCCTGACCACAAACACAAACTTCTGATTAAATAATAGTGTGTTTTTTTTATAATAATGGGATATAACAAACAATGAAATGACACTTAGAACAGGGGAACAAAAAATATGTTACAGGGTGTAATTCCAAACTTCGATCGGGAAGAAACAATTGGCAGCAAATAAATGCCCTAAACTAAAATTTGATCGTTTTAACAATTTGTATCGTTTTAACTCTCTGTAAAACATAGGTGACAAAGGCAGAAAGGTTTCCATCAACAGATTCAAGTGTTGGGTGAACCCTCTTATTGTGAACACTTGAATCTGTTGATGGAACCCTTTCTGCCTTTGTCACCTTTATTTCAGCCTTAAATAATTAGCTCCTAAAGAATTTCCCTTTTCTTTAAACCTTTGAACCCCACCCATCCCGTAGACACCTGTCTTACATACATTGTTAGTCTAAGTGATAAACAAGGATTGGTATTCAAATTTTGAACTTGCTTACTGTATTCTTTCTGCTTTTGTTAATTTTATAGATTTAAAGAATTAGCTTTTAATGAACTCCATTTTCTTTAATTCCTTCAACGAATGACCTACACGCATCGCAATCACCACCCTATCCTACCACCAGCAAAGATAAGCAAAGATACAAAAACTACCATTTTAATTGGACAACTTGCTTCCTGATGATCTCTCCCAAATGAAACAGTTCTAGTCCTGTGAGAAGCTCTTTTATATATATATATATATATATATATATATACACATCCACTGTAAGTTGTGGGGTCTATTCTGTATGAAGAACTCAATGTAATCCATATGTTGAAGATGTTGTAAGTTAAGATAAATCTCAGAAAACAATAAAACATTAAAAAGAAAACAGAGTCATGATATAAGTTAAAACAATGCAATAAAATAAAAATAAAATAAAATAATTAATTATTGCTTTTGAAGACAGCTGGTGATATGCATGTAAGTAAATATTCTGATAGTTTATGAACTTACACAAATCAATAACTGCGTATAGATACAGTGTATTATCACCATCTAGAAACGACCGTAAAGCAGTGAAGAATATCTTTAATGACTTGATTTCTCATTTCATTGGTATAACATATATATACATATATATATATATGCATGTATTTATATACATAAATATATATATACATTTACATATATATATATATATATATATATTTCGTTTCTGAATTTGTTTAGCAAGATTCTTTATCTGAAATCGTGTGTTGAAACCGATATTGTTATACTTTGGGAGGGTCATGTTGCCAATAAGAAACACACGCACCAGTTGCTTTCACTTCAATTTATTATATATTTATAAATTTACAAATTTATAAATTTATAAATTTCTGGTTGGTTTGGTTGGTTCCACAACCAGATAGTTGTTTATATATAGTCATAGTCCTTTCGTCACACACTCTGTGACCTCTTCAGTGACTGGGGATTCCTTTCTTTGTTTCTGTGCCTCTCATTTGTTCTGTCCTACGCCATTTTGTTTCTGTGTGTGTGTTGTGTGCTCAGTTTGCGCATGCGCCACATCCGGGTGTCTGTGTGTGTTTATGTTCATTTATCTATTTGTTTATTTATTTACATATTTACATGTTATTGGTTGGTTGTTTGTTCTATGTGTGTGTGTGTTTTCATTTTGTCCTTAATTGTAAGTTGTGATATTGCTGTTCCACTCATATTTTCTATTTAATTTTGGTTGTAATTCTTTTATGTTTATTGCCTCTGTAATTTGTCTAAACATTGCATCTTTTCTGTGTGTAGATTCTATTTTTATTTCTATGTTCTCTAATTTACCCTTGTGTTCTATCTTAGCATGTTGGTAGAGTACAGATGATTCTTTATTATCTTGAAGGTCTCGCCAGTGTTCATTTATCCGTTCCTCTATACTACGAGCTGTCTCACCTATGTACACTATATGTTTGTTTCTACATTGTCCTTCAGTACATCTTATGCTATACACTACATTTCTAGTTTTACAGTTAATATGGGGGCTTATTTTACAGGTTATACATTTCTTATCTATACATGAGGGTCTTTGAAAAGGGTATGTCTTGCTAATAAGTGTTTTTACGGAGGTACCTGGTCTTTCTACTATCTTAATATTGAGTTTATGTTTTGCCGTCGCAGGTCGATGAACAAACAGAAGCACAATTTAGTATAGCTAGATCCGAACTTAGAAATATTATAGAACAGTATAGCAAGAAGCATAATAGAATGGAGGCCCAGCAACTGGGAGAAACATCTGCAAATGGCTTGCGTAAGCTCATGCAGCGCTCACGTAATGGAGAGATAGCATGCTTTCCAACAGACAAGTCTGGCAGAATGTCGGTTGACAGCCTGCCAAACTACATCCAGGCAATGCAACCCCACATCACTAACACAAGAGAGGTAACACCACAGGAGCATGAGGATAGAGAAAAAGCCCTCAATGCTCATATGGTGATGTGGACGAATATAATGCAGCCCAACAAAAGGACTGCCAACAACTTCCAGGCCTGGAACAATGACGTGCCGGCGTTGTATGGGCTTCCAAAAGACCATAAAACAGGCTGTGTCCCTGTCGCGGGACCAGCAACACGGCCAGTCTGTGGAGCTAACATTGCTAGTAACTACAGACTGTTCTACTTCCTCTCCCTGATCATACGCCCCATCATTGAAATGTCCCCAGATGTATGTGACAGCACGGAGGGCCTCCTCAGCAGAATCGGCGTGAGTAACCGATCTGAGGACCTAACAAACTGCATAATAGGCAGTATGGATGTTGTGTCCCTGTATCCATCTATTGACGTGGATTTTGCTGTGGAGAAATGCGTAGAAATGATCAGTGAGAGCAAGGTTGATATCCGTGGGATTGATACCAGTGAGCTGGGACTTCTACTTAAGCTTACATATAGTAATAGTTACCTAGACACATATGACCTTAGCAACCTGTGCCCTACAAGACCAGCAAGAGGCAGACCACCTACCATTACCTCAATGGCCAAGAAAACCCACACAGATAGATGGAACGGGTGGACCAGAGCCATAGGGACACCCGAAAACCACGATGAACTGAAGAAAATGATTGCACATGCGGTAGGGGCCAGCATAAAACTAACCATTAAGGAACATATGTTCAAATTTAATGGAAAAACATATGCCCAAGAGGAAGGAGGAGCCATTGGTGTTAGCATTGCAGGCGACATAGCTAACTTATTCATGGTATGGTGGGACAGTAGACTTAAACTTAAACTTAAAGAACAATTAGAAGACAGCTTAACCCTGATAATGTACTCCCGCTACGTAGATGATATAAACATCGTAGTTAAGACACCCCCACTAGAGAACAGTCAGGAACTAGAGAAAAACACAATGGAAAGCATCCAGCAAATAGCAAACTCCATCCACCAGAGCATTAGTGTTACTATAGACTACCCAAGTAGACACCCCAACCATCGATTACCTGTACTAGATACAGAGCTCTGGTTAGATACCATTAACAACCAAAAACAAATCCTCCATTCCCATTATGCCAAACCCATGACTTCCAAACATCTGATCCACCGAAACTCGGCCATTTCGGACCATACCAAACTAAACATACTGATTGCGGATTTGGTACGGGTGATGAGAAATGTGTCCCGCATGTGCAACCCCGAAGAACTAGAGAGACACATACAACACTTCATCCACCGTATGCAGTTCTCTGGCTACAATCAGAGAGATAGAATCAGAGTGTATAGAGGAGCCAGAACCAAATGGGAAAAAATGGTAAATAATGACTTAAATGGGACCTGCCCCTTGTATAGGAGCAAATTTTGGAATAGAATAGAAAGAACTAGGAACAAGGCTAATAGAATAAACTCATGGTATGATAGCAATAAATACCAGAGTGTAATGTTCATGGATACAACCCCTAGAGGCGAACTAGCCTACAAATTTAGAAGGGCCCTAAATAAACATAAACACAATATTAAGATAGTAGAAAGACCAGGTACCTCCGTAAAAACACTTATTAGCAAGACATACCCTTTGCAAAGACCCTCATGTATAGATAAGAAATGTATAACCCGTAAAATAAGCCCACATATTAACTGTAAAACGAGAAATGTAGTGTATAGCATAAGATGTACTGAAGGACTATGTAGAAACAAAAATATAGTGTACATAGGTGAGACAGCTCGAACGGATAAATAAACACTGGCGAGACCTTCAAGATAATAAAGAATCATCTGTACTCTACCAACATGCTAAGATAGAACACGAGGGTAAATTAGAGGACATAGAAATAAATATAGAATCAACACACAGAAAAGATGCAATGTTTAGACAAATTACAGACGCAATAAACATAAAAGAATTACAACCAAAATTAAATAGAAAATATGAGTGGAACAGCAACATCACAACTTACAATTAAGGACAAAATGAAAACACACACACACATAGAACAAACAACCAACCAATAACATGTAAATATGTAAATAAATATACAAATAGATAAATGAACATAAACATACACAGACACCCGGATGTGGCGCATGCGCAAACTGAGCACGCAACACACACACAGAAACAAAATGGCGTAGGACAGAACAAAGGAGAGGCACAGAGACAAAGAAAGGAATTTCCAGTCACTGAAGAGGGAACAGAGTGTGTGACGAAAGGACTATGACTATATATAAACAAATATCTGGTTGTGGAACCAACCAACCAACCAGAGATTTATAAATTTATAAATTTGTAAATTTATAAATATATAATAAATTGAAGTGAAAGCAACTGGTGCGTGTGTTTCTTATTGGCAACATGACCCTCCCAAAGTATAACAATATATATATATATATATATACATATACATATATATACATATATATATATATATATACATATACATATATATGTATATATATGTGTTGTATAGTGTGGTGTGATGTGGTGTGTGGTCTGGTGTGGTACAGTGTGGTGTGTTGTGGTGTGTGGGCTGGTGTGGTATAGTATGGTGTGGTGTGTGGTCTGGTGTGGAATACTGTTGTGTGATGTTGTGTGTGGTCTGGTGTGGTACAGTGTGGTGTGATGTGGTGTGTGGTCTGGTGTGGTATAGTATGGTGTGATGTAGTGTCTGGTCTGGTGTGGTATAGTATGGTGTGATGCGGGGTGTGGTCTGGTGTGGTACAGTATGGTTTGATGTAGTGTGTGGTCTGGTGTGGTACAGTATGGTGTGATCTGGTGTGTGGTCTGGTGTGGTAGAGTATGGTGTGATGTGGTGTGTGGTCTGGTGTGGTAGAGTGTGATGTGATGTGGTGTGGGGTCTGGTGTGGTACAGTATGGTGTCATGTAGTGTGTGGGCTGGTGTGGTACAGTATGGTGTGATGCGGTGTGTGGTCTGGTGTGGTACAGTATGGTGTGAAGTGATGTATGGTCTGGTGTGGTACAGTGTGGTGTGATGTGGTGTGTGGTCTGGTGTGGTATAGGGTGGTGTGATGTGGTGTGTGGTCTGGTGTGGAACAGTATAGTGTGATGTGGTGTGTGGTCTGGTGTGGTACAGTGTGGTGTGATAGGGTGTGTGGTCTGGTGTGGTACAGTATGATCTGATGTGGTGTGTGGTCTGGTGTGGTATAGTAAGGTGTGATGTAGTGAGTGGTCTGGTGTGGTATAGTAAGGTGTGATGTGGTGTGTGGTGTGGTGTGGTACAGTGTGGTGTGATGTGGTGTGATGTGGTGTGTGGTCTGGTGTGATACAGTATGGTGTGATGTGGTGTGTGGTCTGGTGTGGTACAGTAAGATGTGATGTGGTGTGTGGTCTGGTGTGGTACAGTATGGTGTGATGTAGTGTGTGGTCTGGTGTGGTACAGTAAGATGTGATGTGGTGTGTGGTCTGGTGTGGTACAGTATGATGTGCTGTGGTGTGTGGTCTGGTGTGGTACAGTATGGTGTGATGTAGTGTGTGGTCTGGTGTGGTACAGTATGATGTGATGTGGTGTGTGGTCTGGTGTGGTACAGTATGGTGTGATGTGGTGTCTGGTCTGGTGTGGTATAATATGGTGTGATGTGGTGTGTGGTCTGGGGTGGTACAGTGTGGTGTGATGGAGTGTGAGGTCTGGGGTGGTACAGTGTGGTGTGATGTGGTGTCTGGTCTGGTGTGGTATCATATGGTGTGATGTGGTGTGTGGTCTGGGGTGGTACAGTGTGGTGTGATGTGGTGTGTGGTCTGGGGTGGTACAGTGTGGTGCGATGGGGTGTGTGGGCTGGTGTGGTATAGTATGGTGTGATGTTTTGTGAGGTCTGGTGTGGTACAGTATGTAGTGCAGTGGTGTGTGGTCTGGTGTGGTACAGTATGGTGTGATGTGGTGTGTGGTCTGGTGTGGTACAGTGTGGTGTGATAGGGTGTGTGGTCTGGTGTGGTATAGTATGGTGTGATGTTTTGTGAGGTCTGGTGTGGTACAGTATGTTGTGCAGTGGTGTGTGGTCTGGTGTGGTTCAGTATGGTGTGATGTAGTGTGTGGTCTGGTGTGGTACAGTGGGGTGTGATGTGGTGTGTGATCTGGTGTGGTACTGTATGGTGTGATGTAGTGTGTGGTCTGATGTGATATAGTATGGTGAGATGTGGTGTGCGGTCTAGTGTGGTACAGTATGGTGTGATGTGGTGTGGTACAGTGTGGTGTGTGGTCTGGTGTGGTATAGTATGGTGTGATGTGGTGTGTTGTATTATGGGTTACATAATGGTGTGATGTGGTGTGTGGTCTGGTGTGGTATAGTATGCTGTGATGTGGTGTGTGGTCTGGTGTGGTACAGTATGGGGTGATGTGGTGTTTGGTCTGGTGTGGGAGAGTATGGTGTGATGTGGTGCGTGATCTGGTGTGGTATAGCATGGTGTAATGTGGTGTGTGGTCTGGTGTGGTACAGTATGGTGTGATGTGGTGTGTGGTCTGGTGTGGTATAATAAGGTGTGATGTTGTGTGTGCTCTGGAGTGGTACAGTGTGGTGTGATGGGGTGTGTGGTTTGGTGTGGTATATTGTGGTGTGATGTGGTGAGTGGTCTGGTGTGGTACAGTCTGGTGTGATGGGGTGTGTGGTCTGGTGTGGTACAGTATGTTGTGCAGTGGTGAGTGGTCTGGTGTGGTACAGTGTGGTGTGATGTAGTGTGTGGTCTGGTGTGGTACAGTATGTTGTGATGCGGTGTGTAGTCTGTTGTGGTACAGTGTGGTGTGATGTTGTGTGGTACAGTATGGTGTGATGCGGTGTGTGGTCTGTTGTGGTACAGTGTGGTGTTATGTGGTGTGGTACAGTATGGTGTGATGCGGTGTGTGGTCTGTTGTGGTACAGTGTGGTGTGATGTGGTGTGTGGTCTGGGGTGATATAGTATGGTGTGATGTGGTGTGTGGAATGGTTGGGTACATTATGGTGCGATGTGGTGTGTGGTCTTGTGTGGTACAGTATAGTGTGATGTGGTGTGTGGGCCGGTGTGGTATAGTGTGGTTTGATGTTGTGTGTGGGCTGGTGTGGTATAGTATGGTGTGAAGTATTGTGTGGTTTGGTGTGGTACAGTTTTGTGTGATGTAGTGTTTGTCTGGTGTGGTACAGTATGGTGTGATGTAGTGTGTGGTCTGGTGTGGTACAGTATCGTATGATGCGGTGTGTGGTCTGGTGTTGTACTTTATGGTGTGATGTGGTGTGTGCTTTGGTGTGGTACAGTGTGGTGTGAATGTGTGTGTGGTCTGGTGTGGTACAGTATGGTGTGATGTGGTGTGTTGTCTGGTGTAGTGTGGTGTGTGGTCTGGTGTGGTACAGTATGGTGTGATGTAGTGTGTGGTCTGATGTGGTATAGTATGGTGTGATGTGGTGTGCGGTCTAGTGTGGTACAGTGTGGTGTGATGTGGTGTGTGGTCTGGTGTGGTACAGTATGGTGTGATGTAGTGTATGGTCTGGTGTGGTACAGTGTGGTGTGATGTGGTGTGTGGTCTGCTGTGGTATAGTATGGTGTGATGTGGTGTGTTGTATTATGGGGTACATTATGGTGTGATGTGGTGTGTGGTCTGGTGTAGTGTGGTGTGTGGTCTGGTGTGGTACAGTATGGTGTGATGTGGTGTGTGGTCTGGTGTGGTACAGTATGGTGTGATGCGGTGTGTGGTCTGGTGTGGTACAGTGTGGTGTGATGTGGTGTGTGGTCTGCTGTGGTATAGTATGGTGTGATGTGGTGTGTTGTATTATGGGGTACATTATGGTGTGATGTGGTGTGTGGTCTGGTGTGGTATAGTGTGGTGTGATGTGGTGTGTGGGCTGGTGTGGTATAATGTGGTGTGCTGTTGTGTGTGGGCTGGTGTGGTATAGTGTGGTGTGATGTATTGTGTTGTTTGGTGTGGTACAGTTTTGTGTGATGTGGTGTGTGGTCTGGTGAGGTACAGTATGGTGTGATGTAGTGTGTGGTCTGGTGTGGTACAGTATGTTATGATGCGGTGTGTGGTCTGATGTTGTACTGTATGGTGTCATGTGGTGTGTGGTCTGGTGTGGTATAGTATGGTGTGATATGGTGTGTAGTGTGGTGTGGTACAGAATGGTGTGATGTTGTGTGTGGTCTGGTGTGGTACAGTATGGTGTGATGTGGTATGTGGTCTGGTGTGGTATAGCATGGTGTAATATGGTGTGTGGTCTGGTGTGGTAGATTGTGGCGTGATGTGGATTGTGTTCTGGGGTGGTATAGTATGGTGTGATGTGGTGTGTGGTCTGGTATGGTACAGTATGGGGTGATGTGGTGTTTGGTCTGGTGTGGGAGAGTATGGTGTGATGTGGCGTGTGATCTGGTGTGGTATAGCATGGTGTAATGTGGTGTGTGGTCTGGTGTGGTACAGTATGGTGTGATGTGGTGTGTGGTCTGGTGTGGTATAATATGGTGTGATGTGGTGTGTGCTCTGGAGTGGTACAGTGTGGTGTGATGGGGTGTGTGGTTTGGTGTGGTATATTGTGGTGTGATGTGGTGAGTGGTCTGATGTGGTACAGTGTGGTGTGATGGGGTGTGTGGTTTGGTGTGGTACAGTATGTTGTGCAGTGGTGTGTGGTCTGGTGTGGTATAGTACGGTGTAATATGGTGTGTGGTCTGGTGTGGTACAGTATGTCGTGATGCGGTGTGTAGTCTGCTGTGGTACAGTGTGGTGTGATGTTGTGTGTGGTCTGATGTGGTATAGTATGGTTTGATGTGGTGTGCGCCCTAGTGTGGTACAGTGTGGTGGTGTGTGGTGTGGTGTGGTACAGTATGGTGTGATGTTGTTTGTGGTCTGGTGAGGTACAGTATGGTGTGATGTGGTGTGTGGTCTGGTGTGGTACAGAATGGTGTGATGCGGTGTGTGGTCTGTTGTGGTACAGTGTGGTGTGATGTGGTGTGTGGTCTGGGGTGGTATAGTATGGTGTGATGTGGTGTGTGGTATGGTTGGGTACATTATGGTGTGATCTGGTGTGTGGTCTTGTGTGGTACAGTATAGCGTGATGTGGTGTGTGGGCCGGTGTGGTATAGTGTGGTGTGATGTTATGTCTGGTCTGGTGTGGTACAGTATGGTGTGATGTAGTGTGTGGTCTGGTGTTGTACTTTATGGTGTGAGGTGGTGTGTGGTCTGGTGTGGTACAGTGTGGTGTGAATGTGTGTGTGGTCTAGTGTGGTAGACTATGGTGTGATGTGGTCTGTGGTCTGGTGTGGTAGAGTATGGTGTGATGTGGTGTGTGGTCTGGTATGGTATAGTATGGTGTGATGTGGTGTGTGGTCTGGTGCGGTACCGTGTGTGGTGATGTGGTGTGTGGTCTTGTGTGGTAGAGTATGGTGTGATGTGGTGTGTGGGACGGTGTGGTATAGTGTGGTGTGACGTTGTGTGTGGGCTGGTGTGGTATAGTATGGTGTGATGTATTGTGTGGTTTGGTGTGGTACAGTTTTGTGTGATGTAGTGTGTGGTCTGGTGTGGTACAGTATGGTGTGATGTAGTGTGTGGTCTGGTGTGGTACAGTATCGTATGATGCGGTGTGTGGTCTGGTGTTGTACTTTATGGTGTGATGTGGTGTGATGTCTGGTGTGGTACAGTGTGGTGTGAATGTGTGTGTGGTCTGGTGTGGTACAGTTTGGTGTGATGTGGTGTGTGGTCTGGTGTGGCACAGTATGGTGTGATGTGGTGTGTGGTCTGGTGTGGTATATTATGGTGTGATGTGGTGTGTGGTCTGGTGTGGTACAGTGTAGTGTGATGTTGCATGTGGTCTCGTGTGGTACAGAATGGTATTACGTGGTAAGTGTCATGTGTGGTGCAGTGTGGTGTGATGTAGTGTGTGGTCTGGTGTGGTACAGTATGGTGTGATGAGGTGTGTGGTCTGGTGTGGTAGAGTATGGTGTGATGTGGTGTGTGGTCTGGTGTTGTATATTATGGTGTGATGTGGTGTGTGGTCTGGTGTGGTACAGTATGGTGTGATGTGGTGTGTGGTCTGGTGTGGTACAGTGTGGTGTGATGTGGTGTGGTCTGGTGTGGTACAGTATGGTGTGATGTAGTGTGTGGTCTGGTGTGGTACAGTATGGTGTGATGTGGTGTGTTGTCTGGTGTAGTGTGGTGTGTGGTCTGGTGTGGTACAGTATGGTGTGATGTAGTGTGTTGTCTGATGTGGTATAGTATGGTGTGATCTGGTGTGCTGTCTAGTGTGGTACAGTGTGGTGTGATGTGGTGTGTGGTCTGGTGTGGTACAGTATGGTGTGATGTAGTGTATGGTCTGGTGTGGTACAGTATGGTGTGATGTGGTGTTTGGTCTGGTGTGGTACAGTATGGTGTGATGCGGTGTGTGGTCTGGTGTGGTACTGTGTGGTGTGATGTGGTGTGTGGTCTGCTGTGGTATAGTGTGGTGTGATGTGGTGTGTGGTCTGGTTTGGTACAGTATGGTGTGATGTGGTGTGTGGGCTGGTGTGGTATAATGTGGTGTGCTGTTGTGTGTGGGCTGGTGTGGTATAGTGTGGTGTGATATATTGTGTTGTTTGGTGTGGTACAGTTTTGTGTGATGTGGTGTGTGGTCTGGTGAGGTACAGTATGGTGTGATGTAGTGTGAGGTCTGGTGTGGTACAGTATGTTATGATGCGGTGTGTGGTCTGATGTTGTACTGTATGGTGTCATGTGGTGTGTGGTCTGGTGTGGTATAGTATGGTGTGATATGGTGTGTAGTGTGGTGTGGTACAGAATGGTGTGATGTTGTGTGTGGTCTGGTGTGGTACAGTATGGTGTGATGTGGTATTTGATCTGGTGTGGTAGAATATGTTGTGATGTGGTATGTGGTCTGGTGTGGTATAGTATGGTGTGATGTGGTGTGTGGTCTGGTATGGTATAGTATGGTGTGATGTGGTGTGTGGTCTGGTGTGGTAGAATATGGTGTGATGTGGATTGTGTTCTGGGGTGGTATAGTATGGTGTGATGTGGTGTGTGGTCTGGTGTGGTACAGTATGGGGTGATGTGGTGTTTGGTCTGGTGTGGGAGAGTACGGTGTGATGTGGTGTGTGATCTGGTGTGGTATAGCATGGTGTAATGTGGTGTGTGGTCTGGTGTGGTGCAGTATGGTGTGATCTGGTGTAGTATAATATGGTGTGATGTGGTGTGTGCTCTGGAGTGGTACAGTGTGGTGTGATGGGGTGTGTGGTCTTGTGTGGTACAGTATGTTGTGATGCGGTGTGTAGTCTGGTGTGGTACAGTGTGGTGTGATGTTGTGTGTGGTCTGATGTGCTATAGTATGGTTTGATGTGGTGTGCGCTCTAGTGTGGTACAGTGTGGTGTGCTGTGGTGTGTGGTCTGGGGTGGTATAGTATGGTGTGATGTGGTGTGTGGTATGGTTGGGTACATTATGGTGTAATGTGGTGTGTGGTCTGGTGTGGTGCAGTATGGTGTGATCTGGTGTAGTATAATATGGTGTGATGTGGTGTGTGCTCTGGAGTGGTACAGTGTGGTGTGATGGGGTGTGTGGTGTGGTGTGGTACAGTATGGTATGATGTTGTTTGTGGTCTGGTGTGGTACAGTATGGTATGATGTAGTGTGTGGTCTGGTGTGGTACAGTATGGTGTGCTGTGGTGTGTGGTCTGGGGTGGTATAGTATGGTGTGATGTGGTGTGTGGTATGGTTGGGTACATTATGGTGTGATGTGGTGTGAGGTCTTGTGTGGTACAGTATAGTGTGATGTGGTGTGTGGGCCGGTGTGGTATAGTGTGGTGTGATGTTGTGTGTGGTCTGGTGTGGTACAGTATGGTGTGATGTAATGTGTGGGCTGGTGTGGTACAGTATCGTATGATGCGGTGTGTGGTCAGGTGTTGTTCTTTATGGTGTGATGTGGTGTGTGGTCTGGTGTGTAACAGTCTGGTGTGAATGTGTGTGTGGTCTGGTGTGGTAGAGTATAGTGTGATGTGGTCTGTGGTCTGGTGTGGTAGAGTATGGTGTGATGTGGTGTGTGGTCTGGTGTGGTATAGTATGGTGTGATGTGGTGTGTGGTCTGGTGCGGTACAGTGTGGGGTGATGTGGTGTGTGGTCTTGTGTGGTACAGTATGGTGTGATGTGGTGTGTGGTCTGGTGTGGAAAAGTATGGTGTGATGTGGTGTGTGGTCTGGTGTGGTATATTATGGTGTGATGTGGTGTGTGGTCTGGTGTGGTAGCATGTGGTGTGATGTGGTGTGTGGTCTGGTGTGGTACAGTATAGTGTGATGTTGTATGTGGTCTGGTGTGGTACAGTATGGTGTGATGAGCTGTGTGGTCTGGTGTGGTATAGCATGGTGTGATGTGGTGTGTGGTGTGGTGTAGTATAGTATGGTGTGATGTAGTGCGTGGTCTGGTGTGGTACAGTATGGTGTGATGTGGTGTGTGGTCTGGTGTGGTATAGTATGGTGTGATGTGGTGTGTGGTCTGGTGTGGTACAGTGTGGTGTGCTGGGGTGTGTGGTCTGGTGTGGTACAGTATGGTGTGATGTGGTGTGTGGGCTGGTGTGTTATAGGTGGATGTGATGTTGTGATGCGGTGTGTGGTCTGGTGTGGTACAGTGTGGTGTGATGTGGTGTGTGGTCTGGTGTGGTATAGTATGGTGTGATGTGGTGTGTGGTCTGGTGTGATACAGTATGTTGTGATGCGGTGTGTGGTCTGGTGTGGTACAGTGTGGTGTGATGTGGTGTGTGGTCTGGTGTGGTATAGTATGGTGTGATGTGGTGTGTGGTCTGGTGTGGTACAGTATGGTGTGATGTGGTGTGTGGGCTGGTGTGGTGCAGTTTGGTGTGATGTGGCGTGTGGTGTGGTGTAGTATAGTATGGTGTGATGTGGTGTGTGTTATGGTGTGGTATAGTGTGGTGTGACGTGGTGTGTGGTCTGGTGTGGTGTGCTGCGCCGTGTGATCTGGTGTGGTATAGTATGGTGTGATGTGGTGTGTGGTCTGGTGTGGTACAGTGTGGTGTGCTGGGGTGTGTGGTCTGGTGTGGTACAGTATGGTGTGATGTGGTGTGTGGGCTGGTGTGTTATAGGTGGATGTGATGTTGTGTGTGGGCTGGTGTGGTATAGTGTGGTGTGATGTATTGTGTGGTCTGGTGTGGTATAGTATGGTGTGATGTAGTGTGTGGTCTGGTGTGTTACAGTATGGTGTTATGTGGTGTGTGGTCTGGTGTGGTACAGTATGTTGTGATGCGGTGTGTGGTCTGGTGTGGTACAGTGTGGTGTGATGTGGTGTGTGGTCTGGTGTGGTATAGTATGGTGTGATGTGGTGTGTGGTACGGAGGGGTACAGTATGGTGTGATGTGGTGTGTGGTCTGGTGTGGTACAGTATGGTGTGATGTGGTGTGTGGGCTGGTGTGGTATAGTCTGGTGTGATGTTGTGTTTGGGCTGGTGTGTTATAGTGTGGTGTGATGTATTGCGTGGTTTGGTGTGGTACAGTGTTGTGTGATGTGGTGTGTGGTCTGGTGTGGTACAGTATGGTATGATACGGTGTGTGTTCTGGTGTTGTACTGTATGGTGTGATGTGGTGTGTGGTCTGGTGTGGTATAGTATGGTGTGGTATAGTATGGTGTGATATGGTGTGTGGTGTGGTGGGGTGGGGTACAGTATGGTGTAATGTTGTGTGTGGTCTGGTGTGGTACAGTATGGTGTAATGTTGTGTGTGGTCTGGTGTGGTACAGTATGCTATGATGTGGTGTGTGTTATGGTGCGGTACAGTATGGTGTGATGTGGTGTGTGGTATGGTGCGGTACAGTATGGTGTGATGTGGTGTGCGGTCTGGTGTGATGTGGTGTGTGTGCTGGTGTGGTACAGTATGGTATAGTGTGGTTTGATGTAGTGTCTGGTCTGGAGTGGTAAAGTGTGGTGTGATGTGGTGTGTGGTCTGGTATGGTATAGTATGGTGTGATGTGGTGTGAGGACTGGTGTGGTAGAGTGTGGTGTGATATGGTGTGTGGTCTGGTGTGGTACAGTATGGTGTGATGTGGTTTGTGGTCTGCTGTGGTAGAGCATGGTGTGATGTGGTGTGTGGTCTGGTGTGGTATAGCATGGTGTAATGTGGTGTGTGGTCTGGTGTTGTAGAGTGTGGTGTCACGTGGTATGTGGTCTGGTGTGGTACAATGTGGGTGATGTGGTGTGTGGTCTGGAGTGGTACAGTATGGTGTGGTGTGGTCTGTGGTCTGGTGTGGTACAGTGTGGTGCGATGTGGTGTGTGGTCTGGTGTGGTATAGTATGGTGTGATGTGGTGTGTAGTCTGGTGTGGTGCAGTGTGGTGTGATGTAGTGTGTGGTCTGGCGTGGTACAGTGTGGGGTATTATGTGGTGTGGTCTGGTGTGGTACAGTGTACTTGGATGGGGTGTGTGTTCTGGTGTGGTACAGTGTGGTGTGATGTAGTGTGTCGTCTGGTGTGGTACAGTATGGTGTGATGCGGTTGTGAGGTCTGGTGTGGTACAGTATGGTGTGATGTGGTGGGCGGTCTGGTGTGGTACAGTATGGTGTGATGTAGTGTGTGGTCTGGTGTGGTGCAGTGTGGTGTGATGTGGTGTGTGGTCTGGTGTGGTATAGTATGGTGTGATGTGGTGTGTGGTCTGGTGTGGTACAGTATGGTGTGATGTAGTGTGTGGTCTGGTGTGGTACAGTATGGTGTGATGTGGTGTGTAGTCTGGTGTGGTACAGTATGGTGTGATATTGTGTGTGGGCTGGTGTGGTATAGTGTGGTGTGATGTATAGTGTTGTTTGGCTTGGTACAGTGTTGTGTGATGTGGTGTGTGGTCTGGTGTGGTACAATATGGTATGTTGCGGTGTGTGGTCTGGTGTTGTACTGTATTGTGTGATATTGTGTGTGGTGTGGTGTGGTACAGTATAATGTGATGTGCTGTGTTATGGTGCGGTACAGTATGGTGTGATGTGGTGTGTGGTCTGGTGTGATGTGTCGTGTGGGCCGGTGTGGTATAGTATGGTGTGATGAGGTGTGTGGTCTTGTGTGGTACAGTGTGGTGTGATGTGGTGTGTGGTCTGGTGTGGTACAGTATGGTGTGATGTAGTGTGTGGTCTGGTGTGGTACAGTATGGTGTGATGTTGTGTGTTGTCTGGTGTAGTGTGGTGTGTGATCTGGTGTGGTACAGTATGGTGTGATGTAGTGTGTGGCCTGATGTGGTATAGTATGGTGTGATGTGGTGTGCGGTCTAGTGTGGTACAATGTGGTGTGATGTGGTGTGTGGTCTGGTGTGGTACAGTATGGTGTGATGTAGTGTATGGTCTGGTGTGGTACAGTGTGGTGTGATGTGGTGTGTGGTCTGCTGTGGTATAGTGTGGTGTGATGTGGTGTGTTGTATTATGGGGTACATTATGGTGTGATGTGGTGTGTGGTCTGGTTGGTTACAGTATGGTGTGATGTGGTGTGTGGGCTGGTGTGGTATAATGTGGTGTGCTGTTGTGTGAGGGCTGGTGTGTTATAGTGTGGTGTGATGTATTGTGTTGTTTGGTGTGGTACAGTTTTGTGTGATGTGGTGTGTGGTCTGGTGAGGTACAGTATGGTGTGATGTAGTGTGTGGTCTGGTGTGGTACAGTATGTTATGATGCGGTGTGTGGTCTGATGTTGTACTGTATGGTGTCATGTGGTGTGTGGTCTGGTGTGGTATAGTATGGTGTGATATGGTGTGTAGTGTGGTGTGGTACAGAATGGTGTGATGTTGTGTGTGGTCTGGTGTGGTACAGTATGGTGTGATGTGGTGTTTGATCTGGTGTGGTAGAGTATGGTGTGATGTGGTATGTGGTCTGGTGTGATAGATTGTGGCGTGACGTGGATTGTGTTCTGGGGTGGTATAGTATGGTGTAACGTGGTGTGTGGTCTGGTGTGGTATAGTATGGGGTGATGTGGTGTTTGGTCTGGTGTGGTACAATATGGTGTGATGTATTGTGTGGTCTGGTGTGGTACACTATGGTATGTTGCGGTGTGTGGTCTGGTGTTGTACTGTATGGTGTGATATGGTGTGTGGTGTGGTGTGGTACAGTATGATGTGATGTGCTGTGTTATGGTGCGGTACAGTATGGTGTGATGTGGTGTGTGGTCTGGTGTGGTACAGTGTTATGTGATGTGGTGTGTGGTCTGGTGTGGTACAGTATGGTGTGATGTAGTGTGTGGTCTGGTGTCGTACAGTATGGTGTGATGTGGTGTGTGGTCTGGTGTGGTACAGTATGGATTGATGTGGTGTTTGGTCTGGTGTGGGAGAGTACGGTGTGATGTGGTGTCTGATCTGGTGTGGTATAGCATGGTGTAATGTGGTGTGTGGTCTGGTGTGGTGCAGTATGGTGTGATGTGGTGTGTGCTCTGGAGTGGTACAGTGTGGTGTGATGGGGTGTGTGGTCTGGTGTGGTACAGTATGTTGTGCAGTGGTGTGTGGTCTGGTGTGGTATAGTATGGTGTAATATGGTGTGTGGTCTGGTGTGGTACAGTATGTTGTGATGCGGTGTGTAGTCTGGTGTGGTACAGTGTGGTGTGATGTTGTGTGTGGTCTGATGTGGTATAGTATTGTTTGATGTGGTCTGCGCTCTAGCGTGGTACAGTGTGGTGGTGTGTGGTGTGGTGTGGTACGGTATGGTGTGATGTTGTTTGTGGTCTGGTGTGGTACAGTATGGTGTGATGTAGTGTGTGGTCTGGTGTGGTACAGTATGGTGTGATGCGGTGTGTGGTCTGTTGTGGTACAGTGTGGCGTGATGTGGTGTGTGGTCTGGGGTGGTATAGTATGGTGTGATGTGGTGTGTGGTCTGGTTGGTTACATTATGGTGTTATGTGGTGTGTTGTCTTGTGTGGTACAGTATGGTGTGATGTGGTTTGTGGGCCGGTGTGGTATAGTGTGGTGTGTTGTGTGTGGTCTGGTGTGGTAGAGTATGGTGTTATGTAGTGTGTGGTCTGGTGTGGTACAGTATCGTATGATGCGGTGTGTGGTCTGGTGTTGTACTTTATGGTGTGATGTGGTGTGTGGTCTGGTGTGGTACAGTATGGTGTGATGTGGTGTGTGGTCTGGTGTGGAAAAGTATGGTGTGATGTGGTGTGTGGTCTGGTGTGGTAGCGTGTGGTGTGATGTGGTGTGTGGTCTGGTGTGGTACAGTGTAGTGTGATGTTGCATGTGGTCTCGTGTGGTACAGTATGGTGTTACGTGTTAAGTGTCATGTGTGGTGCAGTGTGGTGTGATGTAGTGTGTGGTCTGGTGTGGTACAGTATGGTGTGAAGATGTGTGTGGTCTGGTGTGGTATAGTATGGTGTGATGTGGTGCGTGGTCTGGTCTGGTATATTATAGTGTGATGTGGTGTGTGGTCTGGTGTGGTACAGTATGGTGTGATGTGGTGTGAGGTATGGTGTGGTACAGTATGGTGTGATGTGGTGTGTGGTTTTGTGCGATATAGTGTGGTGTGACATGGTGTGTGGTCTGGTGTGGTACAGTGTGGTGTGCTGTGGTGTGTGGTCTGGTGTGGTATAGTATGGTGTGATGTGGTGTGTGGTCTGGTGTGGTACAGTGTGGTGTGCTGGGGTTTGTGGTCTGGTGTGGTACAGTATGGTGTGATGTGGTGTGTGGGCTGGTGTGTTATAGGTGGATGTGATGTTGTGTGTGGGCTGGTGTGGTATAGTGTGGTGTGATGTATTATGTGGTCTGGTGTGGTATAGTATGGTGTGATGTAGTGTGTGGTCTGGTGTGGTACAGTATGGTGTGATGTGGTCTGTGGTCTGGTGTGGTACAGTATGGTGTGATGCGGTGTGTGGTCTGGTGTGGTACAGTGTGGTGTGATGTGGTGTGTGGTCTGGTGTGGTATAGTATGGTGTGATGTGGTGTGTGGTACGGAGGGGTACAGTATGGTGTGATGTGGTGTGTGGTCTGGTGTGGTAGAGTATGGTGTGATGTGGTGTGTGGGCTGGTGTGGTATAGTCTGGTGTGATGTTGTGTGTGGGCTGGTGTGTTATAGTGTGGTGTGATGTATTGCGTGGTTTGGTGTGGTACAGTGTTGTGTGATGTGGTGTGTGGTCTGGTGTGGTACAGTATGGTATGATACGGTGTGTGTTCTGGTGTTGTACTGTATGGTGTGATGTGGTTTGTGGTCTGGTGTGGTACAGTATGGTGTGATGTGGTGTGTGGTCTGGTGTGGTACAGTATGGTGTAATGTTGTGCGTGGTCTGGTGTGGTACTGTAAGGTGTAATGTTGTGCGTGGTCTGGTGTGGTACAGTATGCTATGATGTGGTGTGTGTTATGGTGCGGTACAGTATGGTGTGATGTGGTGTGTGGTATGGTGCGGTACAGTATGGTGTGATGTGGTGTGTGGTCTGGTGTGATGTGGTGTGTGTGCTGGTGTGGTACAGTGTGGTATAGTGTGGTGTGATGTAGTGTCTGGTCTGGAGTGGTAAAGTGTGGTGTGATGTGGTGTGTGGTCTGGTGTGGTATAGTATGGTGTGATGTGGTGTGAGGACTGGTGTGGTAGAGTGTGGTGTGATATGGTGTGTGGTCTGGTGTGGTACAGTATGATGTGATGCGGTGTGTGATCCAGTGTGGTATAGTATGGTGTGATGTGGTTTGTGGTATAACATGGTGTAATGTGGTGTGTGGTCTGGTGTGGTATAGCATGGTGTAATGTGGTGTGTGGTCTGGTGTTGTAGAGTGTGGTGTCACGTGGTATGTGGTCTGGTGTGGTACAATATGGGTGATGTGGTGTGTGGTCTGGAGTGGAACAGTATGGTGTGGTGTGTTCTGTGGTCTGGTGTGGTACAGTGTTGTGTGATGTGGTGTGTGGTCTGGTGTTGTACAGTATGGTGTGATGTAGTGTGTGGTCTGGTGTGGTAGAGTATGGTGTGATGTGGCGTGTGGTCTGGTGTGGTACAGTGTGGGGTATTATGTGGTATGGTCTGGTGTGGTACTGTGTAGTTGGATGGGGTGTGTGTTCTGGTGTGGTACAGTGTGGTGTGATGTAGTGTTTGGTCTGGTGTGGTACAGTATGGTGTGATGCGGTTGTGAGGTCTGGTGTGGTACAGTATGGTGTGATGTGGTGGGGGGTCTGGTGTGGTACAGTATGGTGTGATGTGGTGGGGGATCTGGTGTGTTACAGTATGGTGTGATGTGGTGTGTGGGCTGGTGTGGTATAGTGTGATGTGATGTTGTGTGTGATCTGGTGTGGTATAGTATGGTGTGACGTGGTGGGCGGTCTGGTGTGGAACAGTATGGTGTGATGTAGTGTGTGGTCTGGTGTGGTGCAGTGTGGTGTGATGTGGTGTGTGGTCTGGTGTGGTATAGTTTGGTGTGATGTTGTGTGTGGTCTGGTGTGGTACAGTATGTTGTGATGTAGTGTGTGGTCTGGTGTGGTACAGTATGGTGTGATGTAGTGTGTGGTCTGGTCTGGTGCAGTGTGGTGTGATGTAGTGTGTGGTCTGCTGTGGTACAGTATGGTGTGATGTGGTGTGTAGTCTGGTGTGGTACAGTATGGTGTGATATTGTGTGTGGGCTGGTGCTGTATAGTGTGGTGTGATGTATAGTGTTGTTTGGTTTGGTACAGTGTTGTGTGATGTGGTGTGTGGTCTGGTGTGGTACAATATGGTGTGATGTATTGTGTGGTCTGGTGTGGTACACTATGGTATGTTGCGGTGTGTGGTCTGGTGTTGTACTGTATGGTGTGATATGGTGTGTGGTGTGGTTCAGTATGATGTGATGTGCTGTGTTATGGTGCAGTACAGTATGGTGTGATGTGGTGTGTGGGCCGGTGTGGTATAGTATGGTGTGATGTAGTGTGTGGTCTGGTGTGGTACAGTGTTATGTGATGTGGTGTGTGGTCTGGTGTGGTACAGTATGGTGTGATGTAGTGTGTGGTCTGGTGTTGTACTGTATGGTGTGGTGTGGTGTGTGGTGTGGTGTGGTGTGGTACAGTATGGTGTGATGTGGTGTGTGGGCCGGTGTGGTATAGTATGGTGTGATGTAGTGTGTGGTCTGGTGTGGTACAGTGTTATGTGATGTGGTGTGTGGTCTGGTGTCGTACAGTATGGTATGATGCCGTGTGTGGTCTGGTGTTGTACTGTATGGTGTGATGTGGTGTGTGGTGTGGTGTGGTGTGGTACAGTATGGTGTGATGTTATGTGTGGTCTGGTGTGGTACAGAATGATGTGATGTGGTGTGTGTTATGGTGCGGTACAGTATGGTGTGATGTGGTGTGTGGTATGGTGTGATGTGGTGTGTGGTCCGGTGTGGTACAGTGTGGTGTGATGTTGAGTGTGGGCTGGTGTGGTATGCTGTGGTGTGATATGGTGTGTGGTCTGGTGTGGGACAGTATGATGTGATGCGGTGTGTGATCTGGTGTGGTATAGTATGGTGTGATGCAGTGTGTGGTCGTGGTGATGTACAGTGTGGTGTGCTGTGGTGTGTGGTCTGGTGTGGTATAGTATGGTGTGATGTGGTTTGTGGTCTGGTGTGGTACAGTATGGTGTGATGTGGTGTTTGGTCTGGTGTGGTACAGTGTGGTGTGATATGGTGTGTGGTCTGGTGTGGTATAGTATGGTATGATGTGGTGTGTGGTCTTGTGTGGTAGAGTATGGTTTGATGTGGTGTGTGGTCTGGTGTGGTAGAGTGTGGTGTGATGTTGTGTGTGGTCTGGTGTGGTAGAATATGGTGTAATGTGGTGTGTGGTCTGGTGTGGTATAGCATGGTGTAATGTGGTGTGTGGTCTGGTGTGGTAGAGCGTGGTGTGATGTTGTGTGTGGTCTGGTGTGGTAGAGTATGGTGTGATGTGGTGTGTGGTCTGGTGTGGTATAGCATGGTGTAATGTGGTGTGTGGTCTGGTGTGGTAGAGTGTGGTGTGATGTTGTGTGTGGTCTGGTGTGGTTTAGTATTGTGTGATGTGGTGTGTGGTATGGTGTGATGTGGTGTGTGGTATTGTGCGGTATAGTGTGGTGTGATGTGGTGCGTGGTCTGCTGTGGTACAGTGTGGTGTGCTGTGGTGTGTGGTCTGGTGTGGTATATTATGGTGTGTGGTCTGGTGTTGTATAGTATGGTGTGATGTGGTGTGTGGACTGGTGTGGTACAGCGTGGTGTGTTCTAGTGTGAGGTCTGGTGTGGTATAGTATAGTGTGATGCAGTGTGTGGTCTGGTGTAGTACAGTATGGTGTAATGTGGTGTGTGGTCTGGTATGGTATAGTATGGTGTGATGTGATCTGAGGTCTGGTGTGGTTCAGTATGGTGTGATGTGGTGTGTGGTCTGGTGTGGTACAGGTTGGTGTGATGTGGTGTGTGGTCTCGTATGGTATAGTATGGTGTGATGTGGTGTGTGGTCTGGTGCGGTAGAGTATGGTGTGATGTGGTGTGTGGTCCGCTGTGGTACAGTGTGGTGTGCTGTGGTGTGTGGTCTGGTGTGGTATAGTATGGTGTGATGTGGTGTGTGGTGTGGTGTGGTACAGTGTAGTGTGCTGTAGTCTGTGGTCTGGTATGGTATAGTATGGTGTGATGTGGTCTGAGGTCTGGTGTGGTTCAGTATGGTGTGATGTGATGTGTGGTCTGGTGTGGTACAGGTTGGTGTGATGTGGTGTGTGGTCTCGTGTGGTATAGTATGGTGTGATGTGGTGTGTGGTCTGGTGTGGAAGAGTATGGTGTGATGTGGTGAGTGGTCTGGTGTGGTATAGCATGGTGTGATTTGGTGTGCGATCTGGTGTGGTATGTGTGGTGTGATGTGGTGTGTGGTCTGGTGAGGTACAGTGTGGTGTGATGTGGTGTGTGGTCCGGTGTGGTATAATATGGTGTGATGTGGTTTGTGGTCCGGTGTGATACAGTATGGTGTGATGTGGTGTGTGTTCTGGTGTGGTATAGTATGGTGTGATGTGGTGTGTGGTCCGGTGTGGTACAGTATGGTGTGATGTGGTATGTGGTCCGGTGTGGTACAGTGTGGTGTGCTGTGGTGTGTGGTCTGGTGTGGTACAGTATGGTGTGATGTGGTGTGTGGTCTGGTGTGGTACAATGTGGTGTGATGTGCTGTATGGTCTGGTGTGGTACAGTATGGTGTGGTGTGGTGTGTGGTCTGGTGTGGTGCAGTTTGGTGTGATGTGGTGTGTGGTTTGGTGTGGTAAACAGTAGTGTGATGTGGTGTGTGGTCTGGTGTGGTATAGTACGGTGTGATGTGGTGTGTGGTCTGGTGTGGTATAGTATGGTGTGATGTGGTATGTGGTCTGGTGTGGTACAGTGTGGTGTGATGTGGTGTGTTGTCTGGTGTAGTACAGTGTGGGGTGATGTGGTGTGTGGTCTTGTGTGGTAGAGTATGGTGTGATACGGTGTGTGGTCTGGTGCGGTACAGTGTGGGGTATTTTGTGTGTGGTCTCGTGTGGTACAGTGTAGTGTGATGGGGTGTGTGTTCTGGTGTGGTATAGTGTAGTGTGATGGGGTGTGTGTTCTGGTGTCGTACAGTGTGGTGTGATATAGTGTGTCATCTGGTGTGGTACAGTATGGTGTGATGTGGTGTGTGGTCTAGTGTGTTATAGTGGGGTGTGATGTTGTGTGTGGTCTGGTGTGGTAGAGTATGGTGTGATGTGGTGTGTGGTCTGGTGTGGTATAGTATGGTGTGATGTGGTGTGTGGTCTGCTGTGATATATTATTATGTGATGTGGTGTGTGGTCTGGTGTGGTATAGTATGGTGTGATATGGTTTGTGGTCTGGTGTGGTACAGTATGGTGTGATGTGGTGTGTGGTCTGGTGTGGTACAGTGTGGTGTGATGTGGTGTGTGGTCTGGTAAGGTACAGTGTGGTGTGCTGTCGTGTGTGGTCTGGTGTGGTATACTATGGTGTGATGTGGTGTGTGGTCTGGTGTGGTACAGTATGATGTGATGTGGTGTGTGGTCTGGTATGGTACAGTATGGTGTGGTGTGGTCTGGTCTGGTGTGGTATAGTATGGTGTGATGTGGTGTGTGGTCTGGTGTGGTACAGTGTGGTGTGCTGTGGTGTGTGGTCTGGTGTTGTATAGTATTGTGTGATGTGGTTTGTGGTCTGGTGTGGTACAGTATGGTGTGATGTGGTGTTTGGTCTGGTGTGGTACAGTGTGGTGTGATATGGTGTGTGGTCTGGTGTGGTATAGTATGGTGTGATGTGGTGTGTGGTCTGGTGTGGTAGAGTATGGTTTGATGTCGTGTGTGGTCTGGTGTGGTAGAGTGTGGTGTGATGTTGTGTGTGGACTGGTGTGGTAGAATATGGTGTAATGTGGTGTGTGGTCTGGTGTGGTATAGCATGGTGTAATGTGGTGTGTGGTCTGGTGTGGTAGAGTGTGGTTTGATGTTGTGTGTGGTCTGGTGTGGTAGAGTATGGTGTGATGTGGTGTGTGGTCTGGTGTGGTATAGCATGGTGTAATGTGGTGTGTGGTCTGGTGTGGTAGAGTGTGGTGTGATGTTGTGTGTGGTCTGGTGTGGTAGAGAATGGTGTGATGTTGTGTGTGGTCTGGTGTGGTAGAGAATGGTGTGATGTGCTGTTTGGTCTGGTGTGGTTTAGTATTGTGTGATGTTTTGTGTGGTCTCGTGTTGTAGAGTATGGTGTGATGTGGTGTGTGGTCTGCTGTGGTACAGTGTGGTGTGCTGTGGTGTGTGTTCTGGTATGGTATAGTATGGTGTGATATGGTGTGTGGTCTGGTGTGGTACAGTGTGGTGTGCTGTAGTTTGTGGTCTGGTATGGTATAGTATGGTGTGATGTGGTGTGTGGTCTGGTGTGGTACAGTATGGTGTGATGTGGTGTGTGGTATGGTGTGATGTGGTGTGTGGTATTGTGCGGTATAGTGTGGTGTGATGTGGTGCGTGGTCTGCTGTGGTACAGTGTGGTGTGCTGTGGTGTGTGGTCTGGTGTGGTATATTATGGTGTGTGGTCTGGTGTTGTATAGTATGGTGTGATGTGGTGTGTGGACTGGTGTGGTACAGCGTGGTGTGCTCTAGTGTGTGGTCTGGTGTGGTACAGTATGGTGTAATGTGGTGTGTGGTATTGTGCGGTAGAGTATGGTGTGATGTGGTGTGTGGTCTGCTGTGGTACAGTGTGGTGTGCTGTGGTGTGTGGTCTGGTGTGGTATAGTATGGTGTGATGTGGTGTGTGGTCTGGTGTGGTACAGTGTAGTGTGCTGTAGTGTGTGGTCTGGTATGGTATAGTATGGTGTGATGTGGTCTGAGGTCTGGTGTGGTTCAGTATGGTGTGATGTGGTGTGTGGTCTGGTGTGGTACAGGTTGGTGTGATGTGGTGTGTGGTCTTGTGTGGTATAGTATGTTGGGATGTGGTGTTTGGTCTGGTGTGGTACAGTGTGGTGTGATGTGGTGTGTGGTCTGGTGTGGCACAGTATGGTGTGATGTGGTGTGTGGTCTCGTGTGGTATAGTATGGTGTGATGTGGTGTGTGGTCTGGTGTGGAAGAGTATGGTGTGATGTGGTGAGTGGTCTGGTGTGGTAGAGGATGGTGTGATGCGGTGTGTGGTCTGGTGCGGTACAGTGTGGGGTATTTTGTGTGTGGTCTGGTGTGGTACAGTGTAGTGTGATGAGGTGTGTGTTCTGGTGTGGTACAGTATGGTGTGATGTTGTGTGTCATCTGGTGTGGTACAGTATGGTGTGATGCGGTGTGTGGTCTGGTGTGGTACAGTATGGTGTGATGTGGTGTGTGGTCTAGTGTGTTATAGTGGGGTGTGATGTTGTGTGTGGTCTGGTGTGGTAGAGTATGGTGTGATGTGGTGTGTGGTCTGCTGTGGTATATTATTATGTGATGTGGTGTGTGGTCTGGTGTGTTATAGTATCGTGTGATATGGTTTGTGGTCTGGTGTGGTACAGTATGGTGTGATGTGGTGTGTGGTCTGGTGTGGTACAGTGTGGTGTGATGTGGTGTGTGGTCTGGTGTGGTACAGTATGGTGTGATATAGTGTGTGGTATTGTGCGGTAGAGTATGGTGTGATGTGGTGTCAGGTCTGGTGTGGTACAGTGTGGTGTGCTGTCGTGTGTGGTCTGGTGTGGTATACTATGGTGTGATGTGGTGTGTGGTCTGGTGTGGTACAGTATGGTGTGATGTGGTGTGTGGTCTGGTGTGGTATAGTATGGTGTGATGTAGTGTGTGGTCTGGTGTGGTACAGTATGTTGTGATGTGAGGTGTGGTCTGGTATAGTGTGGTGTGATGTGGTATGCGGTCTGGTGTGGTACAGTATGGTGTGGTGTGGTGTGTGGTCTGGTAAGGTACAGTGTGGTGTGATATAGTGTGTGGTCTCGTGTGGTATAGTATGGTGTGATGTGGTGTGTGGTCTGGTATAGTGTGGTGTAATGTGGTGTGTGGTCTGGTATGGTACAGTATAGTGTGCTGTGGTGTGTGGTCTGGTGTGGTATAGTATGCTGTGATGTAGTGTGTGGTCTGGTGTGGTACAGTAAGTTGAGATGCGGTGTGTGGTCTGGTGTGGTACAGTGTGGCATTGTGTGGTGTGTTGATTGGTGTGGTACAGTGTGGGGTGATGTGGTGTGTGGTCTGGTGAGGTGTAGTGTGGTGTGATGTTTTGTTGTGTGGTCTGGTGGGTTACAGTATGATGTGGTGTGTGGTGTGGTATAGTATGGTGTGATGTGGTGTGTTGTCTGGTGTGGTATAGTATGGTGAGATGTGGTGTATGGTATGGTGCGGTATAGTGTGGTGTGACGTGGTGTGTGGTATGGTTTGGTACAATATGGTGTGATGTAGTGTGTGGTCTGGTTGAGTGTGGTGTGATGTGGTATGCGGTCTGGTGTGGTACAGTATGGTGTGGTGTGGTGTGTGTTCTGGTGTGGTACAGTGTGATGTGATTTAGTGTGTGGTCTAGTGTGGTAGAGTATGGGGTGATGCGGTGTGTGGTCTGGTGTGGTAGAGTGTAGTGTGATGTGGTGTGTGGTTTTGTGTGGTACAATATGGTGTGATGTGGTGGGTGGTCTGATGTGGTACAGTTTATTGTGATGGGGGTGTGTGGTCTGGTGTGGTATAGTATGGTGTGATTTGGTGTGTGGTCAGGTATGGTACAGTATGGTGTGATGTAGTGTGTGGTCTGGTGTGGTACAGTATGGTGTGATGTGGTGTGTGGTCTGGTGTGGTACAGTATGGTGCAATGTGGTGTGTGGTCTGGTGTGGTAGAGTATGGTGTGATGTGGTGTGTGGTCTGGTGTGGAAAAGTATGGTGTGATGTGGTGTGTGGTCTGGTGTGGTATAGTGTGGTGTGATGTGATGTGTGGTCTCGTGTGGTACAGTATGGTGTAATGTGGTGTGTGGTCTGGTACGGTAGAGTATGGTGTAATGTGGTGTGTGGTCTGGTATGGCAGAGTGTGGTGTGATGTGGTGTATGGTCTGGTGTGGTATAGTATGGTGTGATGTTTGTGTGGTATGGTGTGATGTGGTGTGTGGTCTGGTGTGGTAGAGTGTGGTGTGATGTGGTGTGTGGTCTGGTGTGGTAGAGTGTAGTGTGATGTGGTGTGTGGTCATGGTGATGTACAGTATGGTGTGATGTGGTGTGTGGTCAGGTGTGGTATAGTAAGGTGTGATGTGGTGTGTGGTCTGGTGTGGTACAGTATGGTGTCATGTGGTGTGTCGTCTCGTGTTGCAGAGTATGGTGTGGTGTGTGGTCTGGTGTGGTAAAGGTTGGTGTGATGTGCTATGTGGTCTGGTGTGGTACAGTATGGTGTAATGTGGTGTGTGGTCTGGTGTGGTATAGTATGGTGAGATGTGGTGTGTCGTCTGGTGTGGTACAGTATGGTGTGATGTGGTGTGTGGTCTGGTGTGGTATAGTATGGTGTGATCTTGTGTTTTGGCTGGTGTGGTATAGTGTGGTGTGATATAGTGTGTCGTCTGGTGTGGTACAGTATGGTGTGATGTGGTGTGTTCTCTGGTGTGGTACGGTATGGTGTGATGTGGTGTGTGGCCTGGTGTTGTACAGTGTGGTGTGATGTGGTGTGTGGTCTCGTGTGATACAGTATGGTGTGATGTGGTGTGTGGTCTGGTGCGGTATAGTGTGGTGTGATGTGGTGTGTGGTATGGTGTGGTACAGTATGGTCTGATGTGGTGTATGGTCTGGTGTGGTACAGTGTGGTGTTATGTGGCGTGTGGTCTGGTGTCGTAGGGTATGGTGTTATGTGGCATGTGGTCTGGTGTGGTACAGTATGGTGTGATGTGGTGTGTGGTCTGGTGTGGTACAGGTTGGGGTGATGTGGTGTGTGGTCTGGTGTGGTAGAGTATGGTGTGATGTGCTGTGTGGTCTGGTGTGCTTCAGTGTGGTGTGATGTGGTCTGGTACAGTGTGGGGTGATGTGGTGTGTGGTCTGGTGTGGTACAGTATGGGGTGATGTAGTGTATGGGCTGGTGGGGTATAGTGTGGTGTGATGTAGTGTGTGGTCTGCTGTGGTACAGTGTGGTGTGATGTGGTGTGTGGTCTGGTCTGGTACAGTATGGTGTGATGTGGTGTGTGGTTTTGTGTGGTACAGTATGGTGTGATGTGGTGTTTGGTCTGGTGTGGGAGAGTATGGTGTGGTGTGGTGTGTGGTCTGCTGTGGTACAGTGTGGTGTGATGTGGTGTGTGGTCTGGTCTGGTACAGTATGGTGTGATGTGGTGTGTGGTCTGCTGTGGTACAGTATGGTGTGATGTGTTGTGTGGTCTGGTGTGGTTCAGTATGGTGTGATGTGGTATGTGGTCTGGTGTGGTGCAGTATGGTGTGATGTGGTGTGTGCTCTGGAGTGGTACAGTGTGGTGTGATGGGGTGTGTGGTCTGGTGTGGTACAGTATGTTGTGCAGTGGTGTGTGGTCTGGTGTGGTATAGTATGGTGTAATATGGTGTGTGGTCTGGTGTGGTACAGTATGTTGTGATGCGGTGTGTAGTCTGGTGTGGTACAGTGTGGTGTGATGTTGTGTGTGGTCTGATGTGGTATAGTATTGTTTGATGTGGTCTGCGCTCTAGCGTGGTACAGTGTGGTGGTGTGTGGTGTGGTGTGGTTCAGTATGGTGTGATGTGGTATGTGGTCTGGTGTAGTACAGTGTGGTGTGATGTGGTGTGTGGTCTGGTGTGGTACAGTATGGTTTGATGTGGTGTGTGGTCTGGTGTGGTACAGTATGGTTTGATGTGGCGTGAGGTCTGGTGTGGTACAGTATGGTGCAAAGCAGTGTGTGGTCTAGTGTGGTACAGTATGGTGTGATGTGGTGTGTGGTCTGGTGTGGTGGAGTATGGTGTGATGTGGTGTGTGGTATGGTGTGGTATAGTGAGGTGTGATGTGGTGTGTGGTCTGGCATGGTACAGTATGGTGTGATATAGTGTTTGGTCTGGTTGTGGTACAGTAAGGTGCAAACAGTGTGTGGTCTAGTGTGGTACAGTATGGCGTGATGTGGTGTGTGGTCTGGTGTGGTAGAGTATGGTGTGGTGTTGTGTGTGGTACAGTATGGTGTGATGTGGTGTGTGGTCTGGTGTGGTACAGTATGGTGTGATGTGGTGTGTTGTCTGGTGTGGTACAGTATGGTGTGATGTTGTGTCTGGTCTGGTGTGGTATAGTGTGGTGTGATGTAGTGTGTGGTCTGGTGTGGTTCACTATGGTGTAATGTGGTGTGTGGTCTGGTGTGGTACAGCATGGTGTGATGTGGTGTGTGGTCTGGTGTGGTACAGCATGGTGTGACGTGGCGTGTGGTCTGGTGTGGTACAGTATGGTGTGATGTGATGTGTGGTCGGGTGTGGTACAGCATGGTGTGATGTGGCGTGTGGTCTGGTGTGGTACAGTAAGGTGCAAACAGTGTGTGGTCTAGTGTGGTACAGTATGGCGTGATGTGGTGTGTGGTCTGGTGTGGTAGAGTGTAGTGTGATGTGGTGTGTGGTCTGTTGTGATATAGTATGGTGTGATGTGGTGTGTGGTCTGGTTATGTACAGTATGGTGTGATGTGGTCTGGTCTCGTGTGGTACAGTGTGGTCTGATGTGGTGTGAGGTCTGGTGTGGTATAGTATGGTGTGGTATAGTATGGTGTGATGTGGTCTGTGGTCTGGTGTGGTACAGTATGGTGTGATGTGGTCTGTGGTCTGGTCTGCTGCGGTACAGTATGGTGTGATGTGGTGTGTGGTCTGGTGTGGTATAGTGAGGTGTGAAGTGGTGTGTGGTCTGGCGTGGTACAGTATGGTGTGATGTAGTGTTTGGTCTGGTGATGGTATAATTTGGTGTGATGTGGTCTGGTCTGGTGTGGTACAGTATGGTGTAATGTGGTGTGTGGTCTGGTGTGGTACAGTATGGTGTAATGTGCTGGATGGTCTGGTCTGGAAAAGTATGTTGTGATCTTGTGTGTGGTCTGGTGTGGTATAGTGTGGTGTGATGTGATGTGTGGTCTCGTGTGGTACAGTATCGTGTAATGTGCTGGATGGTCTGGTCTGGAAAAGTATGTTGTGATCTTGTGTGTGGTCTGGTGTGGTATAGTGTGGTGTGATGTGATGTGTGGTCTCGTGTGGTACAGTATCGTGTAATGTGCTGGATGGTCTGGTCTGGAAAAGTATGTTGTGATCTTGTGTGTGGTCTGGTGTGGTATAGTGTGGTGTGATGTGGTGTGTGGTCTCGTGTGGTACAGTATGGTGTAATGTGGTGTGTAATCTGGTACGGTAGACTATGGTGTAATGTGGTGTGTGGTGTGGTGTGGCATAATGTGGTGTGATGTGGTGTATGGTCTGGTGTGGTATAGTATGGTGTTAGTGGCGTGTGGTCTGGTGTGGTAGAGTGTGGTGTGATGTTGTGTGTGGTGTGGTGTGGTATAGTATGGAGTGATGCAGTGTGTGGTCATGGTGAGGTACAGTATGGTGTTATGTGGTGTGTGGTCTGGTGTAGTACAGTATGGTGTGGTGTGGTGTGTGGTCTGGTGTGGTACAGTATGGTGTGATGTGGTGTGTCGTCTGGTGTTGTATAGTATGGTGTGATGTGGTGTGTGGTCTGGTGTGGTACAGTGTGGTGTGATGTGGTGTTTTGTCTGGTGTTGTATAGTATGCTGTGATCTTGTGTATGGGCTGGTGTGGTATAGTGTGGTGTGATGTAGTGTGTTGTCTGGTGTGGTACAGTATGGTGTGATGTGGTGTGTGGTCTGCTGTGGTAAGGTATGGTGTGATGTGGTGTGTGGTCTGGTGTGGTACAGTGTGATGTGGTGTGGTGTGTGGTCTGGTGTGGTACAGTATGGTTTGATGTGGTGTGTGGTCTGGTGTGGTACAGTGTGGTGTGATGTGGTGTGGGGTCTGGTGTGATACAGTATGGTGTGATGTGATGTGTGATCTGGTGCGGTATAGTGTGGTGTGATGTGGTGTGTGGTATGGTGTGGTTCAGTATGGTGTGATGTGGTGTGTGGTCTGGTGTGGTACAGGTTAGTGTCATGTGGTGTGTGGTCTGGTGTGGTAGAGTATGGTGTGGTGTGGTGTGTGGTCTGGTGTTGTTCAGTGTGGTGTGATGTGGTCTGGTACAGTATGGTGTGATGTGGTGTGTGATCTGGTCTTGTACAGTATGGTGTGATGTGGTCTGGTCTGGTGTGGTACAGTGTGGTGTGATGTGGTGTGTGGTCTGGTGTGGTTCAGTATGGTCTGATGTGGTGTGTGGTCTGGTGTGGTAGAGTATGGTGTGATGTGGTGTGTGGTCTGGTGTGGTATAGTATGGTGTGATGTGGTGTGTGGTCTGGTGTGGAAAAGTATGGTGTGATCTTGTGTGTGGTCTGGTGTGGTATAGTGTGGTGTGATGTGGTGTGTGGTATGGCGTGGTACAGTATGGTGTGATGTGGTGTGTGGTCTGGTTGTGGTATAATGTGGTGTGATGTGATCTGGTCTGGTGTGGTACAGTATGGTGTGATGTTGTGTGTGGTCTGGTGTGGTACAGTATGGTGTGATGTTGTGTGTGGTCTGGTGTTGTATAGTGAGGTGTGATGTGGTGTGTGGTCTGGTTGTGGTACAGTGTGGTGTTATGTGATCTGGTCTGGTGTAGTACAGTATGGTGTGATCTTGTGTGTGGTCTGGTGTGGTATAGTATGCTGTAATGTGGTGTGTGGTCTGGTACGGTAGAGTGTGGGGTGATGTGGTGTGTGGTCTGGTGTGGTATAGTATGGTGTGATGTGGTGTGTGGTCTGGTACAGTGTGGTACAGTATGGTGTGATCTGGTGTGTGGTCTGGTGTGGTACAATATGGCGTGATGTGGTGTGTTGTCTGGTGTGGAACAGGTTGGTGTGCTGTGGTGTGTGGTCTGGTGTTGTAGAGTATGGTGTTGTGTGGTGTGTGGTCTGGTGTGGCAGAGTGTGGTGTGGTGTGGTGTGTGGTCTGGTGTTGTAGAGTATGGTGTTGTGTTGTGTGTGGTCTGGTGTGGTACAGGTTGGTGTGCTGTGGTGTGTGGTCTGGTGTTGTAGAGTATGGTGTTGTGTGGTGCGTGGTCTGGTGTGGCAGAGTGTGGTGTGGTGTGAGGTCTGGTGTGGTACAGTATGGTGTGATGTGGTGTGTTGTCTGGTGTGGTACAGGTTGGTGTGCTGTGGTGTGTGGTCTGGTGTTGTAGAGTATGGTGTTGTGTGGTGTGTGGTCTGGTGTGGCAGAGTGTGGTGTGGTGTGTGGTCTGGTGTGGTACAGTATGGTGTGATGTGGTGTGTTGTCTGGTGTGGTACAGGTTGGTGTGATGTGGTGTGTGGTCTGGTGTTGTAGAGTATGGTGTGGTGTGGTGTGTGGTATGGTGTGATGTGGTGTGTGGTCTGGTACAGTGTGGTACAGTATGGTGTGATCTGGTGTGTGGTCTGGTGTGGTACAATATGGCGTGATGTGGTGTGTTGTCTGGTGTGGAACAGGTTGGTGTGCTGTGGTGTGTGGTCTGGTGTTGTAGAGAATGGTGTTGTGTGGTGTGTGGTCTGGTGTGGCAGAGTGTGGTGTGGTGTGGTGTGTGGTCTGGTGTGGTACAGTATGGTGTGATGTGGTGTGTTGTCTGGTGTGGTACAGGTTGGTGTGATGTGGTGTGTGGTCTGGTGTTGTAGAGTATGGTGTGGTGTGGTGTGTGGTCTGGTGTGGTACAGTATGGTGTGATGTGGTGTGTGGTCTGGTGTGGCAGAGTGTGGTGTGATGTGGTGTATCATCTGGTGTGGTATAATATGGTGTGATGTGGTTTGTAGTCTGGTGTGGTAGAGTGTAGTGTGATGTGGTGTGTGGTCTGGTGTGGTACAGTATGGTGTGATGCAGTGTGTGGTCATGGTGATGTACAGTATGGTGTGATGTGGTGTGTGGTCTGGTGTGGTACAGTATGGTGTGGTGTGGTGTGTGGTCTGGTGTGGTATAGTGAGGTGTGATGTGGTGTGTGGTCAGGTGTGGTATAGTATGGTGTGATGTGGTGTGTGGTCTGGTGTGGTACAGTATGGTGTCATGTGGTGTGTCGTCTGGTGTTGTAGAGTATGGTGTGGTGTGGTGTGTGGTCTGGTGTGGTACAGTACGATGTGATGTGGTGTGTGGTCTGGTGTGGTACAGGTTGGTGTGATGTGCTATGTGATCTGGTGTGGTACAGTATGGTGTAATGTGGTGTGTGGTCTGGTGTGGTATAGTATGGTGTGATGTGATGTGTGGTCTTGTGTGGTATAGTGTGGTACAGTATGGTGTGATGTGGTGTGTGGTCTGGTGTCGTAGAGTATTGTATGGTGTGGTGTGTGGTCTGGTTTTGTACAGTATGGTGTGATGTGGTCTGGTCTGGTGTGGTACAGTATGGTGTGGTGTTGTGTGTCGTATAGTATGGTGTGATGTGGTGTGTGGCCTGGTGTGGTACAGGTTGGTGTGATGTGGTGTGTGGTCTGGTGTGGTAGAGTATGGTGTGGTGTGGTGTGTGGTCTGATGTGGTTCAGTGTGGTGTGATGTGGTCTGGTACACTGTGGTACAGTGTGGGGTGATGTAGTGTGTGGTCTGATGTTGTACAGTATGGTGTGATGTAGTGTGTGGTCTGCTGTGGTACAGTATGGTGTGATGAATTGTGTAGTCTGGTGTGGTTCAGTATGGTGTGATGTGGTATGTGGTCTGGTGTGGTACAGTGTGGTGTGATGTGGTGTGTGGTCTGGTGTGGTACAGTGGGGTGTGATGTGGTGTGTGGTCTGGTGTGGTACAGTATGGTTTGATGTGGCGTGTGGTCTAGTGTGGTACAGTATGGTGCAAAGCAGTGTGTGGTCTAGTGTGGTACAGTATGGTGTGATGTGGTGTGTGGTCTGGTGTGGTGGAGTATGGTGTGATGTGGTGTGTGGTCTGTTGTGATATAGTATGGTGTGATGTGGTGTGTGGTATGGTGTGGTACAGTATGGTGTGGTGTGTGGTCTGGTTTTGTACAGTATGGTGTGATGTGTTCTGGTCTGGTGTGGTACAGTGTGGTGTGATGTGGTGTGTGGTCTGGTGTGGTACAGTATGGTGTGGTGTTGTGTGTGTTACAGTATGGTGTGATGTAGTGTGTGGTCTGGTGTGGTACAGTATGGTGTGATGTGGTGTGTGGTCTGGTGTGGTACAGTATGGTGTGATGTGGTGTGTGGTCTGGTGTGGTACAGTGTGATGTGGTGTGGTGTGTGGTCTGCTGTGGTACAGTATGGTTTGATGTGGTGTGTGGTCTGGTGTGGTACAGTGTGGTGTGATGTGGTGTGGGGTCTGGTGTGATACAGTATGGTGTGATGTGGTGTGTGGTCTGGTGCGGTATAGTGTGGTGTGATGTGGTGTGTGGTATGGTGTGGTACAGTATGGTGTGATGTGGTGTGTGGTCTGGTGTGGTACAGGTTAGTGTCTTGTGGTGTGTGGTCTGGTGTGGTAGAGTATGGTGTGGTGTGTGTGTGGTCTGGTGTGGTTCAGTGTGGTGTGATGTGGTCTGGTACAGTATGGTGTGATGTGGTGTGTGGTCTGGTTTTGTACAGTATGGTGTGATGTGGTCTGGTCTGGTGTGGTATATTGTGGTATAATGTGGTCTGGTCTGCTGCGGTACAGTATGGTGTGATGTGGTATGTGGTCTGGTGTGGGACAGCATGGTGCAAAGCACTGTGTGGTCTAGTGTGGTACAGTATGGTGTGATGTGGTGTGTGGTCTGGTGTGGTAGAGTATGGTGTGAGGTGGTGTGTGGTCTGGTGTGGAAAAGTATGGTGTGATCTTGTGTGTGGTCTGGTGTGGTATAGTGTGGTGTGATGTGGTGTGTGGTCTGGTGTGGTACAGTATGGTGTGATGTTGTGTGTGGTCTGGTGTTGTATAGGGAGGTGTGATGTGGTGTGTGGTATGGCGTGGTACAGTATGGTGTGATGTGGTGTGTGGTCTGGTTGTGGTATAATGTGGTGTGATGTGATCTGGTCTGGTGTAGTACAGTATGGTGTAATGTGGTGTGTGGTTTGGTTTGGTAGAGTATTGTGTGATGTGTTGTGTGGTCTGGTGTGGAAAAGTATGGTGTGATCTTTTGTGTGGTCTGGTGTGGTATAGTGTGGTGTGTGGTATGGTGTGATGTGGTGTGTGGTCTGGTACAGTGTGGTACAGTATGGTGTGATCTGGTGTGTTGTCTTGTGTGGTACAGTATGCTGTAATGTGGTGTGTGGTCTGGTACGGTAGAGTGTGGTGTGATGTGGTGTGTGGTCTGGTGTGGTATAGTATGGCGTGTGGTATGGTGTGATGTGGTGTTTGGTCTGGTACAGTGTGGTACAGTATGGTGTGATCTGGTGTGTGGTCTGGTGTGGTACAGTATGGCGTGATGTGGTGTGTTGTATGGTGTGGAACAGGTTGGTGTGCTGTGGTGTGTGGTCTGGTGTTGTAGAGTATGGTGTTGTGTGGTGTGTGGTCTGGTGTGGCAGAGTGTGGTGTGGTGCGGTGTGTGGTCTGGTGTGGTACAGTATGGTGTGATGTGGTGTGTGGTCTGGTGTGGCAGAGTGTGGTGTGATGTGGTGTATCGTCTGGTGTGGTATAATATGGTGTGATGTGGTGTGTGGTCTGGTGTGGGAGAGTGTAGTGTGATGTGGTGTGTGGTCTGGTGTGGTACAGTATGGTGTGATGCAGTGTGTGGTCATGGTGATGTACAGTATGGTGTGATGTGGTGTGTGGTCTGGTGTGGTACAGTATGGTGTGGTGTGGTGTGTGGTCTGGTGTGGTATAGTGTGGTGTGATGTGGTGTGTGGTCAGGTGTGGTATAGTATGGTGTGGTGTGGTGTGTGGTCTGGTGTGGTACAGTATGGTGTCATGTGGTGTGTCGTCTGGTGTTGTAGAGTATGGTGTGGTGTGGTGTGTGGTCTGGTGTGGTACAGTACGATGTGATGTGGTGTGTGGTCTGGTGTGGTACAGGTTGGTGTGATGTGCTATGTGATCTGGTGTGGTACAGTATGGTGTAATGTGGTGTGTGGTCTGGTGTGGTATAGTATGGTACAGTATGGTGTGATGTGGTGTGTGGTCTGGTGTCGTAGAGTATTGTATGGTGTGGTGTGTGGTCTGGTTTTGTACAGTATGGTGTGATGTGGTCTGGTCTGGTGTGGTACAGTATGGTGTGGTGTTGTGTGTCGTATAGTATGGTGTGATGTGGCGTGTGGTCTGGTGTGGGAGAGTGTGGTGTGATGTGGTGTGTTGTCAGGTGTGGTATAGTATGGTGTGATGTGGTGTTTGGCCTGGTGTGGTACAGGTTGGTGTGATGTGGTGTGTGGCCTGGTGTGGTTCAGTGTGGTGTGATGTGGTGTGTGGTCTGGTGTGGTAGAGTATAGTGTGATGTGGTGTGTGGTCTGTTGTGGTACAGTATGGTGTGGTCTGGTTTTGTACAGTATGGTGTAGTGTTGTGTGTGGTCTGGTGTGGTATAGTATGGTGTGATGTGGTGTGTGGTCTGGTCTGCTGTGGTACAGTATGGTGTGATGTAGTGTGTGGTCTGGTGATGGTATAATGTGGTGTGATGTGGTCTGGTCTGGTGTGGTACAGTGTGGTGTGATGTGGTGTGTGGTCTGGTGTGGTACAGTATGGTGTAGTGTTGTGTGTGGTCTGGTGTGGTATAGTATGGTGTGATGTGGTGTGTGGTCTGGTCTGCTGTGGTACAGTATGGTGTGATGTAGTGTGTGGTCTGGTGATGGTATAATGTGGTGTGATGTGGTCTGGTCTGGTGTGGTACAGTATGGTGTGGTGTGGTGTGTTGTCTGGTGTGGTATAGTATGCTGTGATGTTGTGTGTGGTCTGGTGTGGTATAGTGAGGTGTGATGTGGTGTGTGGTCTGGCGTGGTACAGTATGGTGTGATGTGGTGTGTGGTCTGGTCTGCTGTGGTACAGTATGGTGTGATGTAGTGTCTGGTCTGGTGATAGTATGATGTGGTGTGATGTGGTCTGGTCTGGTGCGGTACTGTATGGTGTAATGTGGTGTGTGGTCTGGTGTGGTACAGTATAGTGTAAGGTGCTGGTTGGCCTGGTCTGGAAAAGTATGTTGTGATCTTGTGTGTGGTCTGGTGTGGTACAGTATGGTGTAATGTGGTGTGTGGTCTGGTACGGTAAAGTATGGTGTAATGTGGTGTGTCGTGTGGTGTGGCATAATGTGGTGTGATGTGGTGTATGGTCTGGTGTGGTATAGTATGGTGTTAGTGGCGTGTGGTCTGGTGTGGTAGAGCGTGGTGTGATGTTGTGTGTAGTGTGGTGTGATATAGTATGGAGTGATGCAGTGTGTGGTCATGGTGAGGTACAGTATGGTGCTATGTGGTGTGTGGTCTGGTGTGGTACAGTATGGTGTGGTTTGGTGTGTGGTCTGGTGTGGTATAGTGTGTTGTGATGTGGTGTGTGGACAGGTGTGGTATAGCATGGTGTGGGGTGGTGTGTGGTCTGGTGTGGTACAGTATGGTGTGATGTGGTGTATCGCCTGGTGTGGTATAGTATGGTGTGATGTGGTGTGTGGTCTGGTGTGGTACAGTGTGGTGTGATGTGGTGTGTTGTCTGGTGTGGTATAGTATGCTGTGATGTTGTGTATGGGCTGGTGTGGTATAGCGTGGTGTGATGTAGTGTGTCGTTCTGGTGTGGTACAGTATGGTGTGATGTGGTGTGTGGTCTGGTGTGGTACGGTATGGTGTGATGTGGTGTGTGGTCTGGTGTGGTACAGTGTGATGTTGTGTGTGGTCTGGTGTGGTATAGTGATGTGTGATGTGGTGTGTGGTCTGGTGTGGTACAGTATGCTGTGATGTGGTGTATGGTCTGTTGTGGTACAGTATGGTGTGATGTGGTATGTGGTCTGGTGTGGTACAGTGTGGTGTGATGTGGTGTGTCGTCTGGTGTGGTACAGTGTGGCGTGATGTGGTGTGTGGTCTGGTGTGGTACAGCATGGTATGATGTGGCATGTGGTCTGGTGTGGTAAAGTATGGTATGATGTGGTGTGTGGTCTAGTGTAGTACAGTATGGTGTGATGTGTGTGGTCTGGTGTGGTAGAGTATGGTGAGATGTGGTGTGTCGTCTGTTGTGATATAGTATGGGGTGATGTTGTGTGTGGTCTGGTGTGGTACAGTATGGTGTGGTGTGGTGTGTGGTCTGGTTTTGTACAGTATGGTGTGATGTGGTCTGGTCTGGTGTGGTACAGTGTGTAGTGATGTGGTGTGTGGTCTGGTGTGGTACAGTATGGTGTGGTGTTGTATGTGGTCTGGTGTGGTGTGTGTTTCTGGTGTGGTACAGGTTGGTGTGGATGTGGTGTGTGGTCTGGTGTTGTAGATTATGGTGTGATGTGGTGTGTGGTCTGGTGTGGAATAGTATGGTGTGATGTGGTGTGTTGTCTGGTGTGGTAAAGTATGGTGTGATGTGGTGTGTGGTCTGGTGTGGTACAGTGTGGTGTGATGTGTTGTGTGGTCTGGTGTGGTATAGTATGGTGTGATGTGGTGTGTGGTTTGGTGTGGTATAGTGTGGTGTGATGTGGTGCGTGGTCTGGTGTGTTATAGTATCGTGTGATGCAGTGTGTGGTCATGGTGAGGTACAGTATGGTGTGATGTGGTGTGTGGTCTGGTCTGGTACAGTATGGTGTGATGTGGTGTTTTGTCGGGTGTGGTACAGTATGGTGTGGTGTGGTGTGTGGTCTGGTGTGGTATAGTGTGGTGTGATGTGGTGTGTGGTCAGGTGTGGTATAGTATGGTGTGATATGGTGTGTGGAATGGTGTGATGTGGTGTGTGGTCCGGTGTTTTGTAGTTTGGTTTGATGTGGTGTGTGGTCTGGTGTGTTGCAGTTTGGTTTGATGTGGTGTGTGGTCCGGTGTCGTATAATATGGTGTTGTGTGGTGTGTGGTCTGGCGTGATAGTGTGTGGTATGATGTGGTGTGTGGTCTGGTGTGGTACAGTATGGTGTGATGTGTTGTGTGGTCTGGGTTGGTACAGTATGGTGTGATGTGGTGTGTGGTCTGGTGTGATGTGGTGTGTGGTCTGTTGTGGTAGAGAATGGTGTGATGTGGTGTGTGGTCTGGTGTGGTACAGTATGGTGTGATGTGGTGTGTGGTCTGTTGTTGTAGAGAATGGTGTGGTGTGGTGTGTGGTCTGGTGTGATACAGTATGGTGTGATGTGGTGTGTGATCTGGTGTGATGTGGTGTGTGGTCTGGTGTGGTACAGTATGGTGTGATGTGGTGAGTGATCTGGAGTGGTACAATATGGTGTGATGTGGTGTGTGGTCTGGTGTGATCTTGTGTATGGGCTTGTGTGGTACAGTATGGTGTGATGTGGTGTGTGGTCTGGTGTGGTACGGTATGGTGTGATGTGGTGTGTGGTATGGTATGGTACAGTGTGGTGTTATGTGGTGTGTGGTCTGGTGTGGTACAGTGTGGTGTGATGTGGTGTGGTGTGTGGTCTGGTGTGGTACAGTGTGGTGTTATGTGGCGTGTGGTCGGGTGTGGTAGGGTATGGTGTTGTGAGGCGTGTGGTCTGGTGTGGTACAGTGTGGTGTGATGTGGTGTGTGGTCTGGTGTGGTACAGTATGGTGTGATGTGGTGCGTGGTCTGGTGTGGTGCAGTGTGGTGTGATGTGGTGTGTGGTCTGGTGTGGTACAGTGTGGTGTTATGTGGTGTGTGGTCTGGTGTGGTAGGGTATGGTGTTGTGTGGCGTGTGGTCTGGTGTGGTACAGTATGGTGTGATGTGGTGTGTGGTCTGGTGTGGTACAGGTTGGTGTGATGTGGTGTGTGGTCTGGTGTGGTAGAGTATGGTGTGTTGTGGTGTGTGGTCTGGTGTGGTTCAGTGCGGTGTGATGTGGTCTGGTAGAGTGTGGTACAGTATGGTGTGATGTGATGTGTGGTCTGGTGTGGTAGAGTATGGTGTGATGTGGTGTGTGGTATGGTCTGGTACAGGTTGGTGTGATGTGGTGTGTGGTCTGGTGTGGTAGAGTATGGTGTGGTGTGGTGTGTGGTCTGGTCTGGTTCAGTGCGGTGTGATGTGGTCTGGTACAGTGTGGTACAGTATGGTGTGATGTGGTGTGTGGTCTGGTGTGGTACAGTATGGTGTGATGTGGTGTGTTGTCTGGTGTGGTATAGTATGGTGTGATGCAGTGTGTGGTTATGGTGAGGTACAGTATGGTGTGATGTGGTGTGTGGTCTGGTGTGATGTGGTGTGTGGTCTGGTGTGGTAGAGTATGGTGTGATGTGGTGTGTGGTCTGGTGTGGTACAGTATGGTGTGATGTGGTGTGTGGTCTGGTGTGGTACAGGTTGGTGTGATGTGGTACGTGGTCTGGTGTGGTACAGTATGGTGTGATGTGGTGTGTGGTCTGGTGTAGTACAGTATGGTGTGATGTGGTGTGTGGTCTGATGTGGTATAGTGTGGTGTGATGTAGTGTGTGGTCTGGTGTGGTACAGTATGGTTTGATGTGGCGTGTGGTCTGGTGTGGTACAGTATGGTGGAAAGCAGTGTGTGGTCTAGTGTGGTACAGTATGGTGTGATGTGGTGTGTGGTCTCGTGTGGTACAGTATGGTGTGATGTGGTGTGTGGTCTGGCGTGGTAGTGTGGTGTGATGTGGTGTGTGGTCTGGTGTGTTACAGTATGGTGTGATGTGGTGTGTGGTCTGGTGTGTTACAGTATGGTGTGATGCACTGTGTGGTCTGGTGTGGTACAGTGTGGTGTGATGTGGTGTGTGGTCTGGTGTGGTTTCAGTGTGGTGTGATGTGGTGTGTGGTCTGGTGTGGTACAGTGTGGTGTTATGTGGCGTGTGGTCTGGTGTGGTAGGGTATGGTGTTGTGTGGCGTGTGGTCTGCTGTGGTACAGTGTGGTGTGATGTGGTGTGTGGTCTGGTGTGGTACAGTATGGTGTGATGTGGTGTGTGGTCTGCTGTGTTACAGTATGGTGTGATGTGGTGTGTGGTCTGGTGTGGTACAGTGTGGTGTTATGTGGCGTGTGGTCTGGTGTGGTAGGGAATGGTGTTGTGTGGTGTGTGGTCTCGTGTGGTACAGTATGGTATGATGCGGTGTGGGGTCTGGTGTGGTACAGTGTGGTGTGATGTGGTGTGTTGTCTGGTGTGGTACAGCTTGGTGTGATGTGGTGTGTGGTCTGCTATTGTAGAGCATGGTGTGGTGTGTGATCTGGTGTGGTACAGTATGGTGTGATGTGGTGTGTGGTCTGGTGTGGTACTGTATGGTGTGATGTTGTGTTAGGTCTGGTGTGGTATAGTATGGTGTGATGTGGTGTGTGGTCTGGTGTGGTATAGTGTGGTTTGATGTGGGGTGTGGTCTGGTGTGGTATAGTATGGTGTGATGTGGTGTGTGGTCTTGTGTGTTATAGTATGGTGTGATGCGGTGTGTTGTCTGGTGTGGTACAGTATGGTGTGATGTGGTGTGTGGTCTGGTGTGTTACAGTATGGTGTGATGTGGTGTGTGGTCTGGTGTGATATAGTATGGTGTGATGTGGTGTGTGGTCTGGTGTGGTACAGTATGGTGTGGTGTGGTGTGTGGTCTGGTTTTGTACAGTATGGTGTGATGTGGTCTGGTCTGGTGTGGTACAGTGTGTAGTGATGTGGTGTGTGGTCTGGTGTGGTACTGTATGGTGTGGTTTTGTGTGTGGTCTGGTGTGGTATAGTATGGTGTGATGTGATGTGTGCTCTGGTGTGGTATATTGTGGTATAATGTTGTCTGGTCTGCTGCGGTACAGAATGGTGTGATGTGGTGTGTGGTCTGGTGTGGAAGAGTATGGGGTGATGTGGTTTGTGGTCTAGTGTGGAAGAGTATGGGGTGATGTGGTTTGTGGTCTGGTGTGGAAGAGTATGGTGTGATCTTGTGTGTGGTCTGGTGTGGTATAGTGTGGTGTGATGTGGTGTGTGGGCTCGTGTGGTACAGTATGGTGTAATGTGGTGTGTGGTCTCGTGTGGTACAGTATGGTGTAACGTGGTATGTGGTCTGGTGTGGCATAGTGTGGTGTGATGTGGTGTGTGGTCTGGTGTGGTATAGTATGGTGTGATGTGGTGTGTGGTATGGTGTGATGTGGTGTGTGGTCGGGTGTGGTATAGTATGGTGTTGTGTGGTGTGTGGTCTGGTGTGGTAGAGTGTGGTGTGATGTGGTGTGTGGTCTGGTGTGGTATAGTATGGTGTGATGCGGTGTGTGGTCTGGTGTGGTACAGGTTGGTGTGATGTGGTGTGTGGTTTGGTGTTGTAGAGTATGGTATGATGCGGTGTGTGGTCTGGTGTGTTGCAGTTTGGTGTGATGTAGTGTGTGGTCTGGTGTGGTACAGTATGGTGTGATGTGGTGTGTGGTCTGGTGTGGAATAGTATGGTGTAATGTGGTGTGTTGTCTGGTGTGGTACAGTATGGTGTGATGTGGTGTGTGGTCTGGTGTGGTACAGTGTGGTGTGATGTGTTGTGTGGTCTGGTGTGGTATAGTATGGTGTGATGTGGTGTGTGGTTTGGTGTGGTATAGTGTGGTGTGATGTGGTGCGTGGTCTGGTGTGTTATAGTATCGTGTGATGCAGTGTGTGGTCATGGTGAGGTACAGTATGGTGTGATGTGGTGTTTTGTCGGGTGTGGTACAGTATGGTGTGGTGTGGTGTGTGGTCTGGTGTGGTATAGTGTGGTGTGATGTGGTGTGTGGTCAGGTGTGGTATAGTATGGTGTGATATGGTGTGTGGAATGGTGTGATGTGGTGTGTGGTCCGGTGTTTTGTAGTTTGGTTTGATGTGGTGTGTGGTCTGGTGTGTTGCAGTTTGGTTTGATGTGGTGTGTGGTCCGGTGTCGTATAATATGGTGTTGTGTGGTGTGTGGTCTGGTGTGATAGTGTGTGGTATGATGTGGTGTGTGGTCTGGTGTGGTACAGTATGGTGTGATCTGGTGTGTGGTCTGGGTTGGTACAGTATGGTGTGATGTGGTGTGTGGTCTGGTGTGATGTGGTGTGTGGTCTGTTGTGGTAGAGAATGGTGTGATGTGGTGTGTGGTCTGTTGTTGTAGAGTATGGTGTGGTGTGGTGTGTGGTCTGGTGTGATACAGTATGGTGTGATGTGGTGTGTGATCTGGTGTGATGTGGTGTGTGGTCTGGTGTGGTACAGTATGGTGTGATGTGGTGTGTGATGTGGTGCGTGGTCTGGTGTGGTACAGTGTGGTGTGATGTGGTGTGTGGTCTGGTGTGGTACAGTGTGGTGTTATGTGGTGTGTGGTCTGGTGTGGTAGGGTATGGTGTTGTGTGGCGTGTGCTCTGGTGTGGTACAGTATGGTGTGATGTGGTGTGTGGTCTGGTGTGGTACAGGTTGGTGTGATGTGGTGTGTGGTCTGGTGTGGTAGAGTATGGTGTGTTGCGGTGTGTGGTCTGGTGTGGTAGAGTATGGTGTGGTGTGGTGTGTGGTCTGGTCTGGTTCAGTGCGGTGTGATGTGGTCTGGTACAGTGTGGTACAGTATGGTGTGATGTGGTTTGTGGTCTGGTGTGGTACAGTATGGTGTGATGTGGTGTGTTGTCTGGTGTGGTATAGTATGGTGTGATGCAGTGTGTGGTTATGGTGAGGTACAGTATGGTGTGATGTGGTGTGTGGTCTGGTGTGATGTGGTGTGTGGTCTGGTGTGGTAGAGTATGGTGTGATGTGGTGTGTGGTCTGGTGTGGTACAGTATGGTGTGATGTGGTGTGTGGTCTGGTGTGGTACAGGTTGGTGTGATGTGGTACGTGGTCTGGTGTGGTACAGTATGGTGTGATGTGGTGTGTGGTCTGGTGTAGTACAGTATGGTGTGATGTGGTGTGTGGTCTGGTGTGGTATAGTGTGGTGTGATGTAGTGTGTGGTCTGGTGTGGTACAGTATGGTTTGATGTGGCGTGTGGTCTGGTGTGGTACAGTATGGTGGAAAGCAGTGTGTGGTCTAGTGTGGTACAGTATGGTGTGATGTGGTGTGTGGTCTGGTGTGGTACAGTATGGTGTGATGTGGTGTGTGGTCTGGCGTGGTAGTGTGGTGTGATGTGGTGTGTGGTCTGCTGTGTTACAGTATGGTGTGATGTGGTGTGTGGTCTGGTGTTACAGTATGGTGTGATGGAGTGTGTGGTCTGGTGTGGTACAGTGTGGTGTGATGCGGTGTGTGGTCTGGTGTGGTTTCAGTGTGGTGTGATGTGGTGTGTGGTCTGGTGTGGTACAGTGTGGTGTTATGTGGCGTGTGGTCTGGTGTGGTAGGGTATGGTGTTGTGTGGCGTGTGGTCTGCTGTGGTACAGTGTGGTGTGATGTGGTGTGTGGTCTGGTGTGGTACAGTATGGTGTGATGTGGTGTGTGGTCTGCTGTGTTACAGTATGGTGTGATGTGGTGTGTGGTCTGGTGTGGTACAGTGTGGTGTTATGTGGCGTGTGGTCTGGTGTGGTAGGGAATGGTGTTGTGTGGCGTGTGGTCTCGTGTGGTACAGTATGGTATGATGCGGTGTGGGGTCTGGTGTGGTACAGTGTGGTGTGATGTGGTGTGTTGTCTGGTGTGGTACAGCTTGGTGTGATGTGGTGTGTGGTCTGCTATTGTAGAGCATGGTGTGGTGTGTGATCTGGTGTGGTACAGTATGGTGTGATGTGGTGTGTGGTCTGGTGTGGTACTGTATGGTGTGATGTTGTGTTAGGTCTGGTGTGGTATAGTATGGTGTGATGTGGTGTGTGGTCTTGTGTGTTATAGTATGGTGTGATGCGGTGTGTTGTCTGGTGTGGTACATTATGGTGTGGTGTGGTGTGTGGTCTGGTTTTGTACAGTATGGTGTGATGTGGTCTGGTCTGGTGTGGTACAGTGTGTAGTGATGTGGTGTGTGGTCTGGTGTGGTACTGTATGGTGTGGTTTTGTGTGTGGTCTGGTGTGGTATAGTATGGTGTGATGTGATGTGTGCTCTGGTGTGGTATATTGTGGTATAATGTTGTCTGGTCTGCTGCGGTACAGTATGGTGTGATGTGGTGTGTGGTCTGGTGTGATACAGTATGTGGTGATGTAGTGTGTGGTCTGATTGCGGTAGAGTATGGTGTGATGTGGTTTGTGGTCTGGTGTGGAAGAGTATGGTGTGATGTGGTTTGTGGTCTGGTGTGGAAGAGTATGGTGTGATCTTGTGTGTGGTCTGGTGTGGTATAGTGTGGTGTGATGTGGTGTGTGGGCTGGTGTGGTACAGTATGGTGTAATGTGGTGTGTGGTCTCGTGTGGTACAGTATGGTGTAACGTGGTATGTGGTCTGGTGTGGCATAGTGTGGTGTGATGTGGTGTGTGGTCTGGTGTGGTATAGTATGGTGTGATGTGGTGTGTGGTATGGTGTGATGTGGTGTGTGGTCGGGTGTGGTATAGTATGGTGTTGTGTGGTGTGTGGTCTGGTGTGGTAGAGTGTGGTGTGATGTGGTGTGTGGTCTGGTGTGGTATAGTATGGTGTGATGCGGTGTGTGGTCTGGTGTGTTGCAGTTTGGTGTGATGTAGTGTGTGGTCTGGTGTGGTACAGTATGGTGTGATGTGGTGTGTGGTCTGGTGTGGTAGAGTGTGGTGTGATGTGGTGTTTGGTCTGGTGTGGTATAGTATGGTGTGATGTAGTGTCTGGTCTGGTGTGGTACAGTATGGTGTGATGTAGTGTGTGGTCTGGTGTGGTACAGTATGATGTGATGTGGCGTGTGGTCTGGTGTTGTAGAGTATGGTGTGGTGTGGTGTGTGATCTGGTGTGGTACAGTATGGTGTGATGTGGTGTGTGGTCATGTGTGGTACAGTATGGTGTGATGTGGTGTGTGGTCTGGTGTGGTATAGTATGGTCTGATGTGGTGTGTGGTCTGGTGTGGTACAGTGTGGTGTTATGTGGCGTGTGGTCTGGTGTGGTAGAGTGTGGTGTGATGTTGCGTGTGGCCTGGTGTGGTACAGTATGGTGTGATGCGGTGTGTGGTCTGGTGTGTTGCAGTTTGGTGTGATGTAGTGTGTGGTCTGGTGTGTTATAGTATGGTGTTGTGTGGCGTGTGGTCTGGTGTGGTACAGTGTGGTGTGATGTGGTACAGTATGGTGTGACGTTGTGTGTTGTCTGGTGTGGTATAGGGAGGTGTGATGTGGTGTTTGGTCTGGCTTGGTACAGTATGGTGTGATCTAGTGTGTGGTCTCGTTGTGGTATACAGTATGGTGTAATGTGGTGTGTGGTCTCGTGTGGTAGAGTGTGGTGTGATGTGGTGTGTGGTCTGGTGTGGTATATTATGGTGTAATGCGGTGTGTGGTCTGTTGTGCTACAGTGTGGTGTGATGTGGTGTGTGGTCTGGTGTGGTACAGGTTGGTGTGATGTGGTGTGTGGTCTGGTGTTGTAGAGTATGGTGTGATGTGGTGTGTTGTCTGGTGTTGTACAGTATGGTTTGATGTGGTGTGTGGTCTGGTGTGGTATAGTATGGTGTGATGTGGTGTGTGGTCTTGTGTATTGCAGTTTGGTGTGATGTGGTGTGTGGTCTGGTGTGGTACAGTATGGTGTGATGTGGTGTGTGGTCTGGTGTGGTACAGTATGGTGTGATGTGGAGTGTGGTCTGGTGTATTGCAGTTTGGTGTGATGTGGTGTGTGGTCTGGTGTGGTACAGTATGGTGTGATGTGGTGTGTGGTCTGGTGTGGTACAGTATGGTGTGATGTGGTGTGTGGTCGGGTGTGGTACAGTATGGTGTGGTGTGGTCTGTGGTCTGGTGTGGTACGGTGTGGTGTGCTGTGGTGTGTGGTCTGGTGTGGTACAGGTTGGTGTGATGTGGTGTGTGGTCTGGTGTGGTAGAGTATGGTGTGATGTAGTGTGTGGTCTGGTGTGGTACAGTATGGTGTGATGTGGTGTGTGGTCTGGTGTGGTACAGGTTGGTGTGATGTAGTGTGTGGTCTGGTGTGGTAGAGTATGGTGTGATGTGGTGTGTGGTCTTGTGTGGTACAGTATGGTGTGATGTGGTGTGTGGTCTGGTGTGGTACAGGTTGGTGTGATGCGGTGTGTGGTCTGGTGTGGTACAGTATGGTGTGGTGTGGTGTGTGGGCTGGTGTGGTTCAGTGTGGTGTGATGTGGTGTGTGGTCTGGTGTGGTACAGTATGTTGTGATATGGTGTGTGGTCTGGTGTTGTACAGTGTGGTGTGATGTGGTGTGTGGTCTCGTGTGGTACAGTATGGTGTAATGTGGTGTTAGGTCTGGTGCGGTAGCGTTTGGTGTGATGTGGTGTGTGGTCTGGTGTGGTATAGTGTGGTGTGATGTGGTTTGTGGTCTGGTGAGGTATAGTATGGTGTGATGTGGTGTGTGGTATGGTGTGATGTGGTGTGTGGTCTAGTGTGTTGCAGTTTGGTGTGATGTGGTGTGTGGTCTGGTGTGATATAGTATGGTGTTGCGTGGTGTGTGGTCAGGTGTGGTAGAGTGTGGTGTGATGTGGTGTGTGGTCTGGTGTGGTATAGTATGGTGTGATGTGGTGTGTGGTCTGGTGTGGTACAGTATGGTGTGATGTGGTGTGTTGTCTGGTGTGGTGTGGTGTGTGGTCTGGTGTGGTACAGTATGGTGTGATGTGGTGTGTTGTCTGGTGTGGTGTGTGGTCTGGTGTGGTACAGTATGGTGTGATGTGGTGTTTGGTCTAGTGTGGTATAGTATGGTGTGATGTGGTGTGTGGTCTGGTGTGGTACAGTATGGTGTGATGTGGTGTGTTGTCTGGTGTGGTGTGGTGTGTGGTCTGGTGTGGTACAGTATGGTGTGATGTGGTGTGTTGTCTGGTGTGGTGTGGTATGTGGTCTGGTGCGGTATAGTGTGGTGTGATGTGGTGTGTGGTATGGTATGGTACAGTATGGTGTGATGTGGTGTGTGGTCTGGTGTGGTACAGTATGGTGTTGTGTGGCGTGTGGTCTGGTGTGGTACAGTGTGGTGTGATGTGGTACAGTATGGTGTGACGTTGTGTGTTGTCTGGTGTGGGATAGGGAGGTGTGATGTGGTGTTTGGTCTGGCTTGGTACAGTATGGTGTGATGTAGTGTGTGGTCTGGTTGTGGTATAATGTGGTGTGATGTGGTCTGGTCTGGTGTGGTACAGTATAGTGTAATGTGGTGTGTGGTCTGGTGTGCTACAGTATGGTCTAATGTGGTGTGTGGTCTGGTGTGGTAGAGTATGATGTGATGTGGTGTCTGGTCTGGTGTGGTATAGTATGGTGTGATGTGGTATAGTGTGGTGTGATGTGGTGTGTGGTCTTGTGTCGTACAGTATGGTGTAATGTGGTGTGTGGTCTTGTGTGGTAGAGTGTGGGGTATGATGTGGTGTGTGGTCTGGTGTGTTATAGTATGGTGTGATGCGGTGTGTGGTCTGGTGTGCTACAGTGTGGTGTGATGTGGTGTGTGGTCTGGTGTGGTACAGGTTGGTGTGATGTGGTGTGTGGTCTGGTGCGGTAGCGTTTGGTGTGATGTGGTGTGTGGTCTGGTGTGGTATAGTGTGGTGTGATGTGGTGTGTGGTCTGGTGTGCTATAGTATGGTGTGATGTGGTGTGTGGTATGGTGTGATATGGTGTGTGGTCTCGTGTCGTACAGTATGGTGTAATGTGGTGTGTGGTCTCGTGTGGTAGAGTGTGGTGTATGATGTGGTGTGTGGTCTGGTGTGGTATAGTATGGTGTGATGCGGTGTGTGGTCTGGTGTGCTACAGTGTGGTGTGATGTGGTGTGTGGTCTGGTGTGGTACAGGTTGGTGTGATGTGGTGTGTGGTCTGGTGCGGTAGCGTTTGGTGTGATGTGGTGTGTGGTCTGGTGTGGTATAGTATGGTGTGATGTGGTGTGTGGTATGGTGTGATGTGGTGTGTGGTCTAGTGTGTTGCAGTTTGGTGTGATGTGGTGTGTGGTCTGGTGTGGTATAGTATGGTGTTGCGTGGTGTGTGGTCAGGTGTGGTAGAGTGTGGTGTGATGTGGTGTGTGGTCTGGTGTGGTATAGTATGGTGTGATGTGGTGTGTGGTATGGTGTGATGTGGTGTGTGGTCTAGTGTGTTGCAGTTAGGTGTGATGTGGTGTGTGGTCTGGTGTGGTATAGTATGGTGTTGCGTGGTGTGTGGTCAGGTGTCGTAGAGTGTGGTGTGATGTGGTGTGTGGTCTGGTGTGGTATAGTATGGTGTGATGTGGTGTGTGGTCTGGTGTGGTACAGTATGGTGTGATGTAGTGTGTTGTCTGGTGTGGTGTGGTGTGTGGTCTGGTGTGGTACAGTATGGTGTGATGTGGTGTGTGGTCTGGTGTGGTACAGTATGGTGTGATGTGGTGTTTGGTCTGGTGTGGTATAGTATGGTGTGATGTGGTGTGTGGTCTGGTGTGGTACAGTATGGTGTGATGTGGTATGTGGTCTGGTGCGGTATAGTGTGGTGTGATGTGGTGTGTGGTATGGTGTGGTACAGTATGGTGTGATGAGGTGTGTGGTCTGGTGTGGTACAGTATGGTGTTATGTGGCGTGTTGTCTGGTGTGGTAGAGTGTGGTGTGATGTGGTGTGTGGTCTGGTGTGGTATAGTATGGTGTGATGCGGTGTGTGGTCTGGTGTGTTGCAGTTTGGTGTGATGTAGTGTGTGGTCTGGTGTGTTATAGTATGGTGTTGTGTGGCGTGAGGTCTGGTGTGGTACAGTGTGGTGTGATGTGGTACAGTATGGTGTGACGTTGAGTGTTGTCTGGTGTGGTATAGGGAGGTGTGATGTGGTGTTTGGTCTGGCTTGGTACAGTATGGTGTGATGTAGTGTGTGGTCTGGTTGTGGTATAATGTGGTGTGATGTGGTCTGGTCTGGTGTGGTACAGTATGGTGTAATGTGGTGTGTGGTCTGGTGTGGTACAGTATGGTGTAATGTGGTGTGTGGTCTTGTGTGGTAGAGTATGATGTGATGTGGTGTCTGGTCTGGTGTGGTACAGTATGGTGTAATGTGGTGTGTGGTCTGGTGTGGAAGAGTATGGTGTGATCTTGTGTGTGGTCTGGTGTGGTATAGTGTGGTGTGATGTGGTATAGTGTGGTGTGATGTGGTGTGTGGTCTGGTGTCGTACAGTATGGTGTAATGTGGTGTGTGGTCTCGTGTGGTAGAGTGTGGTATGATGTGGTGTGTGGTCTGGTGTAGTATAGTATGGTGTGATGCGGTGTGTGGTCTGGTCTGGTAGAGTGTGGTGTGATGTGGTGTGTGGTCTGGTGTGGTATAGTATGATGTGATGCGGTGTGTGGTCTGGTGTGTTGCAGTTTGGTGTGATGTAGTGTGTGGTCTGGTGTGTTATAGTATGGTGTTGTGTGGCGTGTGGTCTGGTGTGGTACAGTGTGGTGTGATGTGGTACAGTATGGTGTGACGTTGTGTGTTGTCTGGTGTCGTATAGGGAGGTGTGATGTGGTGTTTGGTCTGGCTTGGTACAGTATGGTGTGATGTAGTGTGTGGTCTGGTTGTGGTATAATGTGGTGTGATGTGGTCTGGTCTGGTGTGGTACAGTATGGTGTAATGTGGTGTGTGGTCTGGTGTGGTACAGTATGGTGTAATGTGGTGTGTGGTCTGGTGTGGTAGAGTATGATGTGATGTGGTGTGTGGTCTGGTGTGGAAGAGTATGGTGTGATCTCGTGTGTGGTCTGGTGTGGTATAGTTTGGTGTGATGTGGTATAGTGTGGTGTGATGTGGTGTGTGGTCTCGTGTCGTACAGTATGGTGTAATGTGGTGTGTGGTCTCGTGTGGTAGAGTGTGGTATGATCTGGTGTGTGGTCTGGTGTGGTATAGTATGGTGTGATGCGGTGTGTGGTCTGGTGTGCTACAGTGTGGTGTGATGTGGTGTGTGGTCTGGTGTGGTACAGGTTGGTGTGATGTGGTGTGTGGTCTGGTGCGGTAGCGTTTGGTGTGATGTGGTGTGTGGTCTGGTGTGGTATAGTGTGGTGTGATGTGGTGTGTGGTCTGGTGTGGTATAGTATGGTGTGATGTGGTGTGTGGTATGGTGTGATGTGGTGTGTGGTCTCGTGTGGTACAGTATGGTGAATTGTGGTGTGTGGTCTGGTGCGGTAGCGTTTGGTGTGATGTGGTGTGTGGTCTGGTGTGGTATAGTGTGGTGTGATGTGGTGTGTGGTCTGGTGTGGTATAGTATGGTGTGATGTGGTGTGTGGTATGGTGTGATGTGGTGTGTGGTCTAGTGTGTTGCAGTTTGTTGTGATATGGTGTGTGGTCTGGTGTGGTATAGTATGGTGTTGCGTGGTGTGATGTGGTGTGTGGTCTGGTGTGGTATAGTATGGTGTGATTTGGTGTGTGGTCTGGTGTGGTACAGTATGGTGTGATGTGGTGTGTTGTCTGGTGTGGTGTGGTGTGTGGTCTGGTGTGGTACAGTATGGTGTGATGTGGTGTGTGGTCTGGTGTGGTACAGTATGGTTTGATGTGGTGTTTGGTCTGGTGTGGTATAGTATGGTGTGATGTGGTGTGTGGTCTGGTGTGGTACAGTATGGTGTGATGTGGTATGTGGTCTGGTGCGGTATAGTGTGGTGTGATGTGGTGTGTGGTATGGTGTGGTACAGTATGGTGTGTTGTGGTGTGTGGTCTGGTGTGGTACAGTATGGTGTTATGTGGCGTGTGGTCTGGTGTGGTAGTGTGTGGTGTGATGTGGTGTGTGGTCTGGTGTGGTATATTATTGTGTGATGCGGTGTGTGGTCTGGTGTGTTGCAGTTTGGTGTGATGTAGTGTGTGGTCTGGTGTGTTATAGTATGGTGTTGTGTGGCGTGTGGTCTGGTGTGGTACAGTGTGGTGTGATGTGGTACAGTATGTTTGGTCTGGCTTGGTACAGTATGGTGTGATGTAATGTGTCGTCTGGTTGTGGTATAATGTGGTGTGATGTGGTGTGTGGTATGATGCGATGTGGTTTGTGGTCGCGTGTGGCATAGTATGGTGTGATGCGGTGTGTGGTCTGGTGTGGTACAGTGTGGTGTGATGTGGTGTGTGGTCTGGTGTGGTACAGGTTGGTGTGATGTGGTGTGTGGTCTGGTGTTGTAGAGTGTGGTGTGATGTGGTGTGTGTTTCTGGTGTGGTACAGGTTGGTGTGATGTGGTGTGTGGTCTGGTGTGGTACAGTGTGGTGTGATGTGGTGTGTGTTTCTGGTGTGGTACAGGTTGGTGTGATGTGGTGTGTGGTCTGGTGTGGTACAGTATGGTGTGATGTGGTATGTGGTCTGGTGTGGTACAGTATGGTGTGATGTGGTGTGTGGTCTGGTTGTGGTATAATGTGGGGTGATATGGTCTGGTCTGGTGTGGTACAGTATGTTGTAATGTGGTGTGTGGTCTGGTGTGGTACAGTATGTTGTGATGTGGTGTGTGGTCTGGTGTTGTAGAGTATGGAGTGGTATGGTGTGTGGTCTGGTGTGGTATAGTATGGTGTGATGTGGTGTGTAGTCTGGTGTGGTACAGGTTGGTGTGATGTGGTATGTGGTCTGGTGTGTTACAGTATGTTGTGATGTTATGTGTGGTCTGGTGTGTTGCAGTTTGGTGTGATGTAGTGTGTGGTCTGGTGTGGTATAGTATGGTGTGATCTTGTGTATGGGCTGGTGTGGTATAGTGTGGTGTGATGTAGTGTGTGGTCTGGTATGGTACAGTATGGTATGATGTGGTGTGTGGTCTGGTGTGGTACAGTGTGGTGTTATGTGGCGTGTAGTCTGGTGTGGTAGGGCATGGTGTTGTGTGGCGTTTGGTCTGGTGTGGTACAATGTGGTGTGATGTGGTGGTGGTCTGGTGTGGTACAGTATGGTGTGATGTGGTGTGTGGTCTGGTGTGGTACAGGTTGGTGTGATGTGGTGTGTGGTCTGGTGCGGTAGCGTTTGGTGTGATGTGGTGTGTGGTCTGGTGTGGTATAGTGTGGTGTGATGTGGTGTGTGGTCTGGTGTGCTATAGTATGGTGTGATGTGGTGTGTGGTATGGTGTGATGTGGTGTGTGGTCTTGTGTGGTACAGTATGGTGAATTGTGGTGTGTGGTCTGGTGCGGTAGCGTTTGGTGTGATGTGGTGTGTGGTCTGGTGTGGTATAGTGTGGTGTGATGTGGTGTGTGGTCTGGTGTGGTATAGTATGGTGTGATGTGGTGTGTGGTCTAGTGTGTTGCAGTTTGGTGTGATATGGTGTGTGGTCTGGTGTGGTATAGTATGGTGTTGCGTGGTGTGATGTGGTGTGTGGTCTGGTGTGGTATAGTATGGTGTGATGTGGTGTGTGGTCTGGTGTGGTACAGTATGGTGTGATGTGGTGTGTTGTCTGGTGTGGTGTGGTGTGTGGTCTGGTGTGGTACAGTATGGTGTGATGTGGTGTGTGGTCTGGTGTGGTACAGTATGGTTTGATGTGGTGTTTGGTCTGGTGTGGTATAGTATGGTGTGATGTGGTGTGTGGTCTGGTGTGGTACAGTATGGTGTGATGTGGTATGTGGTCTGGTGCGGTATAGTGTGGTGTGATGTGGTGTGTGGTATGGTGTGGTACAGTATGGTGTGTTGTGGTGTGTGGTCTGGTGTGGTACAGTATGGTGTTATGTGGCGTGTGGTCTGGTGTGGTAGTGTGTGGTGTGATGTGGTGTGTGGTCTGGTGTGGTATATTATTGTGTGATGCGGTGTGTGGTCTGGTGTGTTGCAGTTTGGTGTGATGTAGTGTGTGGTCTGGTGTGTTATAGTATGGTGTTGTGTGGCGTGTGGTCTGGTGTGGTACAGTGTGGTGTGATGTGGTACAGTATGTTTGGTCTGGCTTGGTACAGTATGGTGTGATGTAATGTGTCGTCTGGTTGTGGTATAATGTGGTGTGATGTGGTGTGTGGTATGATGCGATGTGGTTTGTGGTCGCGTGTGGCATAGTATGGTGTGATGCGGTGTGTGGTCTGGTGTGGTACAGTGTGGTGTGATGTGGTGTGTGGTCTGGTGTGGTACAGGTTGGTGTGATGTGGTGTGTGGTCTGGTGTTGTAGAGTGTGGTGTGATGTGGTGTGTGTTTCTGGTGTGGTACAGGTTGGTGTGATGTGGTGTGTGGTCTGGTGTGGTACAGTGTGGTGTGATGTGGTGTGTGTTTCTGGTGTGGTACAGGTTGGTGTGATGTGGTGTGTGGTCTGGTGTGGTACAGTATGGTGTGATGTGGTATGTGGTCTGGTGTGGTACAGTATGGTGTGATGTGGTGTGTGGTCTGGTTGTGGTATAATGTGGGGTGATGTGGTCTGGTCTGGTGTGGTACAGTATGTTGTAATGTGGTGTGTGGTCTGGTGTGGTACAGTATGTTGTGATGTGGTGTGTGGTCTGGTGTTGTAGAGTATGGTGTGGTGTGGTGTGTGGTCTGGTGTGGTATAGTATGGTGTGATGTGGTGTGTAGTCTGGTGTGGTACAGGTTGGTGTGATGTGGTATGTGGTCTGGTGTGTTACAGTATGTTGTGATGTTATGTGTGGTCTGGTGTGTTGCAGTTTGGTGTGATGTAGTGTGTGGTCTGGTGTGGTATAGTATGGTGTGATCTTGTGTATGGGCTGGTGTGGTATAGTGTGGTGTGATGTAGTGTGTGGTCTGGTATGGTACAGTATGGTGTGATGTGGTGTGTGGTCTGGTGTGGTACAGTGTGGTGTTATGTGGCGTGTGGTCTGGTGTGGTAGGGCATGGTGTTGTGTGGCGTTTGGTCTGGTGTGGTACAATGTGGTGTGATGTGGTGGTGGTCTGGTGTGGTACAGTATGGTGTGATGTGGTGTGGTACAGTGTGGTGTGATGTGGTATGTGGTCTGGTGTGGTACAGTGTGGTGTTATGTGGCATGTGGTCTGGTGTGGTAGGGTACGGTGTTGTGTGGCGTGTGGTCTGGTGTGATACAGTATGGTGAGATGTGGTGTGTGGACTGGTGTGGTACAGGTTGGTGTGATGTGGTGTGTGGTCTGGTGTGGTAGAGTATGGTGTTGTGTAGTGTGTGGTCTGGTGTGGTACAGTATGCTGTGATGTGGTATGTGGTCTGGTGTGGTACAGTGTGGTGTGATGTGGTGTGTGGTCTGGTGTGGTACAGTGTGGTGTGATGTGGTGTGTGGTCTGGTGTGGTACAGCATGGTATGATGTGGCATGTGGTCTGGTGTGGTAAAGTATGGTGTGATGTGGTGTGTGGTCTAGTGTAGTACAGTATGGTGTGATGTGGTGTGTGGTCTGGTGTGGTAGAGTATGGTGAGATGTGGTGTGTGGTCTGTTGTGATATAATATGGTGTGATGTTGTGTGTGGTCTAGTGTGGTACAGTATGGTGTGGTGTGGTGTGTGGTCTCGTTTTGTACAGTATGGTGTGATGCGGTCTGGTCTGGTGTGGTACAGTGTGTAGTGATGTGGTGTGTGGTCTGGTGTGGTACAGTATGGTGTGATGTGGTGTGTTGTCTGGTGTGGTGTGGTGTGTGGTCTGGTGTGGTACAGTATGGTGTGATGTGGTGTGTTGTCTGGTGTGGTACAGTATGGTGTGATGTGGTGTTTGGTCTGGTGTGGTATAGTATGGTGTGATGTGGTGTGTGGTCTGGTGTGGTACAGTATGGTGTGATGTGGTATGTGGTCTGGTGCGGTATAGTGTGGTGTGATGTGGTGTGTGGAATGGTGTGGTACAGTATGGTGTGTTGTGGTGTGTGGTCTGGTGTGGTACAGTATGGTGTTATGTGGCGTGTGGTCTGGTGTGGTAGAGTGTGGTGTGATGTGGTGTGTGGTCTGGTGCGGTATAGTATGGTGTGATGCGGTGTGTGGTCTGGTGTGTTGCAGTTTGGTGTGATGTAGTGTGTGGTCTGGTGTGTTATAGTATGGTGTTGTGTGGCGTGTGGTCTGGTGTGGTACAGTGTGGTGTGATGTGGTACAGTATGGTGTGACGTTGTGTGTTGTCTGGTGTGGTATAGGGAGGTGTGATGTGGTGTTTGGTCTGGCATGGTACAGTATGGTGTGATGTAGTGTGTGGTCTGGTTGTGGTATAATATGGTGTGATGTGGTGTGTGGTATGGTGCGATGTGGTGTGTGTCGCGTGTGGCATAGTATGGTGTGATGCGGTGTGTGGTCTGGTGTGGTAGAGTGTGGTGTGATGTGGTGTGTTGTCTGGTGTGATATAGTATGGTGTGATGCGGTGTGTGGTCTGGTGTGGTACAGTGTGGTGTGATGTGGTGTGTGGTACAGGTTGGTGTGATGTGGTGTGTGGTCTGGTGTTGTAGAGTATGGTATGATGTGGTGTGTGGTCTGGTGTGGTACAGTATGGTGTGATGTGGTGTGTGTTTCTGGTGTGGTACAGGTTGGTGTGATGTGGTGTGTGGTCTGGTGTGGTACAGTATAGTGTGATGTGGTATGTGGTCTGGTGTGGTACAGTGTGGTGTGATGTGGTGTGTGGTCTGGTGGGGTACAGTGTGGTGTGATGTGGTGTGTGGTCTGGTGTGGTACAGCATGGTATGATGTGGTGTGTGGTCTGGTGTGGTACAGTATGGTGCGAAGCAGTGTGTGGTCTAGTGTAGTACAGTATGGTGTGATGTGGTGTGTGGTCTGTTGTGGTACAGTATGGTGTGATGTGGTATGTGGTCTGGTGTGGTACAGTGTGGTGTGATGTGGTGTGTGGTCTGGTTTGGTAGAGTATGGTGAGATGTGGTGTGTGGTCTGTTGTGATATAGTATGGTGTGATGTGGTGTGTGGTCTGTTGTGGTACAGTATGGTGTTTGTGTGGTGTGTGGTCTGGTTTTGTACAGTATGGTGTGATGTGGTCTGGTCTGGTGTGGTACAGTGTGTAGTGATGTGGTGTGTGGTCTGGTATGGTACAGTATGGTGTGGTGTTGTATGTGGTCTGGTGTGGTATAGGATGGTGTGATGTGATGTGTGGTCTGGTGTGGTATATTGTGGTATAATGTGGTCTGGTCTGCTGTGGTACAGTATGGTGTGATGTGGTGTGTGGTCTGGTGTGGTACAGTATGGTGTGATGTAGTGTGTGGTCTGGTTGTGGTATAATGTGGGGTCATGTGGTCTGGTCTGGTGTGGTACAGTATGGTGTAATGTGGTGTGTGTTCTGGCGTTGAAGAGTATGGTGTGATCTTGTGTGTGGTCTGGTGTGGTATAGTGTGGTGTGATGTGGTGTGTGGGCTCGTGTGGTACAGTATGGTGTAATGTGGCGTGTGGTCTCGTGTGGTACAGTATGGTGTAATGTGGTGTGTGGTCTGGTGTGGCATAGTGTGGTGTGATGTGGTATGTGGTATGGTGCGATGTGGTGTGTGGTCGGGTGTGGTATAGTATGGTGTGATGCGGTGTGTGGTCTGGTGTGGTAGAGTGTGGTGTGATGTGGTGTGTTGTCTGGTGTGATATAGTATGGTGTGATGCGGTGTGTGGTCTGGTGTGGTACAGTGTGGTGTGATGTGGTGTGTGGTCTGGTGTGGTACAGGTTGGTGTGATGTGGTGTGTGGTCTGGTGTTGTAGAGTATGGTATGATGTGGTGTGTGGTCTGGTGTGGTACAGTATGGTGTGATGTGGTGTGTGTTTCTGGTGTGGTACAGGTTAGTGTGATGTGGTGTGTGGTCTGGTGTTGTAGATTAATGGTGTGATGTGGTGTGTGGTCTGGTGTGGTACAGTATGGTGTGATGTGGTGTGTTGTCTGGTGTGGTACAGTATGGTCTGATGTGGTGTGTGGTCTGGTGTGGTACAGTGTGGTGTGATGTGTTGTGTGGTCTGGTGTGGTATAGTATTGTGTGATGTGGTGTGTGGTTTGGTGTGGTATAGTGTGGTGTGAAGTGGGGTGTGGTCTGGTGTGGTACAGTATGGTGTGATGTTGTGTGTGGTCTGGTGTGTTGCAGTTTGGTTTGATGTGGTGTGTGGTCCGGTGTCGTATAATATGGTGTTGTGTGGTGTGTGGTCTGGTGTGGTGCAGTATGGTGTGATGTGGTGTGTGGTCTGGGTTGGTACAGTATGGTGTGATGTGGTGTGTGGTCTGGTGTGATGTGGTGTGTGGTCTGGTGTGGTAGAGAATGGTGTGATGTGGTGTGTGGTCTGGTGTGGTACAGTATGGTGTGATGTGGTGTGTTGTCTGGTGTGGTACAGTATGGTCTGATGTGGTGTGTGGTCTGGTGTGGTACAGTGTGGTGTGATGTGTTGTGTGGTCTGGTGTGGTATAGTATTGTGTGATGTGGTGTGTGGTTTGGTGTGGTATAGTGTGGTGTGAAGTGGGGTGTGGTCTGGTGTGGTACAGTATGGTGTGATGTTGTGTGTGGTCTGGTGTGTTGCAGTTTGGTTTGATGTGGTGTGTGGTCCGGTGTCGTATAATATGGTGTTGTGTGGTGTGTGGTCTGGTGTGGTGCAGTATGGTGTGGTGTGGTGTGTGGTCTGGTGTTATACAGTATGGTGTGATGTGGTGTGTGATCTGGTGTGATGTGGTGTGTGGTCTGGTGTGGTAGAGAATGGTGTGATGTGGTGTGTGGTCTGGTGTGGTACAGTATGGTGTGATGTGGTGTGTTGTCTGGTGTGGTACAGTATGGTCTGATGTGGTGTGTGGTCTGGTGTGGTGCAGTATGGTGTGGTGTGGTGTGTGGTCTGGTGTGATACAGTATGGTGAGATGTGGTGTGTGGACTGGTGTGGTACAGGTTGGTGTGATGTGGTGTGTGGTCTGGTGTGGTAGAGTATGGTGTTGTGTAGTGTGTGGTCTGGTGTGGTACAGTATGCTGTGATGTGGTGTATGGTCTGTTGTGGTACAGTATGGTGTGATGTGGTATGTGGTCTGGTGTGGTACAGTGTGGTGTGATGTGGTGTGTGGTCTGGTGTGGTACAGTGTGGTGTGATGTGGTGTGTGGTCTGGTGTGGTACAGCATGGTATGATGTGGCATGTGGTCTGGTGTGGTAAAGTATGGTGTGATGTGGTGTGTGGTCTAGTGTAGTACAGTATGGTGTGATGTGGTGTGTGGTCTGGTGTGGTAGAGTATGGTGAGATGTGGTGTGTGGTCTGTTGTGATATAATATGGTGTGATGTTGTGTGTGGTCTAGTGTGGTACAGTATGGTGTGGTGTGGTGTGTGGTCTCGTTTTGTACAGTATGGTGTGATGCGGTCTGGTCTGGTGTGGTACAGTGTGTAGTGATGTGGTGTGTGGTCTGGTGTGGTACAGTATGGTGTGATGTGGTGTGTTGTCTGGTGTGGTGTGGTGTGTGGTCTGGTGTGGTACAGTATGGTGTGATGTGGTGTGTGGTCTGGTGTGGTACAGTATGGTGTGATGTGGTATGTGGTCTGGTGCGGTATAGTGTGGTGTGATGTGGTGTGTGGAATGGTGTGGTACAGTATGGTGTGTTGTGGTGTGTGGTCTGGTGTGGTACAGTATGGTGTTATGTGGTCTGGTGTGGTAGAGTGTGGTGTGATGTGGTGTGTGGTCTGGTGCGGTATAGTATGGTGTGATGCGGTGTGTGGTCTGGTGTGTTGCAGTTTGGTGTGATGTAGTGTGTGGTCTGGTGTGTTATAGTATGGTGTTGTGTGGCGTGTGGTCTGGTGTGGTACAGTGTGGTGTGATGTGGTACAGTATGGTGTGACGTTGTGTGTTGTCTGGTGTGGTATAGGGAGGTGTGATGTGGTGTTTGGTCTGGCATGGTACAGTATGGTGTGATGTAGTGTGTGGTCTGGTTGTGGTATAATATGGTGTGATGTGGTGTGTGGTATGGTGCGATGTGGTGTGTGTCGCGTGTGGCATAGTATGGTGTGATGCGGTGTGTGGTCTGGTGTGGTAGAGTGTGGTGTGATGTGGTGTGTTGTCTGGTGTGATATAGTATGGTGTGATGCGGTGTGTGGTCTGGTGTGGTACAGTGTGGTGTGATGTGGTGTGTGGTACAGGTTGGTGTGATGTGGTGTGTGGTCTGGTGTTGTAGAGTATGGTATGATGTGGTGTGTGGTCTGGTGTGGTACAGTATGGTGTGATGTGGTGTGTGTTTCTGGTGTGGTACAGGTTGGTGTGATGTGGTGTGTGGTCTGGTGTGGTACAGTATGGTGTGATGTGGTATGTGGTCTGGTGTGGTACAGTGTGGTGTGATGTGGTGTGTGGTCTGGTGGGGTACAGTGTGGTGTGATGTGGTGTGTGGTCTGGTGTGGTACAGCATGGTATGATGTGGTGTGTGGTCTGGTGTGGTACAGTATGGTGCGAAGCAGTGTGTGGTCTAGTGTAGTACAGTATGGTGTGATGTGGTGTGTGGTCTGTTGTGGTACAGTATGGTGTGATGTGGTATGTGGTCTGGTGTGGTACAGTGTGGTGTGATGTGGTGTGTGGTCTGGTTTGGTAGAGTATGGTGAGATGTGGTGTGTGGTCTGTTGTGATATAGTATGGTGTGATGTGGTGTGTGGTCTGTTGTGGTACAGTATGGTGTTTGTGTGGTGTGTGGTCTGGTTTTGTACAGTATGGTGTGATGTGGTCTGGTCTGGTGTGGTACAGTGTGTAGTGATGTGGTGTGTGGTCTGGTATGGTACAGTATGGTGTGGTGTTGTATGTGGTCTGGTGTGGTATAGGATGGTGTGATGTGATGTGTGGTCTGGTGTGGTATATTGTGGTATAATGTGGTCTGGTCTGCTGTGGTACAGTATGGTGTGATGTGGTGTGTGGTCTGGTGTGGTACAGTATGGTGTGATGTAGTGTGTGGTCTGGTTGTGGTATAATGTGGGGTCATGTGGTCTGGTCTGGTGTGGTACAGTATGGTGTAATGTGGTGTGTGTTCTGGCGTTGAAGAGTATGGTGTGATCTTGTGTGTGGTCTGGTGTGGTATAGTGTGGTGTGATGTGGTGTGTGGGCTCGTGTGGTACAGTATGGTGTAATGTGGCGTGTGGTCTCGTGTGGTACAGTATGGTGTAATGTGGTGTGTGGTCTGGTGTGGCATAGTGTGGTGTGATGTGGTATGTGGTATGGTGCGATGTGGTGTGTGGTCGGGTGTGGTATAGTATGGTGTGATGCGGTGTGTGGTCTGGTGTGGTAGAGTGTGGTGTGATGTGGTGTGTTGTCTGGTGTGATATAGTATGGTGTGATGCGGTGTGTGGTCTGGTGTGGTACAGTGTGGTGTGATGTGGTGTGTGGTCTGGTGTGGTACAGGTTGGTGTGATGTGGTGTGTGGTCTGGTGTTGTAGAGTATGGTATGATGTGGTGTGTGGTCTGGTGTGGTACAGTATGGTGTGATGTGGTGTGTGTTTCTGGTGTGGTACAGGTTAGTGTGATGTGGTGTGTGGTCTGGTGTTGTAGATTAATGGTGTGATGTGGTGTGTGGTCTGGTGTGGTACAGTATGGTGTGATGTGGTGTGTTGTCTGGTGTGGTACAGTATGGTCTGATGTGGTGTGTGGTCTGGTGTGGTACAGTGTGGTGTGATGTGTTGTGTGGTCTGGTGTGGTATAGTATTGTGTGATGTGGTGTGTGGTTTGGTGTGGTATAGTGTGGTGTGAAGTGGGGTGTGGTCTGGTGTGGTACAGTATGGTGTGATGTTGTGTGTGGTCTGGTGTGTTGCAGTTTGGTTTGATGTGGTGTGTGGTCCGGTGTCGTATAATATGGTGTTGTGTGGTGTGTGGTCTGGTGTGGTGCAGTATGGTGTGATGTGGTGTGTGGTCTGGGTTGGTACAGTATGGTGTGATGTGGTGTGTGGTCTGGTGTGATGTGGTGTGTGGTCTGGTGTGGTAGAGAATGGTGTGATGTGGTGTGTGGTCTGGTGTGGTACAGTATGGTGTGATGTGGTGTGTTGTCTGGTGTGGTACAGTATGGTCTGATGTGGTGTGTGGTCTGGTGTGGTACAGTGTGGTGTGATGTGTTGTGTGGTCTGGTGTGGTATAGTATTGTGTGATGTGGTGTGTGGTTTGGTGTGGTATAGTGTGGTGTGAAGTGGGGTGTGGTCTGGTGTGGTACAGTATGGTGTGATGTTGTGTGTGGTCTGGTGTGTTGCAGTTTGGTTTGATGTGGTGTGTGGTCCGGTGTCGTATAATATGGTGTTGTGTGGTGTGTGGTCTGGTGTGGTGCAGTATGGTGTGGTGTGGTGTGTGGTCTGGTGTGATACAGTATGGTGTGATGTGGTGTGTGATCTGGTGTGATGTGGTGTGTGGTCTGGTGTGGTACAGTATGGTGTGATGTGGTGTGTGATCTGGTGTGGTACAATATGGTGTGATGTGGTGTGTGGTCTGGTACGGTATAGTATGGTGTGATCTTGTGTATGGGCTTGTGTGGTACAGTATGGTGTGATGTGGTGTGTGGTCTGGTGTGGTACGGTATGGTGTGATGTGGTGTGTGGTATGGTATGGTACAGTGTGGTGTTATGTGGTGTGTGGTCTGGTGTGGTACAGTGTGGTGTGATGAGGTGTGGTGTGTGGTCTGGTGTGATACAGTGTGGTGTTATGTGGCGTGTGGTCTGGTGTGATAGGGTATGGTGTTGTGAGGCGTGTGGTCTGGTGTGGTACAGTGTGATGTGATGCGGTGTGTGGTCTGGTGTGGTACAGTATGGTGTGATGTGGTGCGTGGTGTGGTGTGGTACAGTGTGGTGTGATGTGGTGTGTGGTCTGGTGTGGTACAGTGTGGTGTTATGTGGTGTGTGGTCTGGTGTGGTAGGGTATGGTGTTGTGTGGCGTGTGGTCTGGTGTGGTACAGTATGGTGTGATGTGGTGTGTGGTCTGGTGTGGTACAGGTTGGTGTGATGTGGTGTGTGGTCTGGTGTGGTAGAGTATGGAGTGTTGTGGTGTGTGGTCTGGTGTGGTTCAGTGCGGTGTGATGTTGTCTGGTAGAGTGTGGTACAGTATGGTGTGATGTGGTGTGTGGTATGGTGTGGTACAGGTTGATGTGATGTGGTGTGTGGTCTGGTGTGGTAGAGTATGGTGTGGTGTGGTGTGTGGTCTGGTGTGGTTCAGTGCGGTGTGATGTGTTCTGGTACAATGTGGTACAGTATGGTGTGATGTGGTGTGTGGTCTGGTGTGGTACAGTATGGTGTGATGCAGTGTGTGGTCATGGTGAGGTACAGTATGGAGTGATGTGGTGTGTGGTCTGGTGTGGTTCAGTGCGGTGTGATGTGGTCTGGTACAATGTGGTACAGTATGGTGTGATGTGGTGTGTTGTCTGGTGTGGTATAGTATGGTGTGATGCAGTGTGTGGTCATGGTGAGGTACAGTATGGTGTGATGTGGTGTGTGGTCTGGTGTGGTACAGTATGGTGTGGTGTGGTGTGTGGTCTGGTGTGATGTGGTGTGTGGTCTTGTGTGGTATAGTATGGTGTGATGCAGTGTGTGGTCATGGTGAGGTACAGTATGGTGTGATGTGGTGTGTGGTCTGGTGTGGTACAGTATGGTGTGGTGTGGTGTGTGGTCTGGTGTGATGTGGTGTGTGGTCTGGTGTGGTATAGTATGGTGTGATGCAGTGTGTGGTCATGGTGAGGTACAGCATGGTGTGATGTGGTGTGTGGTCTGGTGTGGTACAGTATGGTGTGGTGTGGTGTGTGGTCTGGTGTGATGTGGTGTGTGGTCTGGTGTGGTATAATATGGTGTTGTGTGGTGTGTGGTCTGGTGTGATGTGGTGTGTGGTCTGGTGTGTTATAATATGGTGTTGTGTGGTGTGTGGTCTGGTTTGCTAGTGTGTGGTGTGATGCGGTGTGTGGTCTGGTGTGGTACAGTATGGTGTGATGTGGTGTGTGGTCTGGTGTGGTACAGTATGGTGTGATGTGGTATGTGGTCTGGTGTGGTACAGTGTGGTGTGATGTGGTGTGTGGTCTGGTGGGGTACAGTGTGGTGTGATGTGGTGTGTGGTCTGGTGTGGTACAGCATGGTATGATGTGGCGTGTGGTCCTGTGTGGTACAGTATGGTGTGATGTGGTGTGTGGTCTGGTGTGGTACAGTATGGTGCGAAGCAGTGTGTGGTCTAGTGTAGTACAGTATGGTGTGATGTGGTGTGTGGTCTGTTGTGGTACAGTATGGTGTGATGTGGTATGTGGTCTGGTGTCGTACTGTGTGGTGTGATGTGGTGTGTGGTCTGGTGTGGTAGAGTATGGTGTGATGTGGTGTGTGGTCTTGTGTGTTATAGTATGGTGTGATGTGGTGTGTGGTCTGTTGTGGTACAGTATGGTGTTTGTGTGGTGTGTGGTCTGGTTTTGTACAGTATGGTGTGATGAGGCCTGGTCTGGTGTGGTACAGTGTGCAGTGATGTGGTGTGTGGTCTGGTGTGGTACAGTATGGTGTGCTGTTGTGTGTGGTCTGGTGTGGTATAGTATGGTGTGATGTGATGTGTGGTCTGGTGTGGTATATTGTGGTATAATGTGGTCTGGTCTGCTGCGGTACAGTATGGTGTGATGTGATGGGTGGTCTGGTGTGGTACAGTATGGTGTGATGTAGTGTGTGGTCTGGTTGAGGTATAATGTCGGGTGATGTGGTCTGGTCTGGTGTGGTACAGTATGGTGTAATGTGGTGTGTGGTCTGGTGTGGTACAGTATGTTGTGATGTGGTGTTTGGTCTGGTGTTGTAGAGTATGGTGTGGTGTGGTGTGTGGTCTGGTGTGGTATAGTATGGTGTGATGTGGTGTGTAGTCTGGTGTGGTACAGGTTGGTGTGATGTGGTGTGTGGTCTGGTGTGTTACACTATGGTGTGATGTTGTGTGTGGTCTGGTGTGTTGCAGTTTGGTGTGATGTAGTGTGTGGTCTGGTGTGGTACGGTATGGTGTGATGTGGTGTGTGGTATGGTATGGTACAGTGTGGTGTTATGTGGTGTGTGGTCTGGTGTGGTACAGTGTGGTGTGATGTGGTGTGGTGTGTGGTCTGGTGTGGTACAGTGTGGTGTTATGTGGCGTGTGGTCTGGTGTGGTAGGGTATGGTGTTGTGAGACGTGTGGTCTGGTGTGGTACAGTGTGGTGTGATGTGGTGCGTGGTCTGGTGTGGTACAGTGTGGTGTGATGTGGTGTGTGGTCTGGAGTGGTACAGTGTGGTGTTATGTGGTGTGTGGTCTGGTGTGGTAGGGTATGGTGTTGTGTGGCGTGTGGTCTGGTGTGGTACAGTATGGCGTGATGTGGCGTGTGGTCTGGTGTGGTATAGGTTGGTGTGATCTGGTGTGTGGTCTGGTGTGGTAGAGTATGGTGTGTTGTGGTGTGTGGTCTGGTGTGGTTTAGTTCGGTGTGATGTGGTCTGGTAGAGTGTGGTACAGTATGGTGTGATGTGGTTTGTGGTCTGGTGTGGTAGAGTATGGTGTGATGCGGTGTGTGGTATGGTGTGGTACAGGTTGGTGTGATGTGGTGTGTGGTCTGGTGTGGTAGAGTATGGTGTGGTGTGGTGTGTGGTCTGGTGTGGTTCAGTGCGGTGTGATGTGGTCTGGTACAGTATGGTACAGTATGGTGTGATGTGGTGTGTGGTCTGGTGTGGTACAGTATGGTGTGGTGTGGTGTGTGGTCTGGTGTGGTTCAGTGCGGTGTGATGTGGTGTTTGGTCGGGTGTGATACAGTATGGTGTGGTGTCGTGTGTGGTCTGGTGTGGTATAGTGTGGTGTGATGTGGTGTGTGGTCAGGTGTGGTATAGTATGGTGTGATGTGGTGTGTGGTCTGGTGTGATGTGGTGTGTGGTCCGGTGTGTTGTAGTTTGGTTTGATGTGGTGTGTGGTCTGGTGTGGTATAATATGGTGTTGTGTGGTGTGTGGTCTGGTTTGCTAGTGTGTGGTGTGATGCGGTGTGTGGTCTGGTGTGGTACAGTATGGTGTGATGTGGTGTGTGGTCTGGTGTGGTACAGTATGGTGTGATGTGGTATGTGGTCTGGTGTGGTACAGTGTGGTGTGATGTGGTGTGTGGTCTGGTGGGGTACAGTGTGGTGTGACGTTGTGTGTGGTCTGGTGTGGTACAGTATGGTGTGATGTGGTGTGTGGTCTGGTGTGGTACAGTATGGTGTGATGTGGTGTGTGGTCTGGTGTGGTACAGTATGGTGCGAAGCAGTGTGTGGTCTAGTGTTGTACAGTATGGTGTGATGTGGTGTGTGGTCTGGTGTGGTACAGTATGGTGCGAAGCAGTGTGTGGTCTAGTGTTGTACAGTATGGTGTGATGTGGTGTGTGGTCTGTTGTGGTACAGTATGGTGTGATGTGGTACGTGGTCTGGTGTGGTACAGTGTGGTGTGATGTGGTGTGTGGTCTGGTGTGGTACAGTATGGTGTGCTGTTGTGTGTGGTCTGGTGTGGTATAGTATGGTGTGATGTGATGTGTGGTCTGGTGTGGTATATTGTGGTATAATGTGGTCTGGTCTGCTGCGGTACAGTATGGTGTGATGTGATGGGTGGTCTGGTGTGGTACAGTATGGTGTGATGTAGTGTGTGGTCTGGTTGTGGTACAATGTGGGGTGATGTGGTCTGGTCTGGTGTGGTACAGTATGGTGTAATGTGGTGTGTGGTCTGGTGTTGTAGAGTATGGTGTGGTGTGGTGTGTGGTCTGGTGTGGTATAGTATGGTGTGATGTGGTGTGTAGTCTGGTGTGGTACAGGTTGGTGTGATGTGGTGTGTGGTCTGGTGTGTTACAGTATGGTGTGATGTTGTGTGTGGTCTGGTGTGTTGCAGTTTGGTGTGATGTAGTGTGTGGTCTGGTGTGGTTCAGTGCGGTGTGATGTGGTCTGGTAGAGTGTGGTACAGTATGGTGTGATGTGGTGTGTGGTCTGGTGTGGTAGAGTATGGTGTGATGTGGTGTGTGGTATGGTGTGGTACAGGTTGGTGTGATGTGGTGTGTGGTCTGGTGTGGTACAGTGTGGTGTTATGTGGTGTGTGGTCTGGTGTGGTAGGGTATGGTGTTGTGTGGCGTGTGGTCTGGTGTGGTACAGTATGGTGTGATGTGGTGTGTGGTCTGGTGTGGTACAGGTTGGTGTGATGTGGTGTATGGTCTGGTATGGTAGAGTATGGTGTGTTGTGGTGTGTGGTCTGGTGTGGTTCAGTGCGGTGTGATGTGGTCTGGTAGAGTGTGGTACAGTATGTTGTGATGTGGTGTGTGGTCTGGTGTGGTACAGTATGGTGTGATGTGGTGTGTTGTCTGGTGTGGTATATTATGGTGTGATGCAGTGTGTGGTCATGGTGAGGTACAGTATGGTGTGATGTGGTGTGTGGTCTGGTCTGGTACAGTATGGTGTGATGTGGTGTCTGGTCGGGTGTGATACAGTATGGTGTGGTGTGGTGTGTGGTCTGGTGTGGTATAGTGTGGTGTGATGTGGTGTGTGGTCAGGTGTGGTATAGTATGGTGTGATGTGGTGTGTGGTCTGGTGTGATGTGGTGTGTGGTCCGGTGTGTTGTAGTTTGGTTTGATGTGGTGTGTGGTCTGGTGTGGTATAATATGGTGTTGTGTGGTGTGTGGTCTGGTTTGCTAGTGTGTGGTGTGATGCGGTGTGTGCTCTGGTGTGGTACAGTATGGTTTGATGTGGTGTGTGGTCTGGTGTGGTACAGTATGGTGTGATGTGGGGTGTGGTCTGGTGTGATGTGGTGTGTGGTCTGGTGTGGTACAGTATGGTGTGATGTGGTGTGTGGTCTGGTGTGGCACAGTATGGTGCGAAGCAGTGTGTGGTCTAGTGTTGTACAGTATGGTGTGATGTGGTGTGTGGTCTGTTGTGGTACAGTATGGTGTGATGTGGTCTGGTCTGGTGTGGTACAGTATGGTGTGCTGTTGTGTGTGGTCTGGTGTGGTATAGGATGGTGTGATGTAATGTGTGGTCTGGTGTGGTATATTGTGGTATAATGTGGTCTGGTCTGCTGCGGTACAGTATGGTGTGATGTGATGGGTGGTCTGGTGTGGTACAGTATGTTGTGATGTAGTGTGTGGTCTGGTTGTGGTACAATGTGGGGTGATGTGGTTTGGTCTGGTGTGGTACAGTATGGTGTAATGTGGTGTGTGGTCTGGTGTTGTAGAGTATGGTGTGGTGTGGTGTGTGGTCTGGTGTGGTATAGTATGGTGTGATGTGGTGTGTAGTCTGGTGTGGTACAGGTTGGTGTGATGTGGTATGTGGTCTGGTGTGTTACAGTATGGTGTGATGTTGTGTGTGGTCTGGTGTTTTGCAGTTTGGTGTGATGTAGTGTGTGGTCTGGTGTGGTATAGTATGGTGTGATCTTGTGTATGGGCTGGTGTGGTGTAGTGTGGTGTGATGTAGTGTGTGGTCTGGTGTGGTACAGTGTGGTGTGATGTGGTATGTGGTCTGGTGTGGTACAGTGTGGCGTTATGTGGCATGTGGTCTGGTGTGGTAGGGTATGGTGTTGTGTGGCGTGTGGTCTGGTGTGATACAGTATGGTGTGATGTGGTGTGTGGTCTGGTGTGGTACAGGTTGGTGTGATGTGGTGTGTGGTCTGGTGTGGTAGAGTATGGTGTTGTGTAGTGTGTGGTCTGGTGTGGTACAGTATGGTGTGATGTGGTGTGTGGTCTGGTGTGGTACAGTATGGTGTGATGTGGTATGTGGTCTGGTGTGGTACAGTGTGGTGTGATGTGGTGTGTGGTCTGGTGTGGTACAGTGTGGTGTGATGTGGTGTGTGGTCTGGTGTGGTACAGCATGGTCTGATGTGGCATGTGGTCTGGTGTGGTAAAGTATGGTGTGATGTGGTGTGTGGTCTAGTGTAGTACAGTATGGTGTGATGTGGTGTGTGGTCTGGTGTGGTAGAGTATGGTGAGATGTGGTGTGTGGTCTGTTGTGATATAATATGGTGTGATGTTGTGTGCGGTCTGGTGTGGTACAGTATGGTGTGGTGTGGTGTGTGGTCTGGTTTTGTACATTATGGTATGATGTTGTCTGGTCTGGTGTGGTACAGTGTGTAGTGATGTGGTGTGTGGTCTGGTGTGGTACAGTATGGTGTGGTGTTGTATGTGGTCTGGTGTGGTATAGTATGGTGTGTGGTCTGGTGTGGTATATTTTGGTTTAATGTGGTCTGGTCTGCTGCGGTACAGTATAGTGTGATGTGGTGTGTGGTCTGGTGTGGTACAGTATGGTGTGATGTAGTGTGTGGTCTGGTTGTGGTATAATGTGGGGTCATGTGGTCTGGTCTGGTGTGGTACAGTATGGTGTAATGTGGTTTGTGTTCTGGTGTGGTACAGAATGGTGTGATGTGGTTTGTGGTCTGGTGTGGAAGAGTATGGTGTGATCTTGTGTGTGGTCTGGTGTGGTATAGTGTGGTGTGATGTGGTGTGTGGGCTCGTGTGGTACAGTATGGTGTAATGCGGCGTGTGGTCTCGTGTGGTACAGTATAGTGTAATGTGGTGTGTGGTCTGGAGTGGCATAGTGTGGTGTGATGTGGTGTGTGGTCTGGTGTGGTACAGTATGGTGTGATGTGGTGTGTGATCTGGTGTGGTACAATATGGTGTGATGTGGTGTGTGGTCTGGTGTGGTATAGTATGGTGTGATCTTGTGTATGGGCTTGTGTGGTACAGTATGGTGTGATGTGGTGTGTGGTATGGTATGGTACAGTGTCGGGTTATGTGGTGTGTGTTCTGGTGTGGTACAGTGTGGTGTGATGTGGTGTGGTGTGTGGTCTGGTGTGGTACAGTGTGGTGTTATGTGGCGTGTGGTCTGGTGTGGTAGGGTATGGTGTTGTGAGGCGTGTGGTCTGGTGTGGTACAGTATGGTGTGATGTGGTGTGTGGTCTGGTGTGGTACAGGTTGGTGTGATGTGGTGTGTGGTCTGGTGTGGTAGAGTGTGGTGTTATGTGGTGTGGTTCAGTGCGGTGTGATGTGGTCTGGTAGAGTGTGGTACAGTATGGTGTGATGTGGTGTGTGGTCTGGTGTGGTAGAGTATGGTGTGATGTGGTGTGTGGTATGGTGTGGTACAGGTTGGTGTGATGTGGTGTGTGGTCTGGTGTGGTACAGTGTGGTGTTATGTGGTGTGTGGTCTGGTGTGGTAGGGTATGGTGTTGTGTGGCGTGTGGTCTGGTGTGGTACAGTATGGTGTGATGTGGTGTGTGGTCTGGTGTGGTACAGGTTGGTGTGATGTGGTGTATGGTCTGGTATGGTAGAGTATGGTGTGTTGTGGTGTGTGGTCTGGTGTGGTTCAGTGCGGTGTGATGTGGTCTGGTAGAGTGTGGTACAGTATGGTGTGATGTGGTGTGTGGTCTGGTGTGGTAGAGTATGGTGTGATGTGGTGTGTGGTATGGTGTGGTACAGGTTGGTGTGATGTGGTGTGTGGTCTTGTGTGGTAGAGTATGGTGTGGTGTGGTGTGTGGTCTGGTGTGGTTCAGTGTGGTGTGATGTGGTCTGGTACAGTGTGGTACAGTATGTTGTGATGGGGTGTGTGGTCTGGTGTGGTACAGTATGGTGTGATGTGGTGTGTTGTCTGGTGTGGTATATTATGGTGTGATGCAGTGTGTGGTCATGGTGAGGTACAGTATGGTGTGATGTGGTGTGTGGTCTGGTCTGGTACAGTATGGTGTGATGTGGTGTTTGGCCGGGTGTGATACAGTATGGTGTGGTGTGGTGTGTGGTCTGGTGTGGTATAGTGTGGTGTGATGTGGTGTGTGGTCAGGTGTGGTATAGTATGGTGTGATGTGGTGTGTGGTCTGGTGTGATGTGGTGTGTGGTCCGGTGTGTTGTAGTTTGGTTTGATGTGGTGTGTGGTCTGGTGTGGTATAATATGGTGTTGTGTGGTGTGTGGTCTGGTTTGCTAGTGTGTGGTGTGATGCGGTGTGTGCTCTGGTGTGGTACAGTATGGTTTGATGTGGTGTGTGGTCTGGTGTGGTACAGTATGGTGTGATGTGGTGTGTGGTCTGGTGTGATGTGGTGTGTGGTCTGGTGTGGTAGAGTATGGTGTGATGTGGTGTGTGGTATGGTGTGGTACAGTATGGTGTGATGTGGTGTGTGGTCTGTTGATGTAGAGTATGGTGTGGTGTGGTGTGTGGTCTGGTGTGGTACAGTATGTTGTGATGTGGTGTGTGGTCTGGTGTTCTAGAGTATGGTGTGGTGTGGTGTGTGGTCTGGTGTGGTACAGTATGGTGTGATGTGGTGTGTGGTCTGGTGTGGTACAGTATGGTGTGATGTGATGTGTGGTCTGGCGTGGTACAGTGTGGTCTGATGTGGTGTGTGGTCTGGTGTGTTACAGTATGGTGTGATGTGGTGTGTGGTCTGGTGTGTTACAGTATGGTGTGATGCAGTGTGTGGTCTGGTGTGGTACAGTGTGGTGTGATGTGGTGTGTGGTCTGGTGTGGTTTCAGTGTGGTGTGATGTGGTGTGTGGTCTGGTGTGGTACAGTGTGGTGTTATGTGGTGTATGGTCTGGTGTGGTTTCAGTGTGGTGTGATGTGGTGTGTAGTCTGGTGTGGTACAGTGTGGTGTGATGTGGTGTGTGGTCTGGTGTGTTACAGTATGGTGTGATGTGGTGTGTGGTCTGGTGTGGTACAGTGTGGTGTTATGTGGCGTGTGGTCTGGTGTGGTAGGGAATGGTGTTGTGTGGCGTGTGGTCTGGTGTGGTACAGGTTGGTGTGATGTGGTGTGTAGTCTGATGTGGTAGAGTATGGTGTGGTGTGGTATGTGGTCTGGTAGTGTGATACAGTGTGGTGTGATCTTGTGTATGGGCTGGTGTGGTATAGTGTGGTGTGATGTAGTGTGTGGTCTGGTGTGGTACAGTATGGTGTGATGTGGTGTGTGGTCTGTTGTGGTACAGTATGGTGTGATGTGGTATGTGGTCTGGTGTGGTACAGTGTGGTGTGATGTGGTGTGTGGTCTGGTGTGGTACAGTGTGGTGTGATGTGGTGTGTGGTCTGGTGTGGTACAGTATGGTGTGATGTGGTGTGTGGTCTGGTGTGGTACAGTATGGTGCGAAGCAGTGTGTTGTCTAGTGTAGTACAGTATGGTGTGACGTGGTGTGTGGTCTGGTGTGGTACAGTATGGTGAGATGTGGTGTGTGGTCTGTTGGGATATAGTATGGTGCGAAGCAGTGTGTTGTCTAGTGTAGTACAGTATGATGTGATGTGGTGTGTGTTCTGGTGTGGTACAGTATGGTGTGATGTGGTGTGTGGTCTGGTGTGGTATAGTATGGTGTGATGTGGTGTGTGGTCTTGTGTGGTATAGTATGGTGTGATCTTGTTTATGGGCTGGTCTGGTATAGTGTGGTGTGATGTAGTGTGTGGTCTGGTGTGGTACAGTATGGTGTGATGTGGTGTGTGGTCTGTTGTGGTACAGTATGGTGTGATGTGGTGTGTGGTCTGGTGTGGTACAGTATGGTGTGATGTGGCGTGTGGTCTGGTGTAGTACAGTATGGTGTGACGTGGTGTGTGGTCTGGTGTGGTACAGTATGGTGAGATGTGGTGTGTGGTCTGTTGTGATATAGTATGGTGTGATGTGGCGTGTGGTCTGGTGTGGTACAGTATGGTGTGATGTGGTCTGGTCTGGTGTGGTACAGTGTGTAGTGATGTGGTGTGTGGTCTGGTGTGGTACAGTATGGTGTGGTGTTGTGTGTGGTCTGGTGTGGTAGAGCATGGTGTGATGTGGTTTGTGGTCTGGTGTGGAAGAGTATGGTGTGATCTTGTGTGTGGTCTTGTGTGGTATAGTTTGGTGTGATGTGGTGTGTGGGCTTGTGTGGTACAGTATGGTGTAATGTGGCGTGTGGTCTCGTGTGGTACAGTATGGTATGATGCGGTGTGGGGTCTGGTGTGGTACAGTGTGGTGTGATGTGGTGTGTTGTCTGGCATGGTACAGGTTGGTGTGATGTGGTGTGTGGTCTGCTATTGTAGAGCATGGTGTGGTGTGTGATCTGGTGTGGTACAGTATGGTGTGATGTGGTGTGTGGTCTGGTGTGGTACTGTATGGTGTGATGTGGTGTGTGGTCTGGTGTGGTATAGTATGGTGTGATGTGGTGTGTGGTCTGGTGTGGTATAGTGTGGTGTGATGTGGGGTGTGGTCTGGTGTGGTATAGTATGGTGTGATGTGGTGTGTGGTCTTGTGTGTTATAGTATGGTGTGATGCGTTGTGTTGTCTGGTGTGGTACATTATGGTGTGATGTGGTCTGGTCTGGTGTGGTACAGTGTGTAGTGATGTGGTGTGTGGTCTGGTGTGGTACAGTATGGTGTGGTGTTGTGTGTGGTCTGGTGTGGTATAGTATGGTGTGATGTGATGTGTGCTCTGGTGTGGTATATTGTGGTATAATGTTGTCTGGTCTGCTGCGGTACAGTATGGTGTGATGTGGTGCGTGGTCTGGTGTGGTACAGTATGGTGTGATGTGGTTTGTGGTCTGGTGTGGAAGAGTATGGTGTGATCTTGTGTGTGGTCTGGTGTGATATAGTATGGTGTTATGTGGTGTGTGGTCTGGTGTGGTACAGTATGGTGTGGTGTGGTGTGTTGTCTGGTCTGCTGCGGTACAGTATGGTGTGATGTGGTGTGTGGTCTGGTGTGGTACAGTATGGTGTGATGTAGTGTGTGGTCTGGTTGCGGTAGAGTATGGTGTGATGTGGTTTGTGGTCTGGTGTGGAAGAGTATGGTGTGATCTTGTGTGTGGTCTGGTGTCGTATAGTGTGGTGTGATGTGGTGTGTGGGCTCGTGTGCTACAGTATGGTGTAATGTGGCGTGTGGTCTCGTGTGGTACAGTATGGTGTAATATGGTATGTGGTTCGGTGTGGCATAGTGTGGTGTGATGTGGTGTGTGGTCTGGTGTGGTATAGTATGTTGTGATGTGGTGTGTGGTATGGTGTGATGTGGTGTGTGGTCTGGTGTGGAACAGTATGGTGTGATCTTGTGTGTAGTCTGGTGTTGTAGAGTATGGTGTGATGTGGTGTGTGGTCTGGTGTGGTACAGTATTGTGTGATGTGGTGTGTTGTCTGGTGTGGTACAGGTTGGTGTGATGTGGTGTGTGGTCTTGTGTTGTATGGTGTGATGTGGTTTGTGGTCTGGTGTGGAAGAGTATGGTGTGATGTGGTTTGTGGTCTGGTGTGGAAGAGTATGGTGTGATCTTGTGTGTGGTCTGGTGTGGTACAGTGTGGTGTGATGTGGTGTGTGGTCTGGTGTGGTACAGTATGGTGTGGTGTTGTGTGTGGTCTGGTGTGGTAGTGAAGTGTGATGTGGTGTGTGGTCTGGTGTGGTGTGATGTGGTGTGTGGTCTGGTGTGGTGTGATGTGGTGTGTGGTCTGGTGTGGTACAGTATGTTGTGATGTGGTGTGTGGTCTGGTGTGGTACAGTGTGGTGTGATGTGGTGTGTGGTCTGGTGTGGTATAGTATGGTGTGATGTGGTGTGTGGTCTGGTGTGGTAGTGAAGTGTGATGTGGTGTGTGGTCTGGTGTGGTGTGATGTGGTGTTTGGTCTGGTGTGGTACAGTCTGGTGTGATGTGGTGTGTGGCCTGGCGTGGTATATTGTGGTGTGATGTGGTGTGTGGTCTGGTGTCGTACAATGTGGTGTGATGTGGTGTGTGGTCTGGTGTGGTACAGTATGTTGTGATGTGGTGTGTGGTCTGGTGTGGTACAGTGTGGTGTGATGTGGTGTGCGGTCTGCTGTGGTACAGTATGGTGTGATGTGGTGTGTGGTCTGGTGTGGTACAGTGTGGTTTGATGTGGTGTGTGGTCTGGTGTGGTACAGTGTGGTGTGATGTGGTGTGTGGTCTGGCGTTGTACAGAGTGGTGTGATGTGCTGTATGGTCTGGTGAGATAAGTATGGTGTGATGTGGTGTGTGGTCTGGTGTGGTACTGTATGGTGTGATGTGGTGTGTGGTATGGTGTGATGTGGTGTGTGGTCTGGTGTGTTGCAATTTGGTGTGATGTTGTGTGTGGTCTGGTGTGGTAGAGTTTGGTGTGATGTGGTGTGTGGTCTGGTGTGGTACAGTATGGTGTGATGTTGTGTGTGGTCCGGTGTGGTACAGTGTGGTGTGATGTGGTACAGTATGGTGTGATGTGGTGTGTGGTCTGGTGTGGGACAGTGTGGTGTGATGTGGTGTATGGTCTGGTGAGGTACAGTATGGTGTGGTGTGGTGTGGTACTGTATGGTGTGATGTGGTGTGTGGTCTGGTGTGGTACAGGTTGGTGTGATGTGGTGTGTGGTCTGGTGTGGTACATGTTGGTGTGATGTGGTGTGTGGTCTGGTGTGATATAGTGTGGTGTGATGTTGTGTGTGGTCTGGTGTGGTACAGTATTTGTGTGATGTGGTGTGTGGTCTGGTGTGGTACAGTGTGGTGTGATGTGGTGTGTGGTCTGGTTTGGTACAGAATGGTGTGATGTGGTGTATGGTCTGGTGAGGTACAGTATGGTGTGATGTGGATTGTGGTCTGGTGTGGTACTGTATGGTGTGATGTGGTGTGTGGTCTGGTTGTGGTACAGCGTAGTGTGATGGGGTGTGTGGTCTAGTGTCGTACAGTCTAGCGTGATGTGGTGTGTGGCCTGGCATGGTATATTGTGGTGTGATGTGGTGTGTGGTCTGTTGTCGTTCAATGTGGTGTGATGTGGTGTGTGGTACAGTATGTTGTGATGTGGTGTGTGGTCTGGTGTGGTACAGTGTGGTGTGATGTGGTGTGTGGTCTGGTGTGGTATAGTATGGTGTGATGTGGTGTGTGGTCTGCTGTGGTAGTGAAGTGTGATGTGGTGTGTGGTCTGGTGTGGTACAGTGTGGTGTCATGTGGTGTGTGGTCTGGTGTGGTACAGTGTGGTGTGATGTGATGTGTGGTCTGGTGTGGTACAGCGTGGCTTGATGTGGTGTGCGGTCTGCTGTGGTACAGTATGGTGTGATGTGGTGTGTGGTTTGGTGTGGTTCAGTGTGGTGTGATGTGGTGTGTGGTCTGGTGTGGTACAGAGTGGTGTGATGTGGTGTATGGTCTGGTGAGGTAAGTATGGTGTGATGTGGTGTGTGGTCTGGTGTGGTACTGTATGGTGTGATGTGCTGTGTGGTATGGTGTGATGTGGTGTGTGGTCTGGTGTGTTGCAATTTGGTGTGATGTTGTGTGTGGTCTGGTGTGGTAGAGTTTGGTGTGATGTGGTGTGTGGTCTGGTGTGGTATAGTATGGTGTGATGCAGTGTGTGGTCTGGTGTGGTACAGTATGGTGTGATGTTGTGTGTGGTCTGGTGTGGTACAGTATGGTGTGATGTGTTGTGTGGTCTGGTGTGGTACAGTGTGGTTTGATGTGGTGTGTGGTCTGGTGTGGTACAGTCTGGTGTGATGTGGTGTGTGGTCTGGTGTGGTATATTGTGGTGTGATGTGGTGTGTGGTCTGGTGTAGTACAGTATGGTGTGATGTGGTGTGTGGTCTGGTTGTGGTACAGCGTAGTGTGATGGGGTGTGTGGTCTGGTGTGGTACAGTCTGGTGTGATGTGGTGTGTGGCCTGGTGTGGTATATTGTGGTGTGATGTGGTATGTGGTCTGGTGTGGTACAGGTTGGTGTGATGTGGTGTGTGGTCTGGTGTGATATAGTGTGGTGTGATGTTGTGTGTGGTCTGGTGTGGTACAGTATTTGTGTGATGTGGTGTGTGGTCTGGTCTGGTACAGTGTGGTGTGATGTGGTGTGTGGTCTGGTGTGGTTCACAATGGTGTGATGTGGTGTATGGTCTGGTGAGGTACAGTATGGTGTGATGTGGTGTGTGGTCTGGTGTGGTACTGTATGGTGTGATGTAGTGTGTGGTCTGGTGTGGTACAGGTTGGAGTGATGTGGTGTGTGGTCTGGTGTGGTACATGTTGGTGTCATGTGGTGTGTGGTCTGGTGTGGTTCAGGTTGGTGTGATGTGGTGTGTGTCTGGTGTGATATAGTGTGGTGTGATGTAGTGTGTGGTCTGGTGTGGTACAGTATTTGTGTGATGTGGTGTGTGGTCTGGTGTGGTACTGTATGGTGTGATGTGGTGTGTGGTCTGGTTGTGGTACAGCGTAGCGTGATGGGGTGTGTGGTCTGGTGTGGTACAGTGTGTTGTGATGTGGTGTGTGGTCTGGTGTCGTACAATGTGGTGTGATGTGGTGTGTGGTCTAGTGAGGTACAGTATGGTGTGATGTGGTGTGTGGTCTGGTGTGTTACTGTATGGTGTGATGTGGTGTGTGGTCTGGTTGTGGTACAGCGTAGTGTGATGGGGTGTGTGGTCTGGTGTGGTACAGTCTGGTGTGATGTGGTGTGTGGCCTGGCGTGGTATATTGTGGTGTGATGTGGTGTGTGGTCTGGTGTCGTACAATGTGGTGTGATGTGGTGTGTGGTCTGGTGTGTTGCAATTTGGTGTGATGTTGTGTGTGGTCTGGTGTGGTAGAGTTTGGTGTGATGTGGTGTGTGGTCTGGTGTGGTATAGTATGGTGTGATGCAGTGTGTGATCTGGTGTGGTACAGTATGGTGTGATGTTGTGTGTGGTCCGGTGTGGTACAGTGTGGTGTGATGTGGTACAGTATGGTGTGATGTGGTGTGTGGTCTGGTGTGGGACAGTGTGGTGTGATGTGGTGTATGGTCTGGTGAGGTAAGTATGGTGTGATGTGGTGTGTGGTCTGGTGTGGTACTGTATGGTGTGATGTGGTGTGTGGTATGGTGTGATGTGGTGTGTGGTCTGGTGTGTTGCAATTTGGTGTGATGTTGTGTGTGGTCTGGTGTGGAAGAGTTTGGTGTGATGTGGTGTGTAGTCTGGTGTGGTATAGTATGGTGTGATGCAGTGTGTGGTCTGGTGTGGTACAGTATGGTGTGATGTTGTGTGTGGTCCGGTGTGGTACAGTGTGGTGTGATGTGGTACAGTATGGTGTGATGTGGTGTATGGTCTGGTGAGGTAAGTATGGTGTGATGTGGTGTGTGGTCTGGTGTGATATAGTGTGGTGTGATGTTGTGTGTGGTCTGGTGTGGTACAGTATTTGTGTGATGTGGTGTGTAGTCTGGTGTGGTACAGTGTGGTGTGATGTGGTGTGTGGTCTGGTGTGGTACTGAATGGTGTGATGTGGTGTATGGTCTAGTGAGGTACAGTATGGTGTGATGTGGTGTGTGGTCTGGTGTGGTACAGTATGGTGTGATGTGGTGTGTGGTCTGGTTGTGGTACAGCGTAGTGTGATGGGGTGTGTGGTCTGGTGTGGTACAGTCTGGTGTGATGTGGTGTGTGGCCTGGCGTGGTATATTGTGGTGTGATGTGGTGTGTGGTCTGGTGTCGTACAATGTGGTGTGATGTGGTGTGTGGTCTGGTGTGCTACAGTATGTTGTGATGTGGTGTGTGGTCTGGTGTGGTACAGTGTGGTGTGATGTGGTGTGTGGTCTGGTGTGGTACAGTGTGGTGTGATGTGGTGTTTGGTCTCGTCTGGTACAGCGTTGCGTGATGTGGTGTGCGGTCTGCTGTGGTACAGTATGGTGTGATGTGGTGTGTGGTCTGGTGTGGTACAGTGTGGTTTGATGCGGTGTGTGGTCTGGTGTGGTACAGTGTGGTGTGATGTGTTGTGTGGCCTGGTGTGGTACAGAGTGGTGTGATGTGGTGTATGGTCTGGTGAGATAAGTATGGTGTGATGTGGTGTGTGGTATGGTGTGATGTGGTGTGTGGTCTGGTGTGTTGCAATTTGGTGTGATGTTGTGTGTGGTCTGGTGTGGTAGAGTTTGGTGTGATGTGGTGTGTGGTCTGGTGTGGTATAGTATGGTGTGATGCAGTGTGTGGTCTGGTGTGGTACAGTATGGTGTGATGTTGTGTGTGGTCCGGTGTGGTACAGTGTGGTGTGATGTGGTACAGTATGGTGTGATGTGGTGTGTGGTCTGGTGTGGGACAGTGTGGTGTGATGTGGTGTATGGTCTGGTGAGGTAAGTATGGTGTGATGTGGTGTGTGGTCTGGTGTGGTACAGGTTGGTGTGATGTGGTGTGTGGTCTGGTGTGGTACATGTTGGTCTGATGTGGTGTGTGATCTGGTGTGGTTCAGGTTGGTGTGATGTGGTGTGTGGTCTGGTGTGATATAGTGTGGTGTGATGTTGTGTGTGGTCTGCTGTGGTACAGTATTTGTGTGATGTGGTGTGTAGTCTGGTGTGGTACAGTGTGGCGTGATGTGGTGTGTGGTCTCGTGTGGTACTGAATGGTGTGATGTGGTGTATGGTTTAGTGAGGTACAGTATGGTGTGATGTGGTGTGTGGTCTGGTGTGGTACTGTATGGTGTGATGTGGTGTGTAGTCTGGTTGTGGTACAGCGTAGTGTGATGGGGTGTGTGGTCTGGCGTGGTATATTGTGGTGTGATGTGGTGTGTGGTCTGGTGTCGTACAATGTGGTGTGATGTGGTGTGTGGTCTGGTGTGGTACAGAATGGTGTGATGTGGTGTGTGGTCTGGTGTGGTACTGTATGGTGTGATGTGGTGTGTGGTCTGGTTGTGGTACAGCGTGGTGTGATGGGGTGTGTGGTCTGGTGTGGTACAGTCTGGTGTGATGCGGTGTGTGGCCTGGCGTGTGATGTGGTGTGTGGTCTGGTGTCGTACAATGTGGTGTGATGTGGTGTGTGGTCTGGTGTGGTACAGTATGTTGTCATGTGCTGTGTGGTCTGGTGTGGTACAGTATGGTGTGATGTGGTGTGTGGTCTGGTGTGGTACAGTGTGGTGTGATGTGGTGTGTGGTCTGGTGTGGTACAGTGTGGTGTGATGTGGTGTGTGGTCTGGTGTGGTACAGTATGGTGTGATGTGGTGTGTGGTCTGGTGTGGTACAGTGTGGTGTGATGTGGTGTGTGGTCTGGTGTGGTACAGTGTGGTGTGATGTGGTGTGTGGTCTGGTGTGGTACAGTATGGTGTGATGTGGTGTGTGGTCTGGTGTGGTACAGTGTGGTGTGATGTGGTGTGTGGTCTGGTGTGGTACAGCGTGGCGTGATGTGGTGTGCGGTCTGCTGTGCTACAGTATGGTGTGAAGTGGTTTGTGGTCTGGTGTGGTACAGTGTGGTTTGATGTGGTGTGTGGTCTGGTGTGGTACAGTGTGGTGTGATGTGGTGTGTTGTCTGGTGTGGTACAGAGTCGTGTGATGTGGTGTATGGTCTGGTGAGGTAAGTATGGTGTGATGTGGTGTGTGGTCTGGTGTGGTACTGTATGGTGTGATGTGGTGTGTGGTCTGGTGTGATGTGGTGTGTGGTCTGGTGTGTTGCATTTTGCTGTGATGTTGTGTGTGGTCTGCTGTGGTAGAGTTTGGTGTGATGTGGTGTGTGGTCTGGTGTGGTATAGTATGGTGTGATGCAGTGTGTGGTCTGGTGTGGTACAGTATGGTGTGATGTTGTGTGTGGTCTGGTGTGGTACAGTATGGTGTGATGTGTTGTGTGGTCTGGTGTGGTACAGTATGGTGTGATGTGGTGTGTGGTCTTGTGTGGTACAGTCTGGTGTGATGTGGTGTGTGGCCTGGCTTGGTATATTGTGGTGTGATGTGGTGTGTGGTCTGGTGTCGTACAATGTGGTGTGATGTGGTGTGTGGTCTGGTGTGGTACAGTATGTTGTGATGTGGTGTGTGGTCTGGTGTGGTACAGTGTGGTGAGATGTGGTGTGTGGTCTGGTGTGGTATAGTATGGTATGATGTGGTGTGTGGTCTGGTGTGGTAGTGAAGTGTGATGTGGTGTGTGGTCTGGTGTGGTACAGTGTGGTGTGATGTGGTGTGTGGTCTGGTGTGGTACAGTGTGGTGTGATGTGGTGTTTGGTCTGGTCTGGTACAGCGTTGCGTGATGTGGTGTGCGGTCTGCTGTGGTACAGTATGGTGTGATGTGGTGTGTGATCTGGTGTGGTACAGTGTGGTTTGATGCGGTGTGTGGTCTGGTGTGGTACAGTGTGGTGTGATGTGTTGTGTGGCCTGGTGTGGTACAGAGTGGTGTGATGTGGTGTATGGTCTGGTGAGATAAGTATGGTCTGATGTGGTGTGTGATCTGGTGTGGTTCAGGTTGGTGTGATGTGGTGTGTGGTCTGGTGTGATATAGTGTGGTGTGATGTTGTGTGTGGTCTGCTGTGGTACAGTATTTGTGTGATGTGGTGTGTAGTCTGGTGTGGTACAGTGTGGCGTGATGTGGTGTGTGGTCTGGTGTGGTACTGAATGGTGTGATGTGGTGTATGGTTTAGTGAGGTACAGTATGGTGTGATGTGGTGTGTGGTCTGGTGTGGTACTGTATGGTGTGATGTGGTGTGTAGTCTGGTTGTGGTACAGCGTAGTGTGATGGGGTGTGTGGTCTGGCGTGGTATATTGTGGTGTGATGTGGTGTGTGGTCTGGTGTCGTACAATGTGGTGTGATGTGGTGTGTGGTCTGGTGTGGTACAGAATGGTGTGATGTGGTGTGTGGTCTGGTGTGGTACTGTATGGTGTGATGTGGTGTGTGGTCTGGTTGTGGTACAGCGTGGTGTGATGGGGTGTGTGGTCTGGTGTGGTACAGTCTGGTGTGATGCGGTGTGTGGCCTGGCGTGTGATGTGGTGTGTGGTCTGGTGTCGTACAATGTGGTGTGATGTGGTGTGTGGTCTGGTGTGGTACAGTATGTTGTGATGTGCTGTGTGGTCTGGTGTGGTACAGTATGGTGTGATGTGGTGTGTGGTCTGGTGTGGTACAGTGTGGTGTGATGTGGTGTGTGGTCTGGTGTGGTACAGTGTGGTGTGATGTGGTGTGTGGTCTGGTGTGGTACAGTATGGTGTGATGTGGTGTGTGGTCTGGTGTGGTACAGTGTGGTGTGATGTGGTGTGTGGTCTGGTGTGGTACAGTGTGGTGTGATGTGGTGTGTGGTCTGGTGTGGTACAGTATGGTGTGATGTGGTGTGTGGTCTGGTGTGGTACAGTGTGGTGTGATGTGGTGTGTGGTCTGGTGTGGTACAGCGTGGCGTGATGTGGTGTGCGGTCTGCTGTGCTACAGTATGGTGTGATGTGGTTTGTGGTCTGGTGTGGTACAGTGTGGTTTGATGTGGTGTGTGGTCTGGTGTGGTACAGTGTGGTGTGATGTGGTGTGTTGTCTGGTGTGGTACTGTATGGTGTGATGTGGTGTGTGGTCTGGTGTGATGTGGTGTGTGGTCTGGTGTGTTGCATTTTGCTGTGATGTTGTGTGTGGTCTGCTGTGGTAGAGTTTGGTGTGATGTGGTGTGTGGTCTGGTGTGGTATAGTATGGTGTGATGCAGTGTGTGGTCTGGTGTGGTACAGTATGGTGTGATGTTGTGTGTGGTCTGGTGTGGTACAGTATGGTGTGATGTGTTGTGTGGTCTGGTGTGGTACAGTATGGTGTGATGTGGTGTGTGGTCTTGTGTGGTACAGTCTGGTGTGATGTGGCGTGTGGCCTGGCGTGGTATATTGTGGTGTGATGTGGTGTGTGGTCTGGTGTCGTACAATGTGGTGTGATGTGGTGTGTGGTCTGGTGTGGTACAGTATGTTGTGATGTGGTGTGTGGTCTGGTGTGGTACAGTGTGGTGAGATGTGGTGTGTGGTCTGGTGTGGTATAGTATGGTATGATGTGGTGTGTGGTCTGGTGTGGTAGTGAAGTGTGATGTGGTGTGTGGTCTGGTGTGGTACAGTGTGGTGTGATGTGGTGTGTGGTCTGGTGTGGTACAGTGTGGTGTGATGTGGTGTTTGGTCTGGTCTGGTACAGCGTTGCGTGATGTGGTGTGCGGTCTGCTGTGGTACAGTATGGTGTGATGTGGTGTGTGATCTGGTGTGGTACAGTGTGGTTTGATGCGGTGTGTGGTCTGGTGTGGTACAGTGTGGTGTGATGTGTTGTGTGGCCTGGTGTGGTACAGAGTGGTGTGATGTGGTGTATGGTCTGGTGAGATAAGTATGGTGTGATGTGGTGTGTGGTATGGTGTGATGTGGTGAGTGTTGCAATTTGGTGTGATGTTGTGTGTGGTCTGGTGTGGTAGAGTTTGGTGTGATGTGGTGTGTGGTCTGGTGTGGTATAGTATGGTGTGATGCAGTGTGTGATCTGGTGTGGTACAGTATGGTGTGATGTTGTGTGTGGTCCGGTGTGGTACAGTGTGGTGTGATGTGGTACAGTATGGTGTGATGTGGTGTGTGGTCTGGTGTGGGACAGTGTGGTGTGATGTGGTGTATGGTCTGGTGAGGTAAGTATGGTGTGATGTGGTGTGTGGTCTGGTGTGGTACTGTATGGTGTGATGTGGTGTGTGGTATGGTGTGATGTGGTGTGTGGTCTGGTGTGTTGCAATTTGGTGTGATGTTGTGTGTGGTCTGGTGTGGTAGAGTTTGGTGTGATGTGGTGTGTGGTCTGGTGTGGTATAGTATGGTGTGATGCAGTGTGTGGTCTGATGTGGTACAGTATGGTGTGATGTTGTGTGTGGTCCGGTGAGGTACAGTGTGGTGTGATGTGGTACAGTATGGTGTGATGTGGTGTGTGGTCTGGTGTGGGACAGTGTGGTGTGATGTGGTGTATGGTCTGGTGAGGTAAGTATGGTGTGATGTGGTGTGTGGTCTGGTGTGATATAGTGTGGTGTGATGTTGTGTGTGGTCTGGTGTGGTACAGTATTTGTGTGATGTGGTGTGTAGTCTGGTGTGGTACAGTGTGGTGTGATGTGGTGTGTGGTCTGGTGTGGTACTGAATGGTGTGATGTGGTGTATGGTCTAGTGAGGTACAGTATGGTGTGATGTGGTGTGTGGTCTGGTGTGGTACTGTATGGTGTGATGTGGTGTGTGGTCTGGTTGTGGTACAGCGTAGTGTGATGGGGTGTGTGGTCTGGTGTGGTACAGTCTGGTGTGATGTGGTGTGTGGCCTGGCGTGGTATATTGTGGTGTGATGTGGTGTGTGGTCTGGTGTCGTACAATGTGGTGTGATGTGGTGTGTGGTCTGGTGTGCTACAGTATGTTGTGATGTGGTGTGTGGTCTGGTGTGGTACAGTGTGGTGTGATGTGGTGTGTGGTCTGGTGTGGTACAGTGTGGTGTGATGTGGTGTTTGGTCTGGTCTGGTACAGCGTTGCGTGATGTGGTGTGCGGTCTGCTATGGTACAGTATGGTGTGATGTGGTGTGTGGTCTGGTGTGGTACAGTGTGGTTTGATGCGGTGTGTGGTCTGGTGTGGTACAGTGTGGTGTGATGTGTTGTGTGGCCTGGTGTGGTACAGAGTGGTGTGATGTGGTGTATGGTCTGGTGAGATAAGTATGGTGTGATGTGGTGTGTGGTATGGTGTGATGTGGTGTGTGGTCTGGTGTGTTGCAATTTGGTGTGATGTTGTGTGTGGTCTGGTGTGGTAGAGTTTGGTGTGATGTGGTGTGTGGTCTGGTGTGGTATAGTATGGTGTGATGCAGTGTGTGGTCTGGTGTGGTACAGTATGGTGTGATGTTGTGTGTGGTCCGGTGTGGTACAGTGTGGTGTGATGTGGTACAGTATGGTGTGATGTGGTGTGTGGTCTGGTGAGGTAAGTATGGTGTGATGTGGTGTGTGGTCTGGTGTGGTACAGGTTGGTGTGATGTGGTGTGTGGTCTGGTGTGGTACATGTTGGTCTGATGTGGTGTGTGATCTGGTGTGGTTCAGGTTGGTGTGATGTGGTGTGTGGTCTGGTGTGATATAGTGTGGTGTGATGTTGTGTGTGGTCTGCTGTGGTACAGTATTTGTGTGATGTGGTGTGTAGTCTGGTGTGGTACAGTGTGGCGTGATGTGGTGTGTGGTCTGGTGTGGTACTGAATGGTGTGATGTGGTGTATGGTTTAGTGAGGTACAGTATGGTGTGATGTGGTGTGTGGTCTGGTGTGGTACTGTATGGTGTGATGTGGTGTGTAGTCTGGTTGTGGTACAGCGTAGTGTGATGGGGTGTGTGGTCTGGCGTGGTATATTGTGGTGTGATGTGGTGTGTGGTCTGGTGTCGTACAATGTGGTGTGATGTGGTGTGTGGTCTGGTGTGGTACAGAATGGTGTGATGTGGTGTGTGGTCTGGTGTGATGTGGTGTGTGGTCTGGTGTGTTGCATTTTGGTGTGATGTTGTGTGTGGTCTGCTGTGGTAGAGTTTGGTGTGATGTGGTGTGTGGTCTGGTGTGGTATAGTATGGTGTGATGCAGTGTGTGGTCTGGTGTGGTACAGTATGGTGTGATGTTGTGTGTTGTCTGGTGTGGTACAGTATGGTGTGATGTGTTGTGTGGTCTGGTGTGGTACAGTATGGTGTGATGTGCTGTGTGGTCTTGTGTGGTACAGTATGGTGTGATGTGGTGTGTGGTCTAGTGTGGTACAGTATGATGTGATGTGGTGTGTGGTCTGGTGTGATAACGTATGGTGTGATGTGGTGTGTGGTCTGGTTGTGGTACAGTGTAGTGTGATGGGGTGTGTGGTCTGCTGTGGTACAGTCTGGTGTGATATGGTGTGTGGCCTGGTATGGTACTGTGTGGCGTGATGTGGTGTGTTATCTGGTTTGGTACAGTATGGTGTGATGTGGTGTGTGGTCTGGTGTGGTACAGTGTGGTGTGATGTGGTGTGTGGTCTGGTGTGGTACAGAGTGGTCTGATGTGGTGTGTGGTCTGGAGAGGTACAGTATGGTGTGACGTGGTGTGTGGTCTGGTGTGGTACAGTATGGTGTGATGTGGTGTGTGGTCTGGTGTGGTACAATGTGGTGCGATGTGGTGTGTGGTCTGGTGTGATACAGTTCGGTGTGATGTGGTGTGTGGTCTGGTGTCGTACAATGTGGTGTGATGTGGTGTGTGGTCTGGTGTCGTACAGTATATTGTGATGTGGTGTGTGGTCTGCTTTGGTGGTGTGTGGTCTGGTGTGGTGGTGTGTGGTCTGGTGTGGTAGAGTGTGGTGTGATGTGGTGTGTGGTCTGGTGTGGTACAGTGTGGTGTGATGTGGTGTGTGGTCTGGTGTGGTACAGTGTGGTGTGATGTGGTGTGTGGTCTGGTGTGGTACAGTGTGGTGTGATCTGGTGTGCGGTTTGCTGTGGTACAGTATGGTGTGATGTGGTGTGTGGTCTGGTGTGGTACAGTGTGGTTTGATGTGGTGTGTGGTCTGGTGTGATACAGTGTGGTGTGATGTGGTGTGTGGTCTGGTGTGGTACAGAGTGGTGTGATGTGGTGTATGGTCTGGTGAGGTACAGTATGGTGTGATGTGGTGTGTGGTCTGGTGTGGTACTGTATGGTGTGATGTGGCGTGTGGTCTGGTGTGGTACAGGTTGGTGTGATGTGGTGTGTGGTCTGGTGTGGTACAGTATGGTGTGATGTGGTGTGTGGTCTGGTGTGGTATAGTGTGTTGTGATGTGGTGTGTGTTCTGGTGTGGTACAGTATGGTGTGTTGTGGTGTGTGGTCTGGTGTGGTACAATGTGGTGTGATGTGGTGTGTGGTCTGTTGTGGTACAGATTGGTGTGATGTGGTGCGTGGTCTGGTGTGGTATAGTATGGTGTGATGTGGTGTGTGGTAGTGAAGTGTGATGTGGTGTGTTGTCTGGTGTGGTACAGTGTTGTGTGATGTGGTGTATGGTCTGGTGTGGTACAGTGTGGTGTGATATGGTGTGTGGTCTGTGTGGTACAGTGTGGTGTGATGTGGTGTGTAGTCTGGTGTGGTACAGAGTGGTGTGATGTGGTGTATGGTCTGGTGAGGTACAGAATGGTATGATGTGGTGTGTGGTCTGGTGTGGTACTGTATGGTGTGATGTGGTGTGTGGTCTGGTGTGGTACAGGTTGGTGTGATGCGGTGTGTGGTCTGGTGTGGTACATGTTGCTGTGATGTGATGTGTGGTCTGGTGTGGTATAGTTTGTTGTAATGTGGCGTGTGTTCTGGAGTGGTACAGTATGGTGTGATGTGGTGTGTGGTCTGGTGTTGTACAGTGTGGTGTGATGTGGTGTGTGGTCTGGTGTGGTACAGAGTGGTGTGATGTGGTGTGTGGTCTGGTGTGGTATAGTATGGTGTGATGTGGTGTGTGGTCTGGTGTGGTAGTGAAGTGTGATGTGGTGTGTGGTCTGGTGTGGTACAGTGTGGTGTGATGTTTTGTGTGGTCTGGTGTGGTACAGTGTGGTGTGATGTGGTGTGTGGTCTGGTGTAGTACAGTGTGGTGTGCTGTTGTGTGCGGTCTGCTGTGGTACAGTATGGTGTGATGTGGTGTGTGGTCTGGTGTGGTACAGTGTGCTTTGATGTGGTGTGTGGTCTGGTGTGGTACAGTTTGGTGTGATGTGGTGTGTGCTCTGGTGTGGTACAGTGTGGTGTGATGTGGTGTGTGGTCTACATACAGAAAAGACTTAATGTTTAGACAAATCGCAGAGGCAATAAACATAAATGAACTCCAACCAAAATTACATAGAAAACATGAATGGAATAGCAACATCACGACTTATAAATTAAGAGAAAATGAAAACACACACACATAGAACAAACAACTAACTAGTAACATATAAATAAACAAATAAAAACACACATAGACATTCGGATGAAACACTGGCGCAAACTAAGCACACAACACACCCAGAAACCAGATGGCGTAGAACACAACAAAGGAGAAGCACAATAGAAAGAAAAGAATCCCAGTCAATGAAGAGTTCACAGAATGTGTGACGAAAGAAATTTGAGAATATATGAACAACCATCAGATTGTGGAACCAACCAACCAACCGGAAATTTATAAATTTTATAAAATTTATATTAAATTGAAGTGAATATACTGGTGCGTGTGTTTCTGATTGGCAACATGACCCTCCCAAATTATAACAATATCGGTTCCCACACACATTTTCAGATAAAGAATTTTGCTAAACAAATTCAGAAACGAATTATATATATATATATATATATATATATATATGCATACATATTTATATACTACGTAAGATAATTATTCTGTAGAGCGATTTCACACGTCTGTGTCGAGCTCGTCTGTCTTCGTGAGACCTATGGCAAATGGAATAGTTTTCTTATATGTTTTATAACATATTTATTTATACATATATATACATACATATATAAACATATACATATACATACATATATAAACATATACATACATATATGGATGACAGTGTTTTGTAAAATCACATGTGTAATTCACAGGTGAAAAACCCCATATTTTGGCGAATTAATTCAGTATGTGTAAATCCATGCAAAACATTGCATAAATAGCACAAATCGAATACTCTCGACCGGGTAGTTTTTAAATAAACAATAGAATTATTAACGGGTTATTAATGTATATATATGTATATATACATATATATATATATATATACATATATGTATATATATATATATATATATATATATATATATATATATATATATATATATATATATATATATATATATAGGAACGAGTAGGACCCCGACGGCTGACCTCAAGCAGTTTTGACGGCTAATTCTGGACTAAAGTTTTTTAGTCCAGAATTAGCCGTCGAAACGGCTTGAGCTCAGCCGTCGGGGTCCTACTGGTTCCTATTACCCACTCTACTATACCCTAAGTATTGAGTACTTTGGTGCGTTATGGTCCACGTGGTTCCTTACCACATTTCCTTCGTTATATATATATATATATATATATATATATATATATATATATGCCAAATATATATATATGCCAAATCAACTTTTTCAAGTACAAGTCGATGTTGAACGGTATGTCAAATCTATTTATCTATAAAACTGTCTATATTGTATTTTGTCTGAAGAAGCCATAACATATTGTTAATATGATATCCCTGAAATATATATAATGAAATAAATATGGTTTTATAAATATAGTTTCCATTTATTTAATATCGTATATTTATATATATATATATATATATATATATGTATGTATGTATATATACATATCTATCTAGGGCGGGTAAAATTCCCGAGATCCATGGACGAGTTCTCTCCAGCGGTCTCTGTCCTTCATTGTCGCTGCCATGTTCTGCTTCTCCAACTGACCAGTGTCTGTCCTTAGGGCATCAACATACGTTAATCTTGGTCTTCCACTTCCAGTGTGTCCATGTAGGGGCTCCCACAGGAGCCCGTAGTGCAATGTCAACTCTGGATGTCGGTGAGCATGTCCAGCTAACCTCAGTCTCTTCTGTGTCACTTTTGAGCTGACTTTTGGGAGGCTCCCATACAGCTCTGTGTTTTTCATCCTCAGTGTATACTGATTAATGTTCAGAGCCATCCTCAGCATTCTCGTGTAGTACCCATCCACCATCTGACTGAGTTTCTTGGTCAGTGTCCTTTTTATCATTGTAGTGGACTATTGTATGCGCCTTGCAGTGGAAAAACACTAGGACTCTGGCTTTACTGTAGCAACGGCTCAGAGCAGGAGAGTTAAGGCGAAAAATGTATCAGATGCTGAATTTGCAGACGACATAGTTTTGGTGACAAATACAGTGAAGGAGGCAGAGGATTTGATGCGGGAGGTTGAGACTGAGTCGATGAGTGTGGGGCTGAGAATGAATGAGACTAAAACAAAATATCTGGTAGAGAATGTTGAGAAGCCAGAGAGGATCACTAATGTAGGCGGGAAGCCGCTAGAATTGGTTGAGGTATTCCTGTATTTGTGATCAAAGATTGGGAATACGGAGATGATGTTGTTGAGAGGAAGAGCACAGCCTGGGCGGCGTGCCACAGCTTGAGATCGGTGTGGAAGTCGGTCCTTCATAAAGACCTGAAAATCCGCCTCTTCATTGCTGTAGTACGGGTCTGAGACTTGGACACTGCCCAAGAAACTCACTCAGATATATACATATATATATATATATATATATATATATATATATATATATATATATATATATATATTGGAGGGTCACTGATGAAGGACTCACTTTTTCATATGTATCCCATTTGCAACGCCGCAGCTCCATTATTATCATCATATTTACACATATTACTTTTCCATGCTGCCTGTCTGTCTGTTCCTTGTATCTTTACCACTTCTAGCAGTCTCTCTCCCTCTCTGTTACCCTCTCCTCAACTTTCACTCACTCATTCTCTGTCACTACCTCTCCTCCTCCTCTTTCCTTCTCCTCCTTCAAGTTTGACCTGTGTGTAATTCTTTTCTCGCGCAGTCTTGACCGAGCTGGTATGGAATTTTTTTCTCTCTCTCTTTCGTCTGTGACTTCACAAAACTTGCGTTTACCGATTTCGCAGACCAGACCACCTTATCTTCTTCTTCCTCTTCTTCTTCTTCTTCTTCTTCTTCTTCTTCTTCTTCTTCTTCTTCTTCTTCTTCCTCTTCTCTCCTTTCTCTGTCTCTCTCTCTTTTTTTGCCCCCCCGTCAAACTTGGGCGAAATTCTTTCCTTGCTCACATTTCTACCAGGTTCGATGGTCTTTCGTCTCTTGTTCACGATTTCACAGAGTTTATATTCATAGAGATCTGGGACTTGTCTATTTCTACTCACTTTCCGTTGCTTAAACCCTTTTTGTTGTTACTCTAGCGTCCCCCTTTATTTACGTGTCCCAACGACTTTTTTTAGCCGTTGTTCGCACCAACCTGAGGCATATGGCCCTTAAAGCGATGAAATGCCGAGGACGGTTGGAGGGTCACTGATGAAGGACTCACTTTTTCATATATATATATATATATATATATATATACATATATGTACATATATATTTATACATATATATATACACACATATATATATATATACATATATACACATATATATATATACACACACACACATATATATACACACATATATATATACATATATATATACATACATATATATGTACATATATATATAAATACATATATTTATAAATATATATATGTATATACATATAATTGTATATACATATATATGTATATACTTATATATGTATTATATATATATATATACATATATATACATATATATACACATATATACACACACGCACACACACATATATATATATATGAGTATATATATGTATATATATATATATATATATATATATATATATATATATATATATATATATATATATATATATATATATATATATATATGTATATATACATATATATGAAGATACATATATATATATATGTATACATATATATATATATATATGTATACATATATATATATATAGATATATGTATATAATTATATATACATATATATATATACATACAGAAATATATACATATATATATATAGGAAAATGTATGACCCCGTCGGCAGAGCTTAAGCCGTTTCGACGGCTTTTTCTCTACTCGTTATGGTGTGTTATGGTCCATCTGGTTTCTTACCACAACTCCTTCGGTATATATATATATATGAATTCTTGTTTTAGTCTCATTCATTCTCAGCCACACACTCATCAACACTGACTCCACCTGACGCATCAAATCCTCTGCCTCCTTCACTGTATTTGTCACCAAACCTGTGTCGTCGCCAAATTCAGCATCTGATAAATGTTTCGCCTTAACTCTCCTGCTGAGCCGGTGCTACAGTAAAGCCAGAGTCCTGGTGTTTCTCCAGTGCAAGGTGCATTCAATAGTCCACTACGATGATGAAAAGGTAGGAAGCCAATGTATCTACCTGGAGCACACCAGTATGTATCTCAAAGAACTCTGTCCTCCCATCAGGTGTAATGACTTGGGCTTTGGTGTTGGTGTAGAGCAGTGCTATTAGGTCCACTATCTTTTTGAGTAGGGTGTCTAAATGCGCGTGGCCTGGGCTCGTCTTGGAAGCAAGCAATGCTTCTAAATGACCTCAGGTCACAATCTATAAATGTGATGGTTATCTGCGAGGCCCGGATCAGCAGCATGCGGCAGCTAGCCCCCACCTTTGACGACTTTGAGATGCATCTCTCTGTCAGCCCGGAGGTGGGGGTGGATTTGTCGTTCTGCTGCAAAAACATATGGGCCTTGCAACACAGATAGTTTACTTGGACCCAGGGGGTCGACTGGTGGTGCTGGACCTTGGCAGTGGTGAAGGTAGAGCCTTTAGGCTGGTAGCCGCATATGCCCCTTTTGGGACAGAGCGGCCCGACTTTTTCCAGCGCCTGGAGTCTTTTCTAAGGACGTCCCGTTCCCTGCTCTTAGTGGAGGATTGGAATGGTATCCTGGATGCACGTTGGGACTATGCAGGGGCATGTCCCGATAGAGAGGGGTGCAACAGCCTCAAGGGGTTACTCGGCCGATTTGACCTGGCCGATAGATTTCGACTAGATTTTCCGACGGTGCCAACCTGGTCTTGGTCAAATCGCAGCGGATCATCTAGGTCGTACCTAGATAGATTTTTAGTTAGAAATAAGGACAGGGACTTTTTAAGTTGTCCAGAAATGCTCATGGTTGGCTACTCAGACCACAAGTTAGTGACCTGCATGGTCAACCTTGATAGAACGCATAGACAGGGCCCCGGTTACTGGAAGCTCAATTTGTCCTTGCCGGCAAGTAGAGCCTACAGGGATCGGATTAGTACGTTAGTTAAGGAACGGTTGACTGGAGCGATCATCAACAGCAGGTGGTGGGTATCTCTAAAGAGAGAAATTAGAGTAGTCTCGATAGAATTTAGTAAGGTTCTAGCTGCGGATAGGAATAGGAAGGAAAGGGAGCTAATAGATAGAGTAGAAGAGGCAATTAGAAGCGGCGACGTGGCCAGAGTGCTAGCGTCGAGAACGGCTTTGAGCCAGTTTTTCGACGCGAAGCACGAAGGCTGCGTTGTCCGAAGTAAAATACGTGCTCTAGGGAACGAGGGGACCAAAGCTGTTAGCTGGGCCCACGTGACAGAGGCCAACAGTGGAACTAAATCTACCATCTGGTCTTTGCGAGACCTGGATGGACGGGCGATTCTTGAGCCTAAGCAGATGTGTGAGGCCTTTCAAAGGCACTTTGCCCGACTGTTCGGGAGGGGCGGGGAGCCGGTTGGGAATGTGAACTTCGGTCCATACCTCGACGGCCTGCCGCGTCTCTCGGACAGGGAGGCGAAGTCCTGCGAGGAGCCGATTTCGGCCGCTGAGATAGAGGACGTGCTGGGCCAATGCGGCAAACGCAAATCCCCGGGTCTCGATGGTCTTCCTTACGAATTATATCTAGCTATGCCGGACTTGTTCCCCGATCTCCTCGAGGCGGTCTACTGTAACTGGCAACAGAACGGGAGAATTCCCTGTACTGTGACCAAGGGCGTAGTCACGCTAGTGAGGAAGGACGAGAACAAGGGGGACGAAATAAGTAACTTCAGGGCCATAACTCTGCTAAATACAGAGTTACAGATTTTGGCCAAGGTGCTAGCAAAGAGGTTGGCGCTTGTCGTGGGCAACCTGGTGGGAGATGCGCAGACATGCGCTATCCCGTCCAGGTCCATCCATGACAACCTCCACCTCATGCGATACATCATAGAGAGGGTTGGGAACGAACCCGGCTTTGGTGGGGCTCTGATCAACTTGGATCAATCTAAGGCGTTCGATAGGGTCGACCATGGTTACCTAGATGCGGTGCTAGCGGCGGCAGGCTTCGGACCCGTTTTAAGGGGCTGGATCACTGCTATGCACAGCAGCCGCATCTGCTCTAGGGTCAAGGTGAACGGCTACCTCTCGGAGCCGTTCAAAATCGCGCGGTCCATCCGACAAGGGTGCCCTCTCTCCTGCCTTCTGTATGTGTTGACTCTCGAGCCACTACTGCGGAAGCTGGAGTTGTTGCAGGGCATCCCTTTGGAACCGGGATTGCGGAAAGCGGTGTCGGCCTACGCCGATGACGTGACAGTAATGGTGTCGGCGGCCTCCGAAATCGAGGCGGTCGGCACCTTACATGAGGAGTACAAAAGGTTCACAGGGGCTAAGCTGAACCGGGACAAGTCGATCGGTTTGCAACTCGGCACGTGGAGGGGCAGACCGATGCCCTCCGATGGCGTCGTCGGAGGCTGGACGGAGGGCCCGGTGAAGTTGCTCGGGGTCTGGTTCGGACCGGACCTCCAGGTGGAGAAGAACTGGGCGGAGGTTACGAACAGGGTGTTTGCACTGACCCAGAAGTGGGCCAGTTGCAAACTATCCCTGAAAGGTCGGGCGGAGGTGACGAACACCTATATAGCGTCCGTCATCTACTACCGCCTGACCGTAGTGCCCTGCCCAAGGGAAACCCTCACCAAGATGGAGCGCGCGCTCTTCCAATTCCTTTGGAAGAGGCGGGCGCCTATGGTGAGGAGATGCATCTGCTGTCAACACCCTTCGAAAGGAGGGCTGGGGATGCCGTGGATAATGATGCGTAAACACGCATTAAGGCTACGGCACCTCTACGTATTCCTCACCGGTCAACCGGTGTGGGCCGCGTTTGTGAGACGAACCTTTCCCAGACTCGTCTCACTCACCGAGCTGCAATCCTGGGTCAAGGAAAGACCGAGAAAACTGGGCGCCTGGCACACTGAGTGTGCCCAGGCGCTCACCGCCCTCTGGCAGGCGGATCCGGTTATCAGTGGAGACTCCACCGCAACATTCTATAGAGGGCTGGTACGCAGCAGGTGCGACGACGCCCTCGGAGAAGCCCTAGACATGGAGGAGGATGAACTGGCCAGCCTGTTCGGTAGGACATTCAGCCCGGGACCTATGGACAACTTCCAGAAGTCCCTGGCCTGGCAGTGCTACCAAGGGGCTTTACCCGTCCGAGAAAAGCTCTACAGACACGGGCGCCCGGGTAGGGACCCCACCAAAAAGATCTGTCCCAGATGCGTGTGCGACGAGGAAACCGTTGCACACGCATTGGTACACTGCTCGGGCGTAGCCGATCTGTGGGGCTATGTCGAACAACTGCTGTCAAGGGTGGGACCGATCCGGTTGACCCACCGAGTCTATTGTAATGATCAAGCCGCCTCCCCCCTTCAAAGATGAAGGAGAGGCGGTGTTTCTGTGCGTAATAGCCATGGTGAAAGAAGTTGTATGGTGGACGCGTCTGAAAGGACTGAGGTCGGGCACCTTTCTCTCTGGCCAACAACTGGTCCGTTTCTTCCGATATCATTTCGGAAAAAGGATCAGGATGGAGAGAGAGGTGCTCCACCCCAGTCGTTTTTATGAAAGGTGGGTGAAAGTGGCGAAAATGGCCCGTGTGAATGGGCCTTCTCTTTACATAAGCCTGTAGGTGGAAAAGAGGAAGGAACGAGGGAGCACCCCCTCTCTGTGCTCCCGAGAAAAGGGTTGCACACTTTTTTCGGGGGTGTGTGCGACCCCCCAAGGCGGCTCCTCTCTATTGAGGATTTTGTCATAAATTTTATTTTTTGTTATATTTTATTTTATTTTTATACATTGTTATTGCCTCCTCCTTATTGTGTAAACTCCCCCCTTTGTACTTGTCCCACTTTTGATGCCCTGGTGGCAAATCAAAGAAACATATCTTTTTGAGGATTCCATAAGCCTGTAAGTTCTTCTAGTAGAGAATCTTGAGAAGCCAGTGGGGATCACTAATGTAGGCGGGAAGCCGCTAGATTTGGTTGAGGACTTAATGTATTTGGAAACAAAAAATTGGGAATACAGAAGATGATGTGGTTGAGAAGAAGAGCAAAGCCTGTGCGGCGTGCCACAGCTTGAGATCCTTGTGGAAGTCGGAACTTCGTAAAGACCTGAAAATCTGCCGCTTCATTGCTGTAGTGGAGCCTGTGCTGCTGTACTTGGACACTGACCAAGAAACTCACTCAGATGGTGGATGGGTGCTAGACGAGAATGCTCTGAACATTAATCAGTATACATTGAGGATGAAAACTCAGAGCTGTATGGGAGCCTCCCAAATGTCAGCTCAAAAGTGACACAGAGGAGACTGAGGTTAGCTGGACATGCTCACTAACATCCAGAGTTGGCATTGCACTCAGTGCTCCTGTATGTATATATACATATATGTAGATATATATATATGTATATACATATATATACGTATATACATATATATATGTAGATACATATATATATATGTATATATATATATATATACATATATATATATATATATATACATATATATATATACATATATATGTATATACATATATATGTATATACATATATATGTATATACATATATATGTATATACATATATATTTATACATATTAAGAAGTAAGTGACTTAGTCACTACTTTAAAACTGATAGCGTAGGGTCTTCAAAATGTTTAAATTAAACATGTATACATCGCTATTTCAGAGCACCAATCATAATACCTAATATTTGCTGGACCGGCAATCGCTCTGTATAATCAGCTCCTGGTTATTACTGGAATTCTATAAGAAACCAGTTTCTGTAATCTTTGGCGAAAACGGGGAGTACTTTGCTCTGATGATCGACAGAAGCTTGAAACAGACAGTTTGTTAGCTTCCCTCCATTCTTTCGCCGAAGAAAAGGAGTAAGTGACATAGTCACTACTTTAAAACTGATAGCGTATGGTCTTCAAAATATTTTTAATTAAGCATACGGTATATTGCTAAATATACTATACATACATATGTATATATTATTCTGTAGTGGGTATGGCACATGTCCCTCATACATGACAACCCTTAATTTAATTTTGGATATATATACACGGCCCCTTAATTGTAGAGCTAACTCAGTTGAATGGATACGGCTGCTATTTCTAGCTGTCGATAATCCTATTCACGCCACTGGGATAACGTTGTGCGATGTGTGTATTTTTTAAAAATGCAACACGTGGTTCGAGTCATTCACAGATTTGCATTTGCTTTGTAAACGCAGATAGTTATTTTTTCTCCTTTGGTGACCATCTAGGATTTGACTACTGTCATTTACTGCTTAATTGGTGAAATATATTTCTTACTTAAAGAAATATATACAAAGGAGATTAATCATATTAAAGGGTATTTGAAGTTCAAGTTAAACTTTAATTGGTTACCTACCTAGCTATGTGTGCTTACATACTTTACAAATTATCCCCTGTAATTGTTCCATATGTTTATTGTATATATATATGTCAATCTATTTCTAGTTGATATGAAATGCTCGGTTCTATTCATTGGAATCTTTGAGCTTATTCTGCAGTGGGTATGGCGCATGTCTCTCAGACATGACAACCCTTCATTTATTTTGGGATATATATATATATATATATATATATATATATATATATATATATATATATATATATATATATATATATATTGTTATGCTTTGGGAGGGTCATGTGTGCTAATAAGAAACACACGCACCAGAAGTGCACTTCAATTTATTATAAATTAAATTTATAAATTTAGGAATTTATAAATTTCCGGTTGGTTGGTTGGTTTCACAACCAGACGATTGTTCATATATTGTCAAAGTTCTTTCGTCACACATTCTGTGTGAATCATCTGTACTCCACCAACATGTTAAAATAGAACATAAGGGTAAATTAGAGAACATAGAAATAAAAATAGAATCTACACACAGAAAAGACGCAATGTTTAGACAAATCACAGAAGCAATAAACATAAATGAACTCCAACCAAAATTAAATAGAAAACATGAATGGAATAGCAACATCACAACTTACAATTAAGGACAAAATGAAAACACACACACACATATAACAACCAACCAACCAGTAACATGTAAATAAACAAATAAATAAACAAATATAAACACACACAGACACCTGGATGTAACACATGCGCAAACTAAGCACACAACAAAAACAAGATGGCGTAGGACAGAACAAAGAGAGGCACAAAAACAAAGAAAATAATACCCAGACACTGAAGAGGTCACAGAATGTCTGACTAGATAACTTTGACAATATATGAACAATCGTCTGGTTGTTGAACCAACCAACCAACCGGAAATTTATAAATTCCTACATTTATGAATTTAATTTATAATAAATTGAAGTGAAAGCAATGGTGCGTGTGTTTCTTATTAGCAACATGACCCTCCCAAAGCATAACAATATCCGTTTCAACACACGTTTTCAGATAAAGAATCTTGGTAAACAAATTCAGAAACGAAATATATATATATATATATATATATACACACATATATATGACACAGAGGAGACTGACGTTAGCTGCACATGCTCACCAACATCCAGTGTTGACATTGCACTCAGTGCTCCTGTGGGAGTCCCTCCATGGACACACTGGAAGACTGGAAGAGGAAGACGAAGGTTAACGCATGTTGATACCCTAAGGACAGACACTGGTCTGTTGGAGACGCAGGACATGGCAGCGATAATGAAGGACAGAGACCGCTGGAGAGAACTCGTCCATGGATCTCGGGAATTTTACCCGCCCTAGATAGATAGATGTATATACATATATATACATATATATATATATATATATATATATATATATATATACATATATATATATATATATATATATATATATATATATATATATATATATATACATATTTAAATATATACATATATAAATATATTACTGCGGAATACTCTTAATTCCGATCCTAGTACATACATATATATAAATGATTAAATTTAGATAATTTGAATATCTAAATATATTTATCAAACATATTTAATATAACCATGTAATCATATGGCAATGAGTAAGAGATTTCCATTTATAAATTATTGTATTTTAAACATGCACTATTTTACGTAAATATTATTTTCACCAGCTCATATACAAATCTACAAGCAGACTAAAACATTTCCGGTCGTTTCTTCATATTTCTAATCTTATGAATATTTCTCTTTTAAATATCGAAATCCAAATTCCTGAGGAATACTATCTAATACACCCACCTGTCAAGTCTATCTTATAAGCTTATTTATCACAGAAATGAAGGGCGAAATAGGAAAGCGTAGAGCCAAGAGAATGTCATGTGATTTAAATATAATCCTATCTTGACATGAATTAATATGAACAAACAAAATCACAAACATTTAATTTCCAACAGAGATTAAGATTCTGCACACCAACAAATATTACTGTTGTTTTTACGTATATTATTGAAATATACACAAGCTCTCCTATATAACACACACACACACACACACACACATATATATATATATATATATATATATATATATATATATATATATATATATATATATATATATGTACATTCTCTCTCACTCCCTCACATATTTTTGTATACATATATTTACATACATTTACAGACGTGAGTCTATAATATAAGCTAATAAATCGAATTCGTATTCAACATTTCTCGAACGTCAACTTCCGTAAATATGTGCCATCGTTGTTTATATGTAAACTTCTCTATATCAAAATATATTTCCACCTTTAAAAATGGAATGAATAATGTTAATTCATTCAGAATTATTAGGATATTTCAAATATGACATAGCTGCCTGTTAATATTACTTTTCCTTAAGATAAACTCTTTATATGTCATTTTAATCTTCCATAGAATGTTATGTCAATGAAATATAATTCATTTCTCTCGCTCTAGACTAGAAATATATTATTAAAAGTTATGTATGAACATGACCTATGGATATATATAATTACTCTAGCATCTTTTATGGAATCACTAGCAAAACAAATTAGTAAACTGTAAAACGTAAATGCTTCAGTTTATTACGTTATTTTGAATCTTGGCAGTCATCTAGCTAGAGTGTGTGCCTTCCGAGGAAGCCCCTTAGTTTGCTTACCCAGGTTCCAACAAAAATACATATTGCTTTTAATATATATAATATATATATATATATATATATATATATATATAAACTATTCTGTGTACCAAGTCTGTTGATATCACATTTATTCTGCCATCATGATACCCTCGCTCTCTCAACAACGACTTTTCACTCCTCTTTCACTCCTCTTTCTCTCTCAACAACGGCTTTTCACTCCTCCACTCCTTGTAATATATGTTGTGACGGACAAGCAAACGCAGATCAGCTTGATCTTTATATTATAGATATATAAATATAACTGGTTTGTCTTTCATTGGTAATGTGTTAACATGTTCCTAAATCCCTCAGTACTGCAACAATAGCACTATCGACATCCACTTTTGCTGTTTAACGAGAACAGTAAAAGATCACCAATACCAAAATGCTAACTAATGACATATTGTGAACATGTTAATAGTATACTATACCACCCGTGACCCATTGGGTCACATTCACTTCAAAATATTTTAAAGAATTCATGTTCATCAAAAAATACACAGACATGTATATAATGTGAAATGAACTGGAAAGCCCATATATATGTATATATATAAATGTGTGCGTTTGTATACATATACATATATATTTATTTGTGTGTGTGTATATATATATATGGGTGTCTGTGATCTACATACACTGGTCATAGACACACACACACATATACACACACATTCATATAAATATACACACACTCACATATACAGAACAACATCACCATCTCTCTCTCTCTCTCCCTCTCTTCCATTCTCCCCCTCTGTCTCCTCCCCCTCTCTCTATGTCTATCTTTCAATCTATTATTTTACAACCACTATCTCTTCCACTCTATATCTATCTCTCTTTGTTTATGAAGGTACCCGGAGAAAACCCATATCTCGGGATATCGTACTCCGATTTATGCGAAAATTGTTTTATTCCATTTGTATTCCCATTTCAAGGGCAACTTCCTTTCAAAGCATTTTTCCATTATGCGCCCGTTTGGCTGAGTTACATTACAAACAAGCAAGCAAGCAAACAATCACATAATTTTAGTAATATATATATATATATAGATAGATATTAAAAAAGCAACCTTCCACCATTCAGAGGTAGTGTTACCATAGTGCAGTATGAGAAGAAAAAAAAACACCTCTTAATGATGTATGACGTGTTAGATTTTGAATATGAAGAATGTTTCAGAAATGAGAATTATCCCTAGAATATAACTTGTACGAATATTAATAATATTATAAAACTCAGTCAAAAACTTTAGTTTTAACACCTTTAGAAGATTATTAGGAAATTGATGGCATCGTCTCAACGCAGTACACACTATCAAATAATTAATACAATAATAAAAATATTTCAGAACAATCCTATTTTAATCAATCTCATGTTAGTCCGTTTATTAATTCAGCTTTAAGGTGTAACAATAGTTTTATGTAAATGGAAGACTTATTATGTATGTTTTAATTTTCATTTGTATTTAAGATTTACTTAATGGAAATTGTTTCGCTCTTCCTTGATTGAAACAAAAAATCACTTAACTGCTTCTATATTACAAATAGTCAATAATGTCAAACGATAATACTTCGATATTGATGGTGGAAGTTCAATTATGTTTACATGAGATTTACTCTTTGTCTCATCTTTTGTTATGTTGAAATTACGATGAATAGAAAAATATTTCACATAAAATTGTAATTTATATTTATATCAATTGTTTTCTGTAGTGTTAATTACATACTATAGATCGTTCTTTAAGACGTTTAATTACAATGAAATGATCCAAATGATAATTATTATTTTTAATTAATTTTAGTGAAATACGTAAATGAAGTAGAAGTACCAATTATTTCCAACACGCAAAAGTAATAAACGGAGTCAATTCTAAAACAGTCACATTCGTTCAGTAATAATTAGGTCTATTGGATAGTGTTTTAGTTTTCTCTCGGTTGGGGAATGAGGAATTCGTTATAGATAGGATTATCATCAAATTTTCTGTTCTCATGATCATAAACTAAATAAATCTAGTTTATATAACCGTATGGAATAGATCAGCTAATGTTAAACCCGCACGAACATAACATAGGACATTCAACAGACATTGTATATCAGGTTAAAATCGATATTGATCCTATATTATGTGACTGACTATAATTAGATATCATTCCATGCCAAATCTTTGAAATATATTTATTTCGAAATGCAGGTGTATAAATGAATTTTGACATGTAATGTCTACACAGAAACGCCGAGAATTAATTAGGTATTACCGAAACTCAAGTTTTAAAGCAAACTGATATGCGAACATAAACATTTACAAAGTGTATGGATACATACTGACATTAAGGCCATTCGGCACAGTGGTTCGGGCATTCGTCGTGCAATATGGAGTGTGTAATTTCGGTTCCCGTTCCGGGTGGTGTGATATGTCCTTGAGGACGACACTTTATTTGACGTTGCTCCTGTTGAACCGACTGCAGAAATGAGTTGCAAAATCACTGATATCAATGACAACATCGGTGGCGTGGAGAGGGGTTTTTGTTATACATGAGCGATTGCTGGTAACCCACAAAAACATTACCCGGCCCTGTGCTTCAGAGGCGAAATCAATAGGTACAAATCCCAATGGTCATTCGTGATAGAAGGATCTCTTCGTGATAGAAGCATGTCTTTATAGTGCGTGCGTGCGTGATATTTGTGGTTTGAGTCGGTCAGCTATATACAGAATATTTATCACTCGTGATAGCGAAATCATTAATAGATGGATGCTCAATAGATGCGACAACAGTAAGGACTTAAACATGTCAGACCTTGAACGAATGACAGTGGGCGAAGGATGTCGACAACTGATGACTCTTGATTTGTACCTCCAACGACTGTCTGCACTAGTTACGGGAAACTGAATAAAAGTTGAGAGGGCAAAAACGATACAGCGAAATATGATCTAGACTGAACCTTTAATTTAAAGGGCCACCCTTGCCACAGCTTTGATACTTTTCCTTGAGACATAAATTAAGTATGCATGTTTTTGAGGAATATCTAGTCATTTCTGTATACATTTAAGGATCAGGACCTTTCACTGTGTAACAACTTGGAATATCCATCATCTAAAGTTTAGATTATGGTCATTCGTCGGTTTAGATTCTAAATCGACGAATGACCATATGTATATTTTGGGTGTATGAACTACTACAGTCTCCAAGAAAGCCAGAATTGAATATATTTGTAAAGTAAAGTTCTATGCTATTAAATCAAAGATTTAATAACTGGAGGTGAGATGTGATTACATGTGAGGGAGAGTCGGAGTTGAACTTCTATGACGAATGTATTAGCAAAATTAAAACACTGGTAAATATACAAATGCATTAAATCATATTGATAAATATTTGCAAAATATTATTTATAATATGTAGGCCCTGATGACTTAGGAGTACACTAAATTGTGATATTTCACTGACACATAATACATATTTTATAGTCTATTCTCTTAAAGTGACTTAAACAAGCTCAAATAATGTAGACTGGATAGGCAATTGAAATATATGACGTTTCTAAATAATTATTACGAATTATATTTCTATATTCAGATAGTTGTATACGTCACGCTGACACGCATACATCCACACACATATGCACATCCATACATTAATACATATATATGTACATACATATATACAAAAATATACACATATATATATACATGTACAACACGTTTTGGCAAAGTCTTTTTTATTCTCTAAGCAATCCTAATTGGAGAAGAGTTGGATTCATCTATATACATACATGAGTATGGCATATATACACTTATTAATTTAATCGGGGTTAACTTTGCCTTTCATCCTTACGGGGTCGATAAAATAAAGTACCAGTAATGCACTGAGTAATTGCTGGCCTTGTGCTTAAAATAGAAACAATTAATTTAATTGGGAAACAGCTATAAAGAAGGTTAGAGGTTGTTCCATTTCTTTTACATACTTCAGTGTAATTTGCTATGAATCCTGAAATTATTATCAATGACGCCATTAAATATGATATATGGCGTCTTAAATTACTATCGTATACTACATAATATTAAATGTTGTATAAGTAATTTAAGAAAATAAATAGATGAGTGAGAATAATTATAAGTGGATATATTAAGTAATAACCTTTCTAATAATGCAAGCAATGTTTTCAATATTACAAGAATTAACAAGTAAACGTTGAAGATCCATCTCACAATCTTAACCAATATCTTTCTTTAAGTGAATTTACCAAACGCATAAGCATTCTTAATATGTTGTAGATATGAAGGGTATTGAAGTATTTGATTCAACTTGCATGTTTATATATTACTCGATATTATGAGTTATAACTTATATATGGCGGTGGATTGGCAGTATCAGTAGAGGGTCGGACGCCATGCTTTGACGCATAGAGTCACGGCTCTTGCCATTCTGAGTTCAAATCCCGCCGAGGTTAACTTTGTCTTTCATCCTTACGGGGTCGATAAAATAAAGTACCAGTAATGCACTGAGTAATTGCTGGCCTTGTGCCAAAAAGTAGAAAAAATTATGAGTTATATCTTATCATTTATGTTGTTGTGAAGATTTCTATGAATTGAATGTATAGAACAAATAGACGTAGTTATAATTATACTACTTCCTCCGCTCACTAGGACTCAGCAAATTATTCATTATCATGAACTTGACATAATCATATTAATAAGATCATCAAATCCATATGCGTGTAGATTCCCCTGTCACCAGGCGATCACATTTTTAATATTAACACAGCATGGGTTTGATTTAACAAAAGAAAATATATTTCTTTTGAAATATTTTTCTATGATAAGTTCAATATACGGTAGAAAATATGCTTTAAGGGAAATAAATATATTTTATGCAAGAGAAACACCATTCACATGGCAGACAATTCTTTAATAACAGACGGTGGTGTTTCATCGATTGGGTATACTTCCATAAAAAATGTTCCATAGTTCTATATTGAGTAGACAATGTTAATAGAATTATTATTTGATTCACTAAAGGCTAAACTATAATACAAACATATGTGGCTAACACTAGGTAAATTCTATTTCAATCTATATACTTGTCGTTTGTCTTGTCTTTCTACAGTTGAGATACATAGTCACAGCCTTGAGAATTCTCTTAGAGTGTAAATACCTTACACAAAGGCACCTACAAGATCCATCACTAAATAGTAAATATATCTATCTGTGGCCCCCAAACTCCTGATACAGTCGTAGTGTTACCGAATTGACATTCGGCGTTTCTTGGGCATTTTAAGATTGACGAAGCCCATCCCTCCCCAAGCCTGAGGACAGCAGATTTCTTCCAGAGAAAGATAGAAAGGGAGAGAGAGGAAATGAGAAAGAGATATAGAATAATTGACCCCAATACTAGACTGGTACGTTTTTTTATCGACCTCGAAAGGATGGAATGCAAAGTTAGCCTCGGCGGGATTTGAACTCCGAGAGCAGAGAGCTGGAACGAATACCATAAAGCATTCTATCTGACGTCCTAATGACTGCCATTCTATCTGACGTCCTAATGACTGCCATTCTATCTGACGTCTTAATGACTTTGCTAATTCACAGCCTAAATAGCAAATAGTGTAGATGTAATTATTACGCTTATTCTATGGTAAATATTGTGAAGAGACATGTTATCTTTACTAATTTACGCGATAATATACGTGATACATGATAACATACGTGATCATAATGCAGCTGTTAGGAAAGGCTTCTAAATACAAGGAGCATACGTTTTGCAGAATTTTCTACGCACCAAAAGTTTGTTATCATCGATTATCAGCAATGTTGTCAGTCAGAGATTGATATTTAAACGACCCATTATACACATGTCTCACTGTCTTGTAGTATAATTATTAAAATGGAGTGTAGAAGCTGAACCACCGTGTTTCTAGCAGTAACAGTTCACCAATCGTCTAAAACAAATCATTTCACTTTCATAATTTGCCAGTTCAGTTGAATGCTTAAAACCATTTCATGATAAAATTAATTCCAGTAAATCTTTGGAATACACATATTTAAAGAAATAACTTTTTTTCAGTTTTGTAGATACGCACTCAGCTATTCTTGTTTTCAAAATCAAATGTATGCAAAATACAGAAATATCACATAAAACACATGTAGACATGGTATACAATTTTATTCCTGAGAATGCCATAACATAGATGAACATATGTATGGCATGACGACACATTTAATTAAGTATTCTTTCGTTGTATAGTTGTACATACATCCATTAACAGATATATCTAAACTATAATTAAGTAAGAAGCGCGGGACTGCGTACGGTTTATAATTTTTTATCCCCTTAGTAAAATAAGTTGGATTACTTTGAATAAATAATGAATGTATATTACATAATTTATCTACTAAATTTCGTGGCTGTTCATTAAATATATTTTATTACTTATTTAATGATTAGCTTCTTTAAAATTGTCAAATGTCAGCACTTCCGGTTAGCGATCGTTTAAATAAATATTCGTATATTTGTGTCACTAATTTTCTTCTAATGCAGTTTATATATAATATCATCTTTTTTTAATGTATCATGGATTACGCTACTGATTACATAAGACAGTGTAACACAGCCTTCGTTCAATTTCTGAGTATATTGTCAATTACGATATTATTTGATCATATCTACATGCATATATATTTGCGTATAATATCAATATACACATTACACATGCTTGCATATATATAATAACGCATTTTTTTAAATGTATCATGGATTATGTTACTGTTTACAGAAGACAGTGTAACACAGTCTTCGGTCAATTTCTGTGTATATTGTCAATTACGGTTTTATTTGATGTATCATATCTACATGCATATATACTAGCGTATAATATCAATATATACACTACACAGGCTAGCAGAAAACCACCCAAAGGGTGGTTTTTCTGCTAGTGTATATAATAACTATGTATGCCTATTTCAAAGATGGTTTTGACACCCACCGACACACACACATACCCCCCACCCCCACCCCCCCACACATTCATATATATATATATATATATATATATATATATATATATATATATATATATATATATATATATATATATCATTATGTGGATTGGCAGTATCGGTAGAGGGTCGGACGCCATGCTTTCCAGCATAGTTACGTCCCTTTACGATCTGAGTTCAAATCCCGCCGAGGTTGACTTTGCCTTTCATCCTTACGGGGTCGATAAAATAAAGTACCAGTAATGCACTGGGTAATTGCTGGCCTTGTGCCAAAAGTAGAAACAATTATCTGTAAAAGGCAGATTGTCGTTGTGTGTGTGTGTGCATGTTCCATGTTTATACATTTGCACAATTTCAAACCGATTTGACTCAAAATATGTAAGAATGTTGTAAATGGTCATATATAGGTTAACGACTATTTCTTTCTTTCAAACTCACCCACAATTACGGAAATAATCGATAAAACTAAATACATTACGCTTTACCCCTCTAATACAATCTGATACCTCTCTCTACTCCCTTTAAAATTCGATAAAACTACATACATGCTGCAACTTTGTTTATATACGCTTAATCTTACAAACTTCCTTTAGGAACGCCGAAGAAAGAAGAGTTAGAGTGAGAGAGAGAGAGAGAGAGAGAGAGAGAGAGAGAGAGAGAGATAGAGAGAGAGAGAGAGAGAGAGAGAGATAACGTTTGTTTTTGAGTGTGGAACGGTCAAACATTTATTTATTTCAATGACAACAATTATTCAAAAGCTGTTGAATAAAATTTATTCAACAACAAAAAAAAATAGCGATAAATCTTTTTTAAAACAGCTCTCAACGAAGGTGGAAGGAAGAAGTATCAGTTTATTTACTATACACAATAATATCCTATATAAAGTCACTAAACCTTCTAGAAACAGCAGCTAACCCTCCCCCACATCACACCCCTCCCTACTGTCTTAAATTTAGAAAACACATATCATCTATGAGGTTACTAAACCTGCTAGAAACACCAGCTAACTCTTCCCCATACCACACCTCTCCCTACTGTCTCACATTTAGAAAACACACATTATACAACCATTTAGAACAACTCCATCGCAGCTCTGTTGTTCGGCTGGCATCGTCTACGCGCGTGTTGCGCAAGTACTGTGAAACAATAAATTTCAACACTTCTTTGCACAGAGATAATATCCATAGGCGAAACTACAATTGTCACGAGACCTTCTGAAACTAAAGATCAATCAATCTCTGGATGGAAAAGTTAATATTTCGAAAAACGTTGCAACCGAGAGAAAACAAGAAGACTAAACTTTGGTTCGTGAAGACGTTCCTTGGCAATGGACGGGCAAAAGCTAGGATAATTACGTCATTATGTGGAGTGATGAGAACAATTTCTTGCAAAGACAAAAACACATTTATGCTAAAAAAGAAATCATTAGACTTATATATATATATATATATATATATATATATATATATATATATATATATATATATATATATATATATATATAAAAGAAGTAAAATAAGAAAATTAAAAAAAATTTTTTTAAAAAAATTAACTTACTTACTTAAATTGTCACTCCAACTAATTAGTTTCTGTAATGAGATAAAGACAGGTACGTAATGAACTGTTGAGAATTTCATTGCGTCATCAGGGAGATCATTCTCAGCCAAGTCTCCAGGCAATGCGCGGACACTGGGGACTCATATAAAAATAATAATAATTCGGTAAATGGAACAGCTATCGAGGACTGGATTCCAGGTACTGAAAATTCTCACTGCCACTGGTCATATGGCCGATTCTAAAGAATCAATCACGTGACACAGAGGCTAGTCAGTAGGAATGGGATGGTAAGATGACAGACGCCTACTAACACCCCCAAAAAAATTTAGAAGTGGTTTTGGCAGGTTTGCTCGACAAATCAGTGATTTGGAGATAAATATAGATAATTTAATATATCTACTAACATAAGCGCACAGATGTACGCTAATGCCAGCAAATACACAGGTTATGTTATAGTACCTAGGTGGTTCAATGCAGGAGGATGCAGAACAATAATATAAAAGACGTAAAATAAGAAAATTAAAAAAAAAATTTTTTAAAAATTAACTTACTTAAATTTTCACTCCAACTAATTAGTTTCTGCAATGGGATAAAGACAGTTACGTAATGAACTGTTGAGAATTTCATTGCGTCATCAGAGAGATCATTCTCAGCCAATTCTCCAGGCAATGCGCGGACACTGGGGACTCATATAAAAATAATAATAATTCGGTAAATGGAACAGCTATTGAGGACTGGATTCCAGGTACTGAAAATTCTCACTGCCACTGGTCATATGGCCGATTCTAAAGAATCTTCCTGCATTGCACCACCTAGGTACTATGACATAACCTGACACCTCGGTTATTTTTCATTTTGTAAAAAAAACCTCACTTTCTAATATATATATATATATATATATATATATATATATATATATATATATATATATATATATAGATATGTGTATATATATATATATATATATATATATATATATATATATATATATATATATATAAAATATATATATATATATATATATATATATATATATGATGGCTGGAAACTCTGCCAAGAGTATTGCAATTGCTTGTCAGATTCATATATATATATATATATGAAAGACGTAAAATAAGAACATTTTAAAAATTAAAAATTAACTTACTTACTAAAATTTTCACTCCAACTAATTAGTTTCTGTAAGGGGATAAATATAGTTACGTAACGTAACTATAGAGAATTCCTTACGTCATCAGGGAGTCTATTCTCAGCTAAGTTCCCAGGCAATGCGCGGACACTAGGAACCCATATAAAAATAATAATTCAGTGGATGGAATAAAGCTAGCGGGGACTAAATTCAAAAGCACTGAAAAAATTCACTACCTCCTTGGTCAGTGACAGATTCTAAAAAATCAATCACGTGACACTGAGGTTAATCAGTGAGGAGTGGGGTGGTATTATGACAAGAGCCTACTACTACCATGAATCACAGCAGTAAATTTTGGCAAGTTTTACTCAACAAATAATTTGGATATAAATATAGAGGATTAGTATATCTACCAACATATGTATACAGATGTATACCCATGCTAGCAAATATATATGTTATGTCTTAGCACCTTTGTGGTTCTATGCAGGGGGATGCAGAACAATTATATGAAAGACGTAAAACAAGAAGATTTAAAAAATTAAAAATTAACTTACTTGGAGTGGAAATTTTAGTAAGTAAGTTAATTTTAAATTTTAAAAATTTTCTTATTTTACGTCTTTCATATAATTGTTCTGCATCCCCCTGCATAGAACCACAAAGGTACTAAGCCATAACATATATATTTGCTAGCATGGGTATACATCTGTATACATATGTTGGTAGATATACTAATCCTCTCTCTCTCTCTCTCTCTCTCTCTCTCTCTCTCTCTCTCTCTCTCTCTCTCTCTCTCTCTATATATATATATATATATATATATATATATATATATATATATATATATATATAATTGGAAATCAGTAAAATCGAATCTCTGGCGGTTTGCAAGTAAATTCGGCCTACTTATATGAAGTGATGAGTTAGCAAAGCACTCGATAAGGTAGGGCCTTAGTGTAATAACATTGTGGTAGGCTAAACTAACACACAATACATACCAAAGTAACGATAGAACTAATCAGGTTGAGAAAAGTACACCCGGACAAATTAAACGAACAATCGTTTAAAGTGTTTCTTTGAATCCGAAATCAAATATCAGACTTACTTGAAAGGCAAGCTCATGGTATTGGTGATCGAACGTAGGATTCAGTTTATCAACAGGTTTTATCGCTCTTCCTAGGATCGGAGTGATAAATTATATGTTGCTGCTACATGCTGCTTATCGTATCTATAATTATCACGTGTTAATTCCTGCAAGGGAAATAACCCCCGGTCCCAGGCGGTTCATTCAAAATGTTAGCGAAAGGAAATATTATAGATTTATATATATATATAAAGAATAAATAATAACAGGTAGACATCATAAAAAGGTAATTTATTCCGTGTGCTTACAAGTGTTTCCACGGTGGTACTACAGCCTAGTTATGCTATGTACAAATTCACAAGTACTTGCAGAACTCAAATATCCAATGCTGTGACCACTGTTTCCTCAGAGCAGAATAATAAAATGTACAATGTAAATACCCTTAAGTGGGGTTGTTGGGGAAGATAGAGTAGAAAAGGAAGAGAGAAAAGTAGGGGAGAGGGGAGAGAAAGAGAAAGATATGCAGGGGTTGGAGAAGTAGGAGAGAGTGGTTTGTAGATATCTTAATCAAAATGTTATGGTAGGGGTTTTATTATACTGGTTACTTTTGGAGAGATGCGTTGATAGTTAAGGTCGGAATTATTTATTGCCCCAGAGGGCAGGTTCATAGATGTTGAGAGGGAGGTAGGCCATATATATATATATATATATATATATATATATATATATATATATATATATATATGAAACATATGGGGGAGAAGAATACTGCATGGTTGCACATGGATAACATGCTATAAAATGAGTCCCTCATCAGTGATTTGCCAACGATCATTGGTATTTCATCGCATTAAAAATCATATACCTCACGTTGGTGCGATAATAACTAAAATAAGTTATTAGGACAATTGAAACGCGTAAAGCGAGTGAGACAAGTAAACAACACAGGGGAAAGCTAACCGAAGATGGAAATAAACACAAGCAACATGGTTATTCTTTCAGCATAAGCTGTGTGAATATATGTGCGAGTTAGAAACAGACCTTCCGCTAGTGAATCCGATGATAGAAAGAAGGAAAATCGTTTTCGAAGCGAACGGTAGGAAGTAAGAAGGGGAGAAACAGAGACTGAGTGAGTGGGAGTGCGAGGAAGAGGTCAGTAGAGAGAAAGTGTTAACTGACATGACAGAGGGGACGAAAGAAAGTAAGAGAAACAGAGAGAACGAGGGAGCAGTAAGAGAGAGAGAAACACAGAATCGCAGTTTAGATAAATATATGAACAATATGGGGGAGAAGAATACTGCATGGTTGTACATGGATAACATGTTATAAAATGAGTCCCTCATCAGTGATTTGCCAACGATCATTGGTATTTCATCGCATTAAAAATCATATACCTCACGTTGGTGCGATAATAACTAAAATAAGTTATTAGGACAATTGAAACGCGTAAAGCGAGTGAGACAAGTAAACAACACAGAGGAAAGCTAACCGAAGATGGAAATAAACACAAGCAACATGGTTATTCTTTCAGCATAAGCTGTGTGAATATATGTGCGAGTTAGAAACAGACCTTCCGCTAGTGAATCCGATGTCAGAAAGAAGGAAAATCGTTTTCGAAGCGAACGGGAGGAAGTAAGAAGGGGAGAAACAGAGACTGAGTGAGTGGGAGTGCGAGGAAGAGGTCAGTAGATATATATATATATATATATATATATATATATATATATATATATGTGTGTGTGTGTGTGTGTGTGTGTGTATATATATATATATATATATATATATATATATATATATATATATATGGGATAACAAGTTATCGTTATAGGTAATCCAGTTAGAGGTTGTGAGTACTCTGTATTATGGATAGTTTTAACGTACAGCGTTATTTGACTCAACAGGAGGCTTCCTTAATTAGGTAGCGATTTCGCGAGAATTCCTATGGAGGTTATTCTTGGAGTAATAATAGTGAAAGTTTGAAGAATAATATGGTCGGCTGTACAAAAATGGTTTTATTTCAGGTATTAAAAATGGTTTCATAGATCAGGGGAGTCTAAAGGCCGCTAATCACTCGAAATTGCGACACTCGACCTTAAATACAGTGTTTACCTCTGATCAAATCATCGGAATACTAGAGTTTGTACATATGACATTGGTATATATAGAGATACAACGGTGAATCAAAACAATAACATCAATAATAAAAGAGCAGGAAAAAGAGGTAAAGAAGATAGAATGAAGACGTTCCAGATGTGAAAAAATAGTAAAAGAATAATAAGTTTAAAATACGATTGCTGATAATAGTGGTGGTAGTGAGTAAGTGCATCTGTAAATATAAAACTAAAATGAAAAGCAACATCAAATGCATACATATATACGTGGTGGTCAAATCTCAGAGGGATAGAGTAGGAAATAAAAATAGTAAGAAATGACAGATAAAAGATAAAAAAATAAATTAAAAATTAAGTGAGAGGGGAAGAGATACGGGGATGAGACATAAGGGGTAGGGCTAAGGATGGGGAAGGAGTAGATAGGTAGATAGAGGATAAGAATCGAGATGCAAAGACTTGATATATGTGCGTGGTAAATGTCTCGTATGTTGATTGTCTTATCTTAATGGGGTTGATGTAGCTTTAGGGAGAGAGAGTGAAAGAAAGGTTAGGTGATTTATGATGCTGATCTAGTGACCGGTCGGGTTGTTCAGTTCGTATTTTGGGATTGCTGGATCGAATCATGCTGGTTTGAAATTTGCGAATTTGGTAGCTGCTTTGTGCCTACAGAAAATTGATCGTTCTATATTGCAAAGTCCATTTGTAATATGGCGCTGTTCGATATTTTAAAGTATGATAAGGTGCTCCTTAACAGCGAAATAGAACGATCGACTTTCTGTAAGCACAAATCAGCTACCAGATTCGCAAATTTCAAACCAACATGATTCGACCTAGCAATCCCAAAATTCGAACTGAACCACCCGGGTTTTAATATACTAACTACATACCACCCCACTGTTATTAGCTGTCAACTGACCGACTGGTCACTAGATCAACATCATAAATATCCTAACCTTTCTCTCACTCTCAATCCCTAAAGCCACATCATCGCTATTAAGATAAGACAAACAGCATGCGAGACATTTACCACACGCACATATATCAAGTCTCACCATCTCAATTCTTATCCTCTATCTACCTATCTACTCCTTCAATATATATTCAACACTGGTCTTTTTGTAGGTCTGGGTAACGATATAATACCTAAGCAGAATATGAAAAATTGACTTGCATCCGTAGATGCGTGACTATGTTGCAAATGTCATGCCTCTGAATGTCCTTCTGTTTTACAGGGTAAATGACATTCAAACTAGATAACATTTTACTCGAATAGCTATATCCCTTCTTTGCTTCGAAATTAAAACAAACAAACACATTCCCTAAATATGTTCCATTCTAACCATATTGTAAATATTAAAACCGTTTATTTCCAAACGTAATATCTAACAGCTTTAGAAAACTTAAACAATATAAAATTGAGTCTATGAGCACACAAAAATATATATTAGTGAAATTAGATTTGAAAATTATTTGTTTCTCTCCATTCCGATAATACTCAACTGAAGGAGAGGTTATTTATTTATTCATATATTTTAGATATTATTTCTTTATTTCCACTTCCACCGACTATTTCAGATATACCTGCTCTGGAATTTAGTTTGGTTTCCCAGCAACAGTAGCAAGAGCGATTAGGTAATGCAATGCTTTCAAATAGAAGCTAGTGCTGATTAGTTGACATTGTATGATATGTCTAACATGATAGTAGCAGTTTCACTTTGATATGAAATAATGAATTATAAATAAGTTAGAGCTATATTTCGTACAAAGGTAATGAAGTAATGAGATAAATAGCTGCAAATCTATCACTATTGATCTCTATATTTTATAGTCCGCTAGTCTGAATCATCCTAATCTGCATGCGTATCTCTCATTCCTGTGATCGTGTATCATTCCATTTATCTTCTATAAAACAAAATAAGGAATATATTTGGTAAGCCTTAGCTAGATATATCCATACCACCATTATTTAGTTTCACCATTATCATATACGTTTGTATCCTAACCTGGTTAATTAAACATTCAATCCGACTATGTATGCAACGCATATTTAATGTATAGGCGTACGCTAAAGAAACACGGATAATATTAACAATCCTATCTTCCTAAACGTTAATTTGAAACCTTAATATAATAGGAAACTCAGTCACAAAATAAAGACATATATTCATTGTCTGTCGGCGAAGAACGTTTGCAATTTCAATGCATTGAATTTTCATTCTCATGTATTTCAAATTAGGTTTACATGCAGTTTATATAACTCTCATCATCTATAGAAAATCTACTGTACATAGCCATATTACTGAACGTTAACAGTAAGACTGATAAACTATGTTCTTTTTATTGTTAGGTAACTTGCGAGGGATCACATCTCCATTTATTACAGCGACATGAACTAGTCCAAATTTGAAAGGATAATAAAATACAAGCTAAGCATTTAATGCATAAAAAGAATGCTATGTCTTCCACAATAATCATTTCTACTATAGGCACAAGGCCAGAAAATTTGGGAGATGGCAAAGTCGATTAAATTGACCCCAGTGAATTACTGGTGCTTTATTTAATCGACCCTGTAAGGCTGAAAGTCAAAGCTAACCTCGACGGTATTTGAACTCAGAATGTAAAAGGCCGAAACTTTATGCTGCGAAGCATGTTGTCCGACACTATCTCACAAAACAATTGTTTATACATTTGGCAAAAAAACAACAACAAAAACAGCGATAACCCAGTGCATTACTAGTGCTTTATTTTATCGCCCCTGTAAGGATGAAAGGCAAAGTTAACCTGAAATATAAAAACAAATGATCATAAGAACGAAACAAAGTAACTATATTTCTATTTATATTTCCATTGCTACGAATTGCAGAAGTATCAACGATTTCTCAGAGATTGGACGTGGGATTTGACTTACGAATGTATAGAGCCGGAAGACATCACAAAATATCACGTCCGAACATTTCAACAATTTCGCCAATAAAGCATTCAAAATTCCCTGGACTATTACAGAATTTATCGACCTAATAAAAAATGTTCTTCGTGGGAATTGAGATCACATCGTAAACAGCTGGAACAAATACCAAGGCAGTCTATCCGCAACTATGAGTCTGCTTATATAACGTCCAAGTGAAAAGAAGAGACAAACATAATCGATCTTAAGAACAAGGGGAAATTAATGGAGAAGTCTATGCACCATGTTTCTAGAATGGTACATTATTTTATGGGAGTCTCACAGGTAACAAGTAAAATTGACCTTGACACAATGCGAAACCAGCATTCAAGACGAAGAAAAGAGAAAAAAACTCTACAAAACATTTTGTGCTACGCTCTATCGATTCTACCAAGAAGATAATAAATGCATAGAAAATAACGAATTAGTAATTTTGAAAAGAACATGGATGAAAAATATTAGTTTCTGATTTAGGCACAAAGCCAACAACTTGCGGAGAGTGGAAAGTCGATTAAATCGACTCCAGTGAAAGGCAAAGATAACCACGGTGGGAAGTGAACTAATATCGTAAAGAGTCATAACCCTATGCCATATAGCATGATGTTCGACTCTCTACTGATTCCACCAATAAATCGACATAAACGAATGAAAATGATTACAAATAAAAAATGAAAATAATTATATGGACGAGCTACATCAAAATTCACGCGTGAGGAGTTAAACAGAAGAAATGGAACTTACGCACATAAATTCATACAGAAACAGCAAATTAAAATGGACAATAGAATAAATTGAGACAATTCAATCACCCACGTAACAAAGTTGTATATTACCTAGCAATCAACTTGACATGCCAAAGAAATTAACCACTCCCACGTGTAAAGTAGAATGCAATAAATGCATTTATAAGAATTAAACCGAAAATAGAGAAAAAACAAAAATAAACAATCACTGTAAAAACTGACCTATAGCTGACGTCAAGAGACGAAGTAGAATTATGTCAGTGATGTGTACGAATAAAACACTTGAATTTTTTATGGTCTAGAATACTAAAACAATAAATATAGCAGACATTTTCAAAGATAATGTTGGAGCTGTTTCAGTTTGAACATACGATCAGATTAAACTAGCTGCAAGGCTCTGTGGACATAGAATTCCATTAACAATCAAATTGTTTCGGTTTCGTGCACACTTCCTGTCTCTCTGTTTAAGGGTGTTCTAACAGAGATATATCTATATATTAATTTCAAGAACGTCAAAAGAACGTTTGATTATGAAATATCGTTGTCATATTAATGTGGTAATTTGTACCTCAGTGAAAGCTTGCAAATATCTATTCAAATATGTTTACAAAGGTCATGATCGGGCAATGATCAATGTCAGGAATGAGGAAGCGAACCAAGGAGATGAAGTTGGCAGGTTCCAGGATGCTCGCTCGATTGGATCTAGCGAAGCTGGCTGGAGATTGTTCGATTTTGATCTCAATGAACGCAAACCCAGCGTTCAGAAACTGACGGCTCACTTAGAGAATAGGCAAATGGTGTGTTTTCAGGTCACTAGAAGAGGGCTCGAAAAAATTGCTAACGCACCACCTCCTAAAACGGAATTGACTGAGTGGTTCAAGCATAATAGGGAACATGCTTTGAACCCGGATCAAAGGCAAATCTACTGCGAATTCCCTTCGCACTATACGTGGGATAAGAAGGGAAAGAAATGGAATGATAGAAAACAAAAGTTGAGATTCCTGACTATTGGACGGGTTTGTAATGTCCATCCAGCATCTGGTAATGTGTTTTATCTCCAAATCCTGTTGCATAATGATTTTTCGAGAGGTAAACAGAGCTTCGCTGATTTGAAAACAATCAATGGCGTGGAATATGAAACATACCAGGCTGTGTGTCAGCATCTAGGACTCCTTCAGGATGACGCTGAATGGAATAACGCCATGCAAGCTGCAGGAACAACACAGATGCCAGCTCAGATAAGGCAGTTGTTTGTCACGATTCTAGGATTCTGCAATCCTACTGATCCAAGAGAGTTATTTGAATGCCATTGGGGAATTATGGCTGATGATTTTAGGCATCATTTTCAGGTTGATGATGAACATTTGATGAAAGCTATTGTTTTGCTCAATATTGAGCAACTGCTTGAAGTTCATTTCAAATGTTTAAGAGATTTCAATTTGCCAATTCCTGATGAAGAAATGCGGCAACGTGTCTTAGCATTGAACATGATATTGTAGCTTAGACGGTTGATACTCGATCGGGAGGAACTATTCCAGTTTGATCCACTGGAACAGCAACGTATTGTGGATGAACGTATGCCAATGTTGACCCAATCTCAGAGAGAATTGGTCGATGGCATTCTCCACCCGATTTCCACTAATGAGCAACTTTGTGCTTTCACAGATCATCCAGGAGGCACCAGAAAGACATTCTGTTTCAACACTATGTTATCGGCAGTCAGAGCTCAGAGGAATATTGCTCTCCCTGTGGCCACCAGTGGGATAGCTGCCACTTTGCTGAGTGGTGGAAGGACCTTCCACTCATGCTTCAAGGCTCCATTGGCTCCATTGGCTCCGGATGAATTGAGTGTCTGTAACATTACAGGACAAAGTGAACTCGCGGGCCTTATACGCAATACGTCTCTGATTATTTGGGACGAGGCTCCAATGGCGCACAGATATTTGCTGAAGGCATTGGACATAATTTGAGAGATATCTGCGGTAGTCACCTGCCATTCGGTAGTAAGACTATCGTTCTTAGTGGCGATTTCAGACAGGTGCTACCAATTGTTAGGAATGCTCAAAGAGTGCAAATTGTCGATGCATGTCTGAAAAAGTCCCCGTTGTGGCGCCATTTAAGAGCTTTGCGATAATATGCCACTTCGTATGTTCGGGCAAAACGAAGAGGCTGAGACATACGGCCGATGGTTGATGCAGTTGGGAAACGATGAAATGCCACACGTTGGTGATAATCAGACTGTAAGAATCCCAGACCATTTGGTCATGCCACTGGACCGCGAAGCATTGATTGATTGGGTGCTCCCTAATTTGAATGCTTTTTGGCAGAATATCTCCTGGATATCGGAACGCGTTAATCTAACTCATACGAAGGCAACGGTCGATGAAATAAATTCACAAGTAGCCGGAATGTTTCCTGGAGAGGAATGGTTGACCGTCAGTGCGGATGCAATGGAGCCTAATCAGCAGAACAATTTGGATATTCCGACTGAGTATCTGAATTCACTTCAAATACCCGGATTTCCCCACATATTTTGAGGTTGAAAAAGGGTGTGCCGATTATGTTGTTTAGAAATATCAATCATAAAATGGGTCTTTGCAATGGTACCAGATTGATTGTTGAGAGATTGATTAACGGAAGAGTTTTAGAAGCTAAACTCCCAGGCAGAGAGGATCAGTTCTCATTCCGAGGATCATGCTGAGACCAAGTGAAGATCAGCTGCCATTCATTTGGCAAAGGAGACAGTTTCCCGTCAATTTGGCCTTCTCCATGATTGTCAACAAGGCACATGCACAGACTTTAAAGCGAGTCGGTGTCTACTTGAATGATCCAGCATTTAGCCATGGGCAACTGTATGTTGCTGCATCTCGAGTGTGCGATTCTGATGGTATTCAATTTGCAATTGACACCACTAACAGAGGAACAACGCTGAATATTGTCTATAATGAAACTTTGAGCATATCTTTAATGCTATCAATAAGCGACGTAAATCATTCGGACATTGGTGTCCTTTGATCAGTATTGTGAGCTTTGACAGAGTTATCATTTATGTTCAATGTCATTTAATGTCGTTATGAGCAATACAAATAACCAAATATTGGTAAAAAATGCTTTCACTGCTATGTTGCTCAATAAATACCAACAAGTATTGGTAGAAATTGCCTTCACTGCTATGAATATTCGCCGTAAATGATTCAGACATTGGTGTCCTTTGATCAGTATTGTGAGCTTTGACAGCGTTATCATTTATGTTCAATGTCATTTATTGTTGATAATGAGCAATAAAAACCAACAAGTATTGGTAGAAATTGCCTTCAAATGTATCGATTCTGATAGCGGTGGTAATAAAACCTCATCATATGCTGAGTCTGGCAAAACGTTTGGTGCCTATGGCCGGCCAGGGCTAGAATAATATTGAAAAACGATTCTATTTTCGGAGTAGAAGGATCGGCCATTTGGAGTTCAAACAGGCCACCTCCCCGAGTTGAACTCTGGGCAAAATTGACGGTCTATTACTCAGTGGCTAAGAGCGTGGAAATTACTGAATACATTTTTGTGTTATATAATTTGTTGTTTTATTATTATAGCTGACCACTTATAGATAAGTATGTTATCCATATCCATATTAATTTGGCATTTGTATAAACCATTTCAAGTAAATAGGGACCTTTTTTTACATTGACGGACATCTTTTATATAAATTATCTAAATCTATATCTACATATAATATAGCAGATTGGAACTTCCATCATCCTTTTGAGAAACATGGAACAACCACGTCTATGCAATGATACACGTTTTACTGTCAGACAGAAGATGAACCATCTCCTATAGGTCACTATTCTAGGTGGGAGCACCTGGAATTGTTCATATACTATGCACAAACGGTACAACGAAGATTCTGGTATATCTGGAAGATTCTTTTTACTGTTTTTGGTATCACACAGACACTACGGACTCGCCTCATACTGTAACCAGACAAACATCCAATACAGTCATTTTCTCTTTTACCTGTCTTCTCTTATCATCTGTTTACTCGAGCGAAGCTGGGTACGTCAGCTAGTCTATATATTAATTTCAACAATGTCAGTATTCCGTGTGTCATAATTCTTGATTATGACACACGGAATAATGATAATTCTCGATTATGATTGGTTCATAGGTTTCAAATGACTCCGCCCACCTCAACGACGCCAAACTTAAATTAATATGCATAATGCCAATGAGGGAGTGAGAGGGGAGAGTAAAAAACAGAGAGGCAAAGTGAACGCTGTAACTATTACCATGTGTGCGTGTGTATGTACGTGCGCGTATGTTTATGTGTGTGTGCGTGCAGCTTTCCACAGAAAGTAAAAGCAATTCGACTTCATCAAACAGTGAACTACAGCGGCAACAGCGTGCAGCCAGGAATGAAGAAAAACGGGCCGAACAGCGCCATCGGAACGCCGAACTTCAGAGGAGAAGACGTCCCGCCATGAATGAAGGGGAGCAGGCTGAACAACGCAAACGAAACACTGGAGTCAAGCAGCGATGTCGTGCTGCGATGGTTGAAGACGAACTGGCTGAGCATCATCTTTTATATTAATTATCTATATCTATATCTACATATAATATAAAAGATTGGAACTTCCATCATCCTTTTGAGAAACGTGGAACAACCACTTCTATGCAATGATACATGCTTTGCAGTCAGGCAGAAGATGAACTATCTCGTAGAGGTCACTATTCTAGGTGGGAGCACCTAGAATTGTTCATATACTATGTACAAACGGTACAACGAAGAATCTGTTATATCGGGAAAATTATTTTAACTGTTTTTTTTGTATCTCACAGACACCACGGACTCGCCCCATACTGTAACCAGAATAACATCCAATACAGTCATTTTCTCTTTTACCTCTTCTCTTAACGTCTGTTTACCCGGGTGAAGCTGGGTACGTCAGCTAGTGAGCATTATCGTGTGATTCAAATCTTTTATGCATAAACATAGCGAATGACCATAGTAAATATATGCACACATACACATGCACTCGCATATACACACACACACACACACTCACATATATATATATTTGTATACACACATACGCACACACAGACGCACAGACACACACACACACACATACACCCACATACACCACACACACACACACAGATATATATATACATATATATATATATATATATATGAACACCTAGAAAGAGGAAGATTTTAACTAAATACCCAATGCATTATTGAAGGACAATTTACAAGGATATAAATTCACACCTGTCTAATAACAGAGAGCAATTGGTTTAGCTCATATATCCCAATACTATTTAATCTAATACATCTTTCATATATCACCGATGAAGATATATTCACCATATCCATTTCTGAATTCGTAGAGAAGAACATTCGGTATTAAATCATCGGTTTTAATGATTTTTTCATTGTCCTATATAACACGCTCTACGTAACGTATTGTGTCTATTCGAAGAATGTCTAATTATTGTTAATTAAGCAATTAGCATATATAATTCCGATGATTAATTGCTCATTTGCATCTGAGATAAATACAAACATTTTGATTTACTGTTGTATTTTTCCAAATCATCGAATATAATTGTATGTCTCTCTTGACAATATTTTGTTTTATCAACAAAATTGTATTTCTACCTAATTCTCAATTAGAATCATTCATTATAAAATCACTGTTGGTTTGAAATTCCTGATTTAGAGAGATAATTAGTACATTTATTTAATTTATTAGTGAAGGTTATCTCAATAGAATGACTGTTTTTTGAGATCTCCGACACTATATCCCATGATGATTATTTGGAAAATAAGAATATTTTTAAAGGACACACACACATAAATACACACAAATAAACACAAACATGCACGCACACACACACACACACACAAACAAACATACACACACACCTACACACACACATACATCAAATCATACAAAATACACACTATACACATGGTTGTGGTTGTTAGTTGATTTGGAAATTAAGAATATTTTTAGGACACACATACACACCTATACAGACAGGCACATACAAAATATACACAACACACACATGTGTGTTTGTTAGTAGTGTGCGTAAATAAATCACATTTGGAATGGATCTCCCTTTGAGACTGATTAACGTTATATTATTCTTTAATTTCTGAAGATATTTGCTATGTCCAATATTTTATTCTAAGATGAATGAACGATACATTATTTCCAGATACGTTTGCTCGTAAATCTATGGAAAGTTTGAAACGTTTCATTTGATTAGCAATTTGACATGACAATATTATTGTGTATCATAGTCGAATTGTGTTATGATGCATTGCACTTATAACAGCCATATCGTCACATTTGCTACAAATAGAGAGTATCCATGACTGAAAGTAAATTAGGTGCCTTTGATTTCAAATCTATGATAATATATCATTGAATGCGTGAAATTTGATACAATTGTTTGTATATTAATGAACTATATAATTTCGTTATACCATGAATTGTGCTTTTATATTTAAAAAAATTCACAGTGAAAAATCTATCACTACTAACTAAGCTATTATTGTTTAAAATATTAGTAAAAAAGAAAATATATGGGGATTTTTATAGCAATATATGGAATTATTATACATAGCAAGAAATACATATTTAATTATTAGTTCTATTTTGTGTAAAGTAACAACAACACACAAGCATTCAGAAAAACATTTGTTATTGTTTTTTTTTTTTTACATTGTTACATGAACAACAGTAATAAAATAGAAGGAATAAATCAAACCGAGGAGAAATATCGCAATAAAAGTCAATGGTGTTTATAAAATTCGTCCGAATGATTTTCATGATGAAGTAGAGGTATTCAAACATGACTGACTGACTGGCACTCCGTCAGTTATGACGACGAGTGTTCCAATTGATCCGATCAACGAAATACCCTGCCCTTGTAATTAACATATAAAGGGCCGTAACTCTATGTAGCGAAGGATTTTGTCGACGCTCTACCGATACTGCCATTCCACCACCTACAAACACGAAATAATAGAATGTATGCCTACGTATATTTTATTAGATTGGTAGAAAGGAGTTAGAAATTAAATCTTAGAAATATGTTCATGACACAACAATAATACAAATATTGATATTACGTATAAGAATGAACTGAACTAAACTGACACTCCGTCAGTTACGACGAAGCGTGTTCCAGTTGATCCGATCAACGGAAAAGCCTGCTAAGGAAATTAATGTACACGTGGATGAGCATTCCACAGACATTTTTGCCTTGCTCAAGGAAGCAACCCGCCGCTGGGAATGAACTCTCGACTTAACCACAAAGCTACGCGCCTTCACACAACTACATACACATACATACTGGTTGCTGATTTAGACATACGCCCAGGAATTTTTTGGGTGGGATGATCGACTAAATCCACCCTATTGCGTTACTGGTACTTTATATTATCGACCCCGTAAGGATGAGAGGCTAAGCTAACCTCGGCGCAGTTGGAACTCAAACTGCAAGGGGACGTTACTATATGCAATAAAATATGTTATCAGACGCTCTAGCGATACTGCAATACACTGTACTCATATACACATACATATTTAAACATATTACTCTCAGAGATATACATTTACAACTATATGCACGTATACATGGAGAAGTATACAATCACACACACATACACACACACTCACATATATAGCTCTCTCTCTCTCATATATATATATAGGAAAATATAAATCTTCCACCATAAATCAAACAACATTCAATTATTTATATATTTACGGCAAGAATATAGTACAACCTATTGGTCTTCTTGGCTTTGTGCTTTCAAACATAACACAATGTAGATATATAACTCAAAGCTGTTATATTTCTTCCGAAATATTTACTTTTCTTCATAGCAATACTAGCCAAAGATACAAAACAAAATGCTATGTCTGCAACTCTTGCCTTCGAATATGCTGGTGTAATCGTTTCACACGGTTACACAACGAGAAGGAAGCTTCAGAACGATGTATGTATAACAAAGAACGCTACATGCAGCAAATCCAAACTTTATAAATAATTTTGGCTCTTGCATATTTAATGAATCAAGATTCTATATTAATAGTCGTATGGGGATCCATAATCCCGCACTTCAAATAGCTTTTCAAATCAATCACGTCATATCATACATTATTTTCTCAGAAAATATCATAAGCTGTGGAATTATTCCATTTTTAACTATAGCCATTCAAATGCTTATCGTGGTATATGCATCCTGTGAGACAATGCTGTGAGCTATAGAAAATATATTTCAAAGAATTTTGAAAAGTTGAATATAATGTGGCCGGGTGTATATGAAAGACTAATAAAATATTTTTATGCGTTTCAAGTAGTAACGTGTGCATTGCCATAAATAGCAGCAGAGAATCGGATAAGGTAATATAGTACATACACAGACATACATGTACATATAGAAATGTGATATATATATATATATATATATATATATATATATATATGTATGTATATAAATATATATATGTATATATAACAAAGGAACTGTGGTAAGGAACCAGATGGACCATAACGTACCAGAGTACTCAATACTTAGAGTAGTAGAGTGGGAAATATGAAAAAGTATGACCCCGACGGCAGAGCTGAAGCCGTTTCGACGGCTATTTCTGGATATAGCCGTTGTCCAGAAATACCCGTCGAAACGGTTTGAGCTCTGCCGTCGGGGTCATACTTTTTCATATATATATATATATATATATATATGTTTGTTGAGTGAGATGGAAGCCAGTCAGAGTATAGCTTAAGGCTTTCTCTGTTAATGTATTGTATATATATATATATATGTATATATCACATTTCTATATGTAGTTGTATGTCTGTGTATGTACTATATTACATTATCCGATTCTGTGCTGCTATACACACACACATATATATATATATATATAAAAAACAAATAACGAAACGAAATTAAATTTCGTTTCGTTTGTAACTCACTTTTGTATGACTGACGCTTAAACAATTAAGTTAAAAGTGTACATCCACATATGTATACTGAAATACTAGTATGCATATAAATACACACACGTATACATATGTACATGTACCGAGTTTTTCACTGGACACTTTACTGTGAGTGTCTAGCTAGTCTGTATGTAACCAAACAGACAAACCGGTTTTTAGAGTCATACGGGTTTTCAAGGAAACACCTTTCCTCTATTCTCCAGAGAGCCAGACAGGAATATTGGACTAGTTTCGATGTTATTACATCTCATCAGCAATATTTACCCTTCTTCCGGCTTCTCTAGAGAATTGTAAAAGCACATATCGTTATATGCTTTTTCTATGAAAATTAGTAGTGGGCAGACTAATTTGCATAGAACGTGAGTACGCACCGGTTCAGCGGAAACGATAAAAACAAATAACGAAACGAAATTAAATTTCGTTTCGTTTGTAACTCACTTGTCCAGTGAAAAACTCGGTAATGTACATATGTATACGTGTGTGTATTTATACGCATACTAGTATTTCAGTATACATATGTGGATGTACACTTTTAACTTAATTGTTTATATATATATATATATATATATATATATATATATATATATATATATATATATATATATATATATATATATATATATATATATATATATATATATATATATATATATTTATATATATATATATATATATATATATATATATATATATATATATATATATATATATATGTTTATATATATATATATATATATATATGATGAGAATATTTCTGTGGTAACAGAACTCATCAATAGAATTTTAACAGCTGACAGGCCATAAAGGTCTAATATTTGGTCGCCGAAATTGATCGATATATATAATCTAATATTAAAGTTTAAAATTCAAAATGGCATCATTAAATAGGAAATAAAATAAATAAACACTATATAAATGTAAATAGAACTCTTTCTTTAGCAACACAATTTCTATATAGACAAATCTGCTATAAACGAATCTTAAAAAATATAAAACAGTTTATACTCTAGCAGTGGTATTGAGTAATTTCTCTTTCGTTCATCACGATCAACACACACAAACACATTTACACTGACACAAATACATACATAATTGCTGCAACTCGATTTCGAGTAATGTCATCGTTTGATAGTTAAGGATGAGAATCACGGAAGAGTCTTTTTAATCATGTTAATGTCCTGCCTATGGCAAGTTATGGCATGCATCCTCCCAAAAAGCCACATTTCAAGAGCTACCTGTGCTTCAAGCTTTTTAAAGTGAGGATGGGATTTTCACGGGCCCAATCCCTCTGTCTGAACATGGAATGAATATACCCACAACATAGATCTGATTTATATAATTGGATGCAAACCAAGTCGCAGATTTCATGCCAGAGTGGCCTTCTCCTAGAGAGATATCGTAATGGAGAGGAGGAGACTCTCGCGCTACCAAAAAATATATACATATATTTATTCATACACACACACAGACATTATATATATATATTGTGAAGGCGTGTGGCTGAGTGGTTAGAGAATTGGATTCACAATCTTGAGGTTGTGAGTTCGATTCCTGGACCGGGCGATGCGTTATGTCCTTGAGCAAGACACTTTATTTCACGCTGCTCCTTCTACCTGGAGTTGCGACCGATAGATAGTACTAGCAACTGCAAAGACCAACAGAAACATTGTTTCCTCGGTCCGATTTGACGAAAGTCGATCGATCCTTTATATATATATATAATATTAAGGATACTATTTATGGTTATGTATATACTAAAACTTTTTTATAGTTATATATATTTTAAACCCTAAACAGTGAAGGTCAGTAATTAATTACAACCTTATTACCAGTAAGATAAATAGCTCAATGTAATATCAGTTGTTATACAGAGCAGTTATATAGAATTCACAAGAATCAAAGCTATGTTCAAAGCATTTATTTACTTACAATTGTTTAATCCAAACCTAGGCTTGGAGTCTTCGGAGCATTTTTCAATGTTTGTACACATAATTGACCTCCTTTCCAACGCAAGAGACATACAGATACATATGTATATATTGATGTACAGTGGAGTGACATATATTATATTATATTATTTCTGTATAGCAATTCAAATTCAAAATGAAAATCAAAATCAAAATTAAAACAAAATTAAAACAAAATTAAAATACATTCGGCAGTTAACATAGATAATGCAAGGGGATAGTTTTTTAGTCAGATGTAGTAGTTATTGTTTGTGTTAGTTACACGTGGGGCATGCACGTGTGTCTCATTTATATATGATTATTGTGTGGCAGGTTGTTACATGTAATACAAGCACTTTAAGCGGGTAAGTAAGAGTATTATGGAGGTTGTAGTGGTAAGGTATGTTTTGTATATAATAAAACAGTATGTGTGCAGAAAAATAAAAATAAAAAGGAGAAGCAAAAGAAAGTTATGGTTTTCGTATCCACCACCATTTTCACATTCAGGAAATGTAATATATAGTTTATACATCCATCACATAATTAACGATGATTCCGTATTGGATGTTTGATGCATTAAATTAAATTATTTTAGCTTATTGCGGCTCAGTGTTCTTTAATCCAATTTTATAGAGTAGGTTGTTTCTGCTGCGAGAATTCATTATCCGGAAGTATGTGTGTAATTAAGGGGAGTTAATGCGTAAGGGGAGGTAACTAGCTGATTTCCATAACTAAATTTATTGTTCTAACATACATTATAAGGTATCTCAATTGAGTCTCTTATATAGACGGTTATATATTTATATTCAGTTTCCAATTTTAAATACAGTCTACTCTATCATGATGTACTAAAGGTATTTATATTAGGATGATTACTCCCCATCATAGAGTGCTGCAACTGAATATTCCATACAAAGAGCCATATCTTTATATCAAAGTTCCTTGCAAATGTAGTCTACTCACAGAACATGTCAGGGGACCTATTAGAACTATGTCTACATAACCCCTGGTAAGTTCTGGAGCAGCGTATTGCTGTTTGCATGGCAAAGCCAAATACATCTGTAGGGCAGACTAAAACATCCCTCATTTACTATGTCATTAATCGTGTGAGTGTGTGTATATATATATGTGTGTGGATGTATATGTATATATATATATATATATGTATATATATATATATATGTATATATATATATATGTATATATGTATATATATATATGTATATATATATTCGTGTATGTATATATATATATATATATATATATATATATATATATATATATATATAAATATAAATGAAATGTATAGAAATTGTTGTAGCGAGAAGCTAACAGTATTCCATAACATATATGTGACTATAGCGTCAAAATGGGAAATTAGTTAACATAAGATATGGGAAAAATAATTCAGACTCAATTCAAAAGGAATCAGCATATAGATTTATCCAACAGAATTTAGAGAAATCCAGGGAAAAATCAATAGAGCCTTAACTCATGATAAAACAAAGTCTAAAGTACTCAACCTTCAATTTGGGACAACTTCAAATGCTCTGTATAGTCTTGAAAAGACTATTTCACGAAAACTTTCTGTGGAGGTGGTCACGGTTGGATTTCGTTCGTCAGCAGAGCTCAACATGGTAACCAAGGTCTCACTGGTAATATGCCACAAAGGGAATTTAAAAGCACGCTAGTTAAACATACGCACACATACATATATATATATATATATATATATATATATATATATATATATATATATATATATATATATATATATATATATATATATATATACATATATATATATATATATATACATATATATATATATGTGTGTGTGTGTGTATGTATATATATATGTATATGTATATATATAAATATATATATATATATATGTATATATATATATATATATATATATATATATATATATATATATATATATATATATATATATATATATATATGCGTGTGTGTATATATCTATATATATATTAATATAGTGACGAAACATAAGTCAATTGCATGAACTCATAATCCTTTATTTACTGCTATATATATTTCGATCATAGTCATTGAATGGCTATGGCCTCATCAGGCAGTTAGTCAGTTCTTAGATATGCCAGCTCTGTGTTTATAGTGTTGATGGTATGAGAGCCTTCGGACATATATATATATGCGTGTGTGTATGTGTGTATATATATATATATATATAAAATAAATAAATTATACAATTATCAAAGATGTGTTCAAATCATTTAATAGCTGACAATCGTTTCTTCCAAACTCTCGTTTGGAATCATCGGAGCATTACCAACGTGTGCACATATAATTAAACTCCTATTCAACTGAACAATCATATAGATATATATAAATTGATGTTGTGAGTAACAGTTTAGTATTTACAGGGTGGAATGGATCTGACATATATTTTAAGAGAATTGTACAATAATTGTTCAAACATTCCAGTTCAAATTCAAATTCAAATTAAATTAAAATCAAAAGCACGGAGTGGAATACATGCAACAGTTAAAACAAGGGAATAGTCCAAATATTAAAGAGGCATTGAGGAAATAGTTTTGAGAAAGGAAGAGTGGAAAAATAATTCATATGCAGGCGTGTGGATAGTGCGATTGCATGAGAAGGAGACAAGCAAAGCTATTATGCATATATAGATGAATAAATACTGCACTTTAAGCAAATATGTTAATGTATTAGAATCTATGGTGGATGTTGAATGTTGATGGTGTTCGAATTAATGTGTGTTGAGAAACATACAGTTTTTGCAGACTTTTCCATGACATATGATGAATTAAATTTTAGTTAATGTTTATATTGAATGTTTTAAGTTAGTTAGAGCAATGGATTGTAAATTAGTCTTAATGAATTCATATTCATATTAATTTTAATTTGAATTTGAATTTGAATTTGAACTTTAAGGTTTGTACACTTATTGTACAATTCTCGTAAAATATATGTCACATCCATTCCCACCTGTAAATACAAAACTCTTCCTCACAACATCAATTTATATGTATCTATATTATTGGTCAGTTGAGTAGGAGGTTAATTACATGAGTAAACATTGATAATCTTCCGGTGACTCAAAACGAGAGATTGGAAGAAAGGATTGTCAGCTATTAAATAACTTGAACACATCTTTGATAATTGTATAATTTACTTACTTTCCTGCTCTGTAAAACAACTGATGTTCATACATTGAGCTATTTCTCTTACTGGTAATAAGGTAATTAAGATATTACTGACCTTCCTGTTTATAGTTGTTAATACTATATACATAACTATAAATAGTATTATTATTATTATTATTATTATTATTATTATTATTATATATATATATATATATATGTATATATATATATATATATATATATATATATATATATATATATATATATATATATATATATATATATATATATATATATATATATATATATAGTGGTAGAACACTGGAAGGTAATATCCGTAGTGGTAGAGCACTCAGTCCATGGAACGAATTAGGTAGACGTGATTACACATCAGTTAGTTCACCATACCGAGAACAATTGTTTCACCTTAGCGGATCCTCAGCTCGTAATGGGCATGGTTATACGGAACGGGAAGGACAACCGTACGAACGCGCATGCGCAGAAACCGGTCACTTCACAAATGCAATACTAAAATGCGTGTGAGAGGTGTATGGGAGATAACTGCGAAAGTCCGAAAAGTTTTTAGTTGATAAGAAAATTATGATGTTACAATGATTCAATCCGCAGCTTTGTAGTTATGCAATAGATGTTTCGAGACGTGTGGACAACGTGTGAAAAATTCATATCTCGTGTTTAGGCAATCACTATTGCATAATCTCTTTATAATATTTATTCGTTCGTCAATACATAGTCCACACGACGGATTTCAACTTGCGTATGGCTTGGACTCAGTGATGGCTTTCCATTAAATGGAGTAGTCTATACTTGAGTCCTTGAGGGACCATATGTGACTCGCCAGTTTCGATGAACGTCTGCCCGGGTACCTGAAGGTAGACTGGTGGTTCAGGAATGTTCCTTAAATCGTCCCTCCGCCATGCCCACATAGGATTTGACCTCCTGTGGTTGGTTTGGTCGGTTGGAAGTGACGACACCTTCATAAATTACCGCTGTTGCATTGCTGTTGAAGGGGGCAAGCTTCGGGCTTACGGCAAGAGCACTCTGGTGGGGTGTTTTTCCTAGGCATGCTGGTGATGTGGGCCTTCATGTTATTAGCGCAGGAGTATCCTAGTTTAACTTTGTGTCGGTTAAAGATGGAGCTGTATTTCTGACCAACGGGAAAGTGTCTATCTAAGAGGGCTAAACATTTCTTGCCTACATTGCTTTTAACAGTGAATGAGAAGGGAGGAGAGAACCAGATAGTTTGTCAATTGTTGCGCTTTATATTCTTATTGCTGTTGTTGATAGTGGGAGAGTAAGTGATAGGTTGTGAGAAGCCGCTGTTAGCTAACCCCGTGTTATAGTAGGGTGCCGCCCTGTCAAAGATAGCCTTATTATAGGAGAGGTTTGAGATTCTAGTACTGATATTATTTACGAAGTTTCTAAAAACAGTGCGAGATTGGCATGAGTCCTTGTGAATGTAATTGAGTTATTCGTTTAGC
>OZ024751.1:6859423-6876923 GCA_964016885.1 Eledone cirrhosa
TATAATATATATAATATAAATATATATTATATCTCGATAAGTAAATACTGTATATATATATATATATATATAGTAGAATTAAAAAAAATATGATCAACACTAATGTGTTTTTTTTGCAAAATGACAATAATTTTTTAGCCAGATAGAAATACCTTAATTCAAGTACATATAGTCCGCCTGTATCAATCTAGAAAATATTAAATATTAAATCTATACTTACAGACGTAAAATGGCAACTGCCTGGTGCCTAGACAAGTTTAAATTCCTATCTGGCTAAAAAATTATTGTCATTTTGCAAAAAAAACACATTAGTGTTGATCATATTTTTTTAAATTGTACTCTAATGCTCAGAAGTATTTTCTTAGAGCTAAATAATTGTATTTGACTACTAAATTGAAATATATATATATATATATATATATATATATATATATATAGTAATAATAATAAATTTGAAGACTAAAATCAAAGAGGGCTCGATAAGGATAAATATATATCAAATATATAAGTACCGTAGAGCAAATATTTATTAAATTAACAGATTAAAGTTTAAGCAAACAATCGCTGCTTTCACCCTTAACGGGATATTCTGAAACTAACAAAGTCTATCTGTGAACGCAGAAGTGAATATTTTAAAAAACGTTGCAACTGGAGGAAGACAGGGATAGTCTGGTTCGTGGAAACGTTCCCTGGCAGGGATACAAGTATAGTCCGACCGTATGCCAGTGTGGTTCAATGGCAAGTTAATAAATTAACAAGCCAGACATATAAAATCAATGAGAAGCAAATAAAGAAAAGAACTTTAAAATAAATTTCAATAAATTAACTGTACTTACTTACTGTGCCTTTACCGAGGTTTCAGATACCAAAACAAATAGATAATCCAAGTGGATTTTTATTGAGAATGAGATCCTCGTCAGAAGGGTTTTCTCTCTCGGAAAATATAAGATTCCCGAGATCAAAATACAAACTGGCGCCATACAAAACTGCCCCAACAAATGAATGATGAAACAATTTTGTCTAGTGCCCTGTGCAAAGACTGAAAGCAAGGTTAACACGTCAAATATATTGCTACTAAAAGAAGCTGCCGTTCAAATGACCAAAGGTTTCTCTACCGTTGGGGAGAATAATAATAAAAGTATGTGTTCCTGCATGTAAATGATACACATAGTGATACAAGTATAGTTCGACGGTATGCAAGTGTCGTTCAATGGCAAGTTAATAAATTAATATCCGAGAGAGAAAAGCCTGCTGACAAGGATCTCTTCCTCAATGAAAATCCGCTTGGATTATTTATTTGTTTTGGGATCTGAAACCGCTGTAAAGGCACATATAGTAAGTACTGTACATTTTTTTGAAATTTATTTTAAGATGTTTTCTTTATTTGCTTTTCCTTGATTTTATATGGTCTGGCTTGTTATATGAACCACACTTGCATACGGTCGGACTATACTTGTATCCCTATGTGTAATGTTTACATGCAGGAACACATACTTTTATATGAATACATATGTATATATATATATATATATATAAATATATATAACAGACGTAAAATAAGAAAATGATAGTAATTAACTTACTTACTTAAATTTCACTCCAACTAATTAGTTTCTGGAAGGGGATATACATAGTCTCACATCGAGACCATGGAGAATCCTTTCTTCATCAGGGAGACATTCTCGGCTAAGATTCCTGGCAATACGCGGACACAGGGAACTTATACAAAAATAATTTAGTGGATGGAAAAAAGCAAGCGCGGACTAAATTCCAAGTCATTGAAAAGTTCACTGCCTTCCTGGTCTGTGACAAATTCAAAAGAATCAATCACGTGACATTGAGGGTTAATCAGTGATGAGCTGGGTGTTAAAAAGACAGTAGCCAAATTAATACTATGAACCATAATAGTAATTCAGGCAAATTTTTACTCAACAAAATAATTTGGAGATAATTATAAAGAATTAGTATGTCTATCAACATATTTATACATATGTATACTTACGCTAGCAAAGATATAGGTTTTGTCTTAATAACTTTGTGGTTCAATACAAAGAGATGTAGAACAATTATATAAAAGACGTAAAATTATAGTAATTAACTTACTTAATTTTCAGTCCAACTAATTAGTTTCTGAAAGGGGATATCCATAGTCTTCAAATGGAGAACATGGAGAATCCTTTCTTCATCAGGGAGACATTCTCGGCTAAGATTCCTGGCAACACGCGGACACAGGGAACTTAGACAAAAATAATTCAGTGAATGGAAAAAAGCAAGCGCGGACTAAATTCCAAGACATTGAAAATTTCACTGCCTTCCTGAATTTTCCACTGACCAGAAAGGCAGTGAAATCTATCAGACACCCCCGACCCACGGTATCCGGGAGGGGGGACTCTAACAGTACAGGCAGAGTGGAAACCACTAAATCCCATGAAACCGACACCACCACATTAGCGAAAAGTACGCGTACGCCTAGCCATGGGAAGAAACCCATTACGAGGAGTGGTCTCAGAGGTGATACTAACCCTCCGGGCCTGACGCCCCCAACCGAAAGCCACGAAGCGGGTCGAATGGAGGATTATCCCATTGTATAAGTCCCAGCGTGGGCAACAACCACCCAACAGGTACGGCCGGGAAGCTAGCAAAACACATAGCGCCCAAAGGGGAAGCAACAATGCGGGAACCACTAGCAACCCGACAACTCCCCAACAGACCACAGCACGCTCACCCCACCCATATAGACGTAGAAAAATCACGTGGTACAACCCACACTACTCAGTGGCCCTAAAGAACAGCCTGGCCCTGTCATTCTTTAGAGCACTAGATAAATGCTTCCCGAGGGACCATAGATACCACAAGATCTTCAACATACACACTGTGAAGCTCTCGTATTCAACCACGCGGAACGTAGCCCATCACATAGCTAGCATCAATAGGGGTAAACTTAAAAACTAGATACAACCAGAAGCTGGCAATATAAGCACCCAGCAGAGCCATGTGGAGGAAAGGAAGGGTGAACCTGGTACCCACTCTGGTAACCCAAACAGATGCAGGGAAACCCCACTTAGCCTAGAAGAAGACCATCCTATAATACGCAACGGGAACCCCCACATTAGGCACTCGGTGGTCAACCACCTCCTGCAACTGTAGAACCCCCACAATATGCCCACTTAGTAATGAATGCCTCAGGAAGAACTTAATATACGACTCCTATAGTAACGCAAACTTATACATATGACCATACATAGATACTGTTGTTTAAAGTTATACAAACATAGATACTTACATCTATGTGTATATGTGTATATATATATATATATATATATATATATATATATATATATATGTGTGTGTGTGTGTGTGTGTGTGTGTATATAACGTTTGTGTGTGTGTATATATATATATATATTTATATATATGGAATGCACTTCCGCCTGTGCTTGTGCGTATGTGCTTGCACTGATGTGCGTTGACATACACACACACATGTACTTTATGCCGAAATAGGAACTCTAGTCCTTTGCATTTCCGGATTTTGACACTCTGGTTTTACACTCCACTTTTATCTCATTTGCTCTTAAAACGCACCATTCGATAATAAAATAAGAATTGTAATACTTTACACCTCTTGATTCGGACACACAGGTTTTCTCCTTCAGTTAATATATTTCAAATCTTTCAGATTTTGATATTGATTGTAACACACACGCATTTTTTTATTTTTTTATTTGTTTGCCACCCCCCACCACGTGAAATGGTGGCAAGATAGATGCCAACCTACACACAAAAATACCTCAGAATATAGCAGCAGCACACTAAAGCTGACATGCCAGATGACCCTAACACCACTACCACAGCCAACACAATGGAAGAGGTCAGCTGTATTTAAACAAAAACAGCCACAACAGATTGTCTTGCCCCACAAAAAACTCTATAGACTTTTGACTGAGGAATGATCTCACAACTGACCAATGGGATGCGAGCATGTCCTATGACGCCGAAATTCGTTTGTTCTAACCCATAGGATTCCAGTTCCTCAGAAGAATAACAACACCACCAGGAGCTGGACATGTCGATGTATTGACGGAGTAAAACAAACTTCAACAACAAGTTTACTTGTCTTTCCCACACCAATTAGGATTGCCTGAAGAGGTCACAACCAATAATAGCTGTCACCGAAATATATATAGCAGTATATTTATAATTTATATTAAACGAAGCCACATTTTACATATTTGACTTAATTATCTTATATATACTCTATGTAGATATATATGTATGTATGTATATATATATATATAGGAAAAGACTCAGGAGACCGGCGGCTGAGCTCCGACAGCTTCGACAGTTAGCTCCAAACTAAGTCACCACTATTAGAACAGCGGGAATCTAAATGGACTTGTCAAGGGGCACAGTCCATATATGGGCATGCAATCAAAACAAAAAGGGCAGAAATATGAAAAAGAAAAACAACAATTTTTTATGATTGTTTGATTTAATATTTCTGCTGTTTTTGTTTTGACTGCATGCCCATATATGGACTGTACCCCTTGATGCGTCCATCTAGATTCCCGCCGTTCTAATAGTGGTGACTTAGTTTGTATCTAACTGTCAAAACTGCCGGAGCTCAGCCGCCGGGGTCATGACTCTGTTCCTATTACCCACTCTACTACCCTAAGTATCGGCTACTCTGGTGCGTTATGGTCCACCTGTTATCTTACAACACTTTTTTTGTTATATATATATACACTATATATATATATATACACACACTATATATATATATATATATATACACATACACACTATATATATATATATATATATATATATATATATATATATATACATACTCTCGGTCGTCTTCATGCATCAGCACCAGGATTAAGCTGCATCTGTACAAGAGCATCGTGCTGCCGTCATTACTTACGCGAGCGAAACCTGGAAAGGCACGGCAAAGATTGAGAGACGGCTGAACAGTTTCCACAAGCGGTGTCTTTGAATGTTCCTCCGTGTGTTCTAGCACGACTGAGGGCGAGATGAAGTAATTCTTCAGAGAATGGTCACGGAGCGTCGGTGCTGCTTGGCTGGCCATAAATCTGCGTCTGCCCGACGAACGACACTCGAAAACACCGATGAACTGGTCTCCACCTGGCGATAAACGGAGGCGGAAGTGCCCCACGATGATATGGCGAAGAACGTTCCGAAAAGACCTGATGGCAGCCAACATCACTTGGCACGGACGCGCATAAAGCCGCCACTGATCGTGACCGTTGGCGAATACTCTCTGCTCGCCGAATGGCGCGGAAGATCCTACGACTCACACACACACATACACACACACACATACGCACACGCACACGCACACGCACACACACACACACACACACACACACACACACATACACACACACACATATATATATCTATATATATATATATATATATATATATATATATATATAAATATAACGTAAAGAGAAAACAAGCGAGTAGGATGATGAACATTTATTTCGGGATATGTTACTGTGTGTTTATATATTAATCAAAATATTTATTCTTTCCATCTGCCCATATATCTTTCTAACTGTACATCTATCTTTGATCCATTGCTCTTATTATTTTGTCTACATGTTCCATCTCTGTTATCTATTTTTGGTTGGTATATTTAATAAATTCACTATTTATCATTTCCTGACAAAAAAAGGAGATTAAATTCGAACATTAAAATAACATGTACATTCAAAATGGTATATGAAGAAAAAAGAAAAAAACTAAACTTGTTTACATTTTTTCTGTAAATTGTTTTCTGTATAAAAGAGGGAACAGAATATATTTTTTAGAAATAAGTAAACTACAAACGATGTTCATTTAGTTTGATGTAAATCGTCTTTGATTAATAAGACATTTCAGAATCGCAGTGTGTCGTAAATATTTAACTGATTTATATATAATACAACCTTTTTAAATTACATAGATATGATAAGAACCGACAGTAAAACTTGCTCATTAATAAATCTTGTAAAACTACTATAATTTTCCATTCAAAACTGGCTTTTATATATATTTTTTGATGTACATAACGTGTGTATATATATATATATATATATATATATATATATATATATATATATATATATACATATATATATATATATATATATAAAATGTGTGTATGTATGGAATTTAATATAAAATGTTTGTTTTATGTCTGATGTGTTTTATGTGCTAGAGTTTGCACTCACGCCCCTGAGTTAACGAACGTAGGGAGTGAGAGTGGGCGACGTTTCGGGTATATGTGTGAGTGTACATATGTCTATGTGTATCTGTTGAAGGAAATGTGAGTTAAACAACCTTATATACGAACCTCTGCATACACGTACAAGCACACAATGAAGTAGTGGTGATCTGCATGGTTGTCACCACGTCCCATTTAACAGCTAATGTTCAGGGAGCCATAAGAAATACCTTAATACATCATATACAGAGCTGTAGCTCTGAAGTACAACCACCAACCAGCAAACTCGCTGCTACTTAAACATGTATGTGAAAGGGATCAGGCATAATCACTGAAAAGTCATTTTAATCTTAGGGTGTGAAGGCCAATCAATAGGCCTCATGTGAATACAGTGTTACTCACAGTCATCATAAAAACTAGTGCACACCAGTAAGTATACCATAGAACACAGCCTAGAATATGTCACTAGTGTGTACGTCAGATCTCTATGGCTAAGCATAAGGTAGTCATAAACAAACGCAAGCATATATATACATATAAACATGCATATACGTACGCACATACGCAAATACATAAACATACATACATTTTTGAGACGTGAAATAATAATATTCCAGGCCTTTCTTACAAAAAACAAGTATTTATCAAATATATAGAAAGATATATTCTTTCGTTGGCGTATCTTACTTTCACGCCAGTTATTTGTATAATACCATTAGAATACACGAATATGGTAATATATTTCAAGCTATATTTCAGAGAAAATATTAATATCTTTTTATAATAATATCTTTTAAAACCGTGTAATGAGTATTCTGTTATAAACTTGGACAGCCATGCTCGGAACGGATGGCAACCGATAGGATGTCGTTTGATTTGATTTTCTAATTTGGTTTTCTGAGGAAACACAATAATTATATTTTCTTTACTTGGAGATATTCTAAATTATCTGTGAGTGAGACAATAAGTTGAACCAAGCAGAATTGTATTTCTTGCTTTAGCATTTACATATAAAATCAAATAAGAAGCGATAATGTAGGCACAGTGGATACTCTCTTGTTTATGAAATAGGCTATCCATTTTCCCTGAATATATTGTCCATCTGTTTGAATATGTTATTAATATTTTTTGTCTGAAATAATATAGTCAAGTGAAGATAATGTTCCGTTGATGCAATACCACGATAACATTTATATTTCTGCTTTTTCCTCTCGATTACATTAACATATAAAAATGATAAACATTCCTGACATATCTAGATTCGAATTTAAAGTCATAATATTTCCGTTCACAACAGATGAGATAAAATGACCAAGTTGTACATCAATCAAAATGATACGAAATCTCACATCAGTGAAATCAGTAATAATATGGCTGAAATCAAAAATCTGATACAGACTCACTATTCGAAGTCTTTCTATGTTATTGCAAACACGAAGTAGAATACCTATGTATTCCGTGTCAATTGTAATTGCATCCAAATTTAAATTATTTTTAGCTTTGGCTACAGTAGAACAACGTCGATAGTAACAGATTTCGGATAGTTGTGGAGTTGAATTGTAGTTGTAAAGGTTTATAACTCCTACCGGCTTATATTGCATCCAGTGCTATGAAAGTTAACAATAAAACGTAAACGTTGAGGATATAGATATGATTTTTGTACATATAAATAGGATTTTTTGCATATATAGTTATAGAGATGAATTTTGAATAACAGTTATAGATAGGATATTTGAATAATAGAAAAACACGTAACCAATACTGTTTAATGCTCAAAGAAACACTACATAAAACAGCATGATAGTGTTCTATAAGTATTTCATGACATAAAGCTCAACAACAGCCTGTCAATGATATAGGGCGTAATATCACTAAGCCACTATGATATCCTGCATATAAAACATTAGAATGCACCTAATATATTAAATACTTGGTAGCAGCTCGATGTGTATTAAATGACTCATAAAACTTAGCATAGTTCTTGTAGATGATTTTCTCTATAGATTAGCTTAAGCGCTCCTTCACCTAAGATATTATAGCTCTTAACGTTGATTCAGAATGCACAGAACTATCAACAGCGATCAGATTATTTCAAATTAAAAATCCATTATTGATAACACAACTAAATGTTTCCTGACAGCAACAAATTCACCAAGCATGTTGTTTTGATCCATATTGATTTTCTGCTAATGGGATCTAACATTGCGATATTCTCACGTCATTGTAACAAAAAATAGGGACGTACGGTATTTAAAATAAAGCTAGCTTGGAATCATAAAAGCGTGTTGAACGCAAGGCATTGTTTTGCAAACTGCGTGATTACTGTGTTATAAAATAGGTTCACTCCGCCAAAAACGGCTTGACCTGTTAATAATTAATCTACTAAATGAAGGGCTGAATGGACAGAATCGATAGAATTGCGTGCGAAGTGATTTGCGGAATTTAGTTGTCTAACTTTGTTTTGCTTTCAAATAGCGCAGAGAAATATTCTTCTTTCATTCAGGTGCAGTCTCTACAATAATTATGGTGAAGTGGAGATATAGATATAGATTTAATCAAATGTACATGCAGCCCTTTAACATCCATTTAACTGTTAACTTCAGTCGGATCAAATATCGAATATGAGGAACTTATCAATAAATACTCTCTGCATTCAATACACCCATAGAAACATTTGTAACGATCATAATTTTCACGCAGACTTGTACTAAGCATGTTCACGTTTATTTATTACAATCATTTATTACAAACGACGACACGCAACACAATATTATATATATATATATATATATATATATATATATATATATATATATATATATATATATATAGTCCAAGGAGAATTGGATTCACAATCTTGAGGTTGTGAGTTCGATTCCTGGACCGGGCGATGCGTTATCTCCTTGAGCAAGACATTTATTTCACGTTGTTCCTTCTACCTTGAGTTGCAACCGATAGATAGTACTAGCAACTGGAAAGACCGACGAAAACATTATTTCCTCGGTCCGATTTGACGAAAGTCGATCGATCCTTTATTTATTTTATAGTTCAAGGAGACAAGAAACAGAGTTAAAAAATGTCTTGGTACATATATAAAAAGTGTTAGGATTATATATATAATGAATATGGGCGAAAACAGTAAAATACAGTACAAATACAAACTTCACTAATCAGTGTTTCATCATATACATATTTAATTACATAGTCCATATGTTTCACTGCCAATCAGTTCGAGAAACGATCAATTATATTTGTTCCTGATTCTGGAATCGGAAGCCCGTTCCTAAAATTGATCAGCAGTGAAAGATATGCAATATGTAATTAAACATGTATATGATGCAATACTGATTCTTTGTTCCCTATGTATTATGATATATATATCTCTCCCTCTTTCTCTATAAATAATTATTTATTTATCTACATCTATTTGCCTGTTGAGAACGCAACAAATCTATAAAAACAATATTAAATGTCCATTGTCGTAAGTGAGTTTTATATTCAACGTCCATATCCTGTCATTGAATAAGCATGTAGAGTGAAATTTACTAGGTAAATTTATTCTTCGCACTTGTATAAATAACTTTACAGATATTCACCAAGTTGGCTAAAAAATTAAAGATAAAAGGAAAATAAAGTAATGGGAAAACAGTGAAGTGGTAAAGAAGGACAGGTCTAGGAAAAATCAGAGGACTATAAATGCCATAAATGAGAGGAAAGGAGGAGAAAAGCAGTGAATTTAACTCGAATTTTTAAATAGTAACAGAATTCATTAATTGCTTTGGTTTGAATTTAAGGGTTTGATAAATTGGAATATTTCCTAATTATTTGGAACGAATCGTACTTTATATTAATCAATGCAGTTTCTATAACAACCTCCAGCAGAGCTGATGAAGCTTAGTGATACTTCGAATGTCCCTCATTAAGGTTTACGTTTAAAATTTTTCTGATGTTAAAAGTTGAGTCGATAAAGATAGGATGCGATAGCGATGTTCAAGCAAGGGAAACTTGCTGTATGATCTGATGAGAAAAAAAAACATAGTATAGAGACACAATTCAATGATTAATGATCGGATGATACGCTCTGTTTACTCTCGGAATAAATCAATTTATTTTAAATATCCTAACGGTCAATATAGAAATAGCTAATTCTCAGCACCCTCTCCTTAAACCCAACAACATTTCTCTTTAAATTAATAGCAGTAATCCATAGAGTGTTCATCACATCAAAGGTAATTAATAACAACGGTAGTTGTTAACTCTTGCCAACCAAATAATATAATTAGAATAAAATATAGAAAATAAGGAATGTAAAAATAACTCATCGAATCCTTTATCGGAAATATCGCATCGATGTATTCGGAAGCAAACGCACATGCCCTATATATAAAGTGAATAACATGGGAAATAAAGTATAAAGAAATTTATATGTAGAAAATTCACTGCATTCTAACGTAACATTTTAGTGAAAAAGACCGAAATTCACGAATTTTTAATGTTATTTTGTTAATTTTACCTTGTAATTGGAAAGCTCTGTTCCTATAGATTTTCGTGTATCTGTATATAAACATCAAACACAGTTAATGAAGAAAATAATTTGCTATCAGATAATAGATTTTATGTTAATCATTAGAAATGCAGTACTGTTTGTTTGTTATGGCCCTATTGAATATATATCAACATCTCTCTCTCTCTCTCTCTCTCTCTCTCTCTCATATATATATGTGTGTGTGTATGTGTGTGTATGTGTGTCCGTATAGATATATATACGGACACATGCACACCCATGATGCCTGCGCATTTACAGCTAAAAACACACACGCAATCCGGCACCCGTATATATCAAGTATAAAATATAACTAATATTTTCTTATATTATTGTGATATCTCTTTATTTTCCTTTGTGGTTGCGAGTGTTCCAGCTGACTTAAAAAATCTTGCCCCTTCATCAAAATTTGCGAAAATCAGTGTAAAAACACTATGCAATATCATTAATAAAACATATTTTGTATGTATGTATGTATGTATGTATGTATGTATGTATGTATGTATGTATGTATGTATGTATGCATGTATGTATGTATGTATGTATATATATATATCTTTAGGTTTGGTGGTTCACCACTGGATAGAATTGGTCATTCCATATGGTCAATCTTGGTGTAATATTTAGGAGAGTACTCAACGTAGTGCAGTTCACCCGTCTTCATTTGTGTAGTTGGTGGTGCGAATACGGAGTTAATTAAAAATAAAATAACAGGAGGCTGGACTGGTGTAAATCCTTGAAAGGTTTATTATACTATGATCATTTCAATGACCGGGTTCCATATGAATCCGGTGATATCATCAGGTATTGGAAATATAACAAAGGAATATGTAAAAACCATGGGTCCGAAAAATTATCTGTCTCTGATTTTCGGACCCATGGTTTTTACTTGTTCCTTTCTTATATTTCGAATACCTGATGATATCACCGGATTCATATGGATCCCGCTCATTGAAATGATCATAGTATAATAAACCTTTCAAGGATTTACACCAGTCCAGTCTCCTGTTATTTTATTTTTATTTATATATATATATATATATATGAATGAGTCAGGACCACAACGGCTGGGCACTTGCCGTTTCAACAGCTAGTTCCAGACTCTGGAACTATTTGGTGAAAAAGCAAAAGCTCAGCCGACGGGGTCCTGACTCATTCATATAACCATACTCTATTCTATTAACTTAAATATTCAACACTCAGGTGCGTAATTGTTTAACCAGGTTCTAACTGAATCCATCCTGATATATATATATATATATATATATATATATATTATATGTTATATGTTATATATATATTATATGTTATATGTACATATATGTATATGTATGTATATATATATATATATATATATATATATATATATATATATATATATATATATATGTGTGTGTGTGTGTGTGTGTATGTGTGTTTGTATGTGTGTGTATGTGTGTGTGTATGTATATGTGTATGAACTTTTTTCTCACGAGTCAGATCTTTCGTTGCTACGGACCCCGGCTGAATTACCGGTCGCTGTCTTCATTTTGCAAAGCCCTTTAAACTGTATGTTATTACTCTGAAGTCCTATACCTTGTCCAGAGCTTGGCTGCACTGCTGAAGGCATTCGTCGGTTTAGCTGAGGCCTCTGGCTTCGAATTTGCTGTACTTCCATTTGTATATATATATATATATATATATATATATATATATATATATATATATATATATATATAATATGCAGGTGTTGGTGGGTTTGAGTACGTATGGGTTTGGATGCCTGCGTGTGTATGTATTTAACGATTTTAATAAGCACATATAAATGACATATTGCAAGATACTAAATTGCATAACAAATTTGTTAAATAACATTGAATGATTCATAGATTTATATTTAATCGTACCATATATGCTCATTAAGAACCATTGAAAATATGCTCGTTGTGAATAGATTTTCTAAATTTGTATTTATTTTAATATTTGACATCTCATGACGTTTGTCCACTTACATCTTACACAAACTATGTGTCTTATTCTACGTAATTTAATATAAACTTTCACTGAATATCTGATATTTTCCGCCAATATTATATATTTGCAATATAATAATTATTGAATTTATAGTCAATCATGGTGTCCGACATTTAAATCACCTTATTTACGTTGGAATCATACCAATATATACGAGGTTTTACATATTAGTTAACCTCCAACCCTAATGGTTTAAAACTGGTTACAAACCTGCAATATTAATATTGTATGAACTTTGTATACATTGAAATAGTTTATCTGTTGATGCCATTCTACTATATATCTATTCAATTAATATGTATGAGTCTGATCATTTACATTATTACTATATTTCATATTCATCATAATTACATGTATATTTATATATGTGTGTTTGTATATATATATATATATATATATATATATATATATATATATATATATATATATATATATATATATTATATATAGAATTATAAACTCAAAATAGTCTTTTACAATTAAATAGCTCAAAGAAGGGAATATTTCAGAGCCGTGTAATACAAATGAATATATAAATATATATATATATATATGTATATATATATATATACACATATATATATATATATATATATATATATATATATATATATATATATATATATATATATATATATATATATATATATATATATATATATGTGTATATATATATATATACATATATTGGTGTGAAAGCACGTGCTGCGTGTGTTTCTTATTGGCAACATGATCTTCCCAATGTATAACAATATCGGTTTCAACACACGTTTTCAGATAAAAAATCTTGCTAAACAAATTCAGAAACGATATATATATATATATATATATATATATATATATGTACGTCAATACTAATCTTTTTCCATTTCTCCGAAGTTTCTTAACCCCACTATCAGGCTAAATAATTTCTTTAATTTCTTTAGTCAAAATACGGCGATAGATTACATTTCTAATAATTTCAAACCCTCTCGCTGTTTCGAAAATATCCTTACATATATATATATATATCGTTTCTGAATTTGTTTAGCAAGATTTTTTATCTGAAAACGTGTGTTGAGACCGATATTGTTATACATTGGGAAGATCATGTTGCCAATAAGAAACACACGCAGCACGTGCTTTCACACCAATTTATTATAAATTAAATTATAAATTTAAACATTTATAAATAAATTTCCAGTTGGTTGGTTGGTTGCACAACCGGACGGTTGTTCATATATTGTCAAAGTTCTTTCGTCACACATACTGTGACCTCTTCAGTGACTGGGGATTCTTTTCTTTGTTTTGTGCCTCTCCTTTGTTCTGTCATACGCCATCTTGCTTTTGTGGGTGTTGTGTGCTTAGTTTTGCATGTGTTACATCCGGATGTCTGTGTGTGTTTTCATTTGTTTATTTACATGTTACTGGTTGGGTGTTTGTTCTATGTGTGTGCGTTATCATTTTGTCCTTAATTGTAAGTTGTGATGTTGCTATTCCATTCATGTTTTCTATTTAATTTTGGTTGGAGTTCATTTATGTTTATTGCCTCTGTGATTTGTCTAAACATTGCGTCTTTTCTGTGTGTAGATTTTATTTTTATTTCTATGTTCCCTAATTTGACCTTATGTTCTATTTTAGCATGTTGGTGGAGTACTGATGATTCTTTTCTATCTTGAAGCTCTTGCCAGTGTTCATTTAATCGTTCTCCTATACTACGAGCTGTCTCAACTATGTACACTATATTCTTATCTTTACATTGTCCTTCAGTACATCTGATGCTATATACTATGTTTCTAGTTTTGCAGTTAAGATGGGGGCTGAGTTTACATATTATGCATTTCTTATCTATACAGGGAGGTCTTTGAAAAGGGTATGTATTACTAAAAAGTGTTTTTATAGAGGTACCTGGTCTTTCTACTATCTTAATATTTAGTTTAAGTTCATCTAGGGCCCTACTAAATTTGTAAGCTAGTTCATCTTTAGGGGTTGTATTGATGTCGGTTGACAGTCTGTCAAACTACATCCAGGCAATGCAACCCACACCACTAACACAAGATAAGTAACACCACAAGAGCATGAGGATAGGGAGAACACCCTCAACGCTCATATGATGATGTGGACAAACATAATGCAGCCCAATAAACGGACTGCCAACAACTTCCAGGCCTAGAAAATGATGTGCCAGCGTTGTATGTACTTCGAAAAGACCATAAGACGAACAGTCACCCAATCACAGGACTACCAACACCACCAGTCTGTGGAGATAACATTGCTAGTAACTACAGACTTTCCTACTTCCTCTCCCTGATCGTACACCCAATCATTGAAATGTCCACGGATATATGTGATAGAACGGAGGACCTCCTCAGCAGAATCAGCGAAAATAACTGATCTAGGAACCTAACATACTGTATAATAGGTAATATGGATGTAGTGTCCCTATACCCATCAATTGGCGTGGATTTTGCTGTGGAGAAATGCGTAGAAATGATCAATGAGAGCAATGTTCAATTCCGTAGGATTGATACCAGTGAGCTGGGACTCCTACTTAAACTTACTTATAGTAATGATTATCTAGATACGTATGACCTTAGCAACCTCTTCCCCACAAGGCCAGCAAGAGGCAGACCACTTACCATTACCTCAATGGCCAAGAAAACCCACACAGAAAGATGGAACGGGTGGACCTGAGCCATACGGACTCCCTAAAACCATGATGAACTAAAGAAAATGATTGCACATGCGGTGGGGGCCAGTATAAAACTAACTCTTAAGTTCTAATTTAATGGAAATCATATGCCCAAGAGGAGGGAGCAGCCATTGGTGTCAGCATTGCAGGTGACATAGCTAATCTATTCATGGTATGGTGGGACAAAAACTTAAAGAACAATTAGAAGACAGCAACCTCTTAACCCTGATAATGTACTCTCGCTACGTTGATGATATAAACATCGTAGTAAAAACACCCCCCACTAGAGAACAGTCAGGAATTAGAGAAAGACACCATGGAAAGCATCCGGCAAATAGCTAACTCCATCCACCAGAGTATTAGAGTCACTATAGACTACCCAAGAAAACACCCCAAACATGGATTACCTGTACTAGACGCAGAGATCTGGTTAGAAACCAATAATAACAAAAAACAAATCCCCCATTCCCATTATGCCAAACCCATGACTTCCAAATATCTGATCACCGAATCTCAGCTGTTTCGGATCACACCAATATCAACATACTGATTGCGGATTTAGTATGGGTGATGAGGAATGTGTCCCGCATGTGCAATCCCAAAACACTAGAGAGATACATACAACAATTCATCCACCATATGCAGTTCTGTGGTTACAATCAGACAGATAAAATCAGAGTATATAGAGGAGCCAGAACCAAATGGGAAAATGGTAAATAATGACACAAATGGGATGCCCCTTGTAAAGGAGCACATTTTGGAATAGAATAGAAAGAACTAGGAATAAGGCTAATAGAATAAACTCATGGTATGATAGCAATAAATACCAGAGGTGACCTATCTTATAAATTCAGAAGGGCCCTAGATAAACTTTAACTAAATATTAAGATAGTAGAAAGACTAGGTACCTCTATAAAAACACTTTTTAGTAATACATACCCTTTTCAAAGACCTCCCTGTATAGATAAGAAATGCATAATATGTAAACTCAGCCCCCATATTAACTGCAAAACTAGAAACATAGTATATAGCATCAGATGTACTGAAGGACAATGTAAAGATAAGAATATAGTGTACATAGGTAGAGACAGCTCGTAGTATAGGAAAACGATTAAATGAACACTGGCGAGAGCTTCAAGATAGAAATGAATCATCAGTACTCCACCATCATGCTAAAATAGAACATGAGGGCAAATTAGAGAACATAGAAATAAAAATAAAATCTACACACAGAAAAGGCGCAATGTTTAGACAAATCACAGACGCAATAAACATAAATGAACTCCAACCAAAATTAAATAGAAAACATGAATGGAATAGCAACATCACAACTTACAATTAAGGACAAAATGAAAACACACACACACACATAGAACACACAACCAACCAGTAACATGTAAATAAACAAATAAATAAACAAATAAAAACACACACAGAGACCCGGATGTAACACATGCACAAACTAAGCACACAACACATACAAAAACAATATGGCGTAGGACAGAACAAAGGAGAGGCACAAAACAAAGAAAATAATCCCATTCATTGAAGAGGTCACAGAATGTGTGCCGAAAGAACTTTGACAATATATGAACAACCGTCCGTTTGTGGAACCAACCAACCAACCGGAAATCTATTTATAAATTTAAATTTATAATTTAATTTATAATAAATTGGAGTGAAAGCAACTGGTACGTGTGTTTCTTATTGGCAACATGAACCTCCCAAAGTATAACAATATATATATATATATATATTTAATAAATATATATATATATATATATATATATATATATATATATATATATATACACATCAATGTATATATATATAAGTGTACGGACTGAGGACAAATCATGGATTTGCTTTAAGACGATGACTTCCGTGCGCCGTATCTCAAATGCTTTATAACCGTCATATAACATTTTTTTCACAAAGGGATCGAATCTTTGGCATATCCTCCTATCTAGGTTTACCTCTCCGTGAAACAATTATTAAGGTAACCTGTCATCCGGGAACAATGACCACTCCAGGCCAG
>OZ024751.1:6881923-6886923 GCA_964016885.1 Eledone cirrhosa
GCTGAAAATTTAAATAAGTGACATTGTCACTATATTAAAACAATAGCGTATGGTCTTCAAAATGCTTTTAATTAAGCATAAAGTGTATTTCAAAATACACTATATATGCATTCATATAATTATCGCTATTTCAGAGCACCAATTCTAATTTTCAATTTCTCTTGAACCGGCGACCGCTCTGTATAATCAGTTCCTGATTATTACTGGAATTCTATAAGAATCCAAAACACATAATTTTCAGCAAGCAGGAGGGGTAGTGAACTTTCATTAGTACCAAAAAATACGAAACAGAGCTCTGTCAGTTTATCTCCCCTGTTTGCTGAAAATTTAAATGAGTGTCATTGTCACTATTTTAAAACAATAGTGTATGGTCTTCAAAATGATTTTAATTAAGCACACAGTGTATTGCATAATACACTATATATACATTTATATATATATCGCTATTTCAGAGCAACAATTCTTATATATATATATATATATATATATATATATATATATATATATGGGCATGATTGCGTGTTCGTTTCTAAAATTAATTTTATTGAGGTTACACTTCATTATAATATTGAAACATTTATACATGAAAATATACATGAAAATATTGACCGTTCACTGTCTCTCTTGTTTACACACTCTAACAAATATACTCCCATTTAAGCACAGAAGTAGCTCGTACATGCACACATATATACGCACATACATGGACAAATATATACGCACATACATGGACACACATATACATTATATATATATGTAGATAAATCTACCAAAATATACGGTAGCGTCCAATCCCTATGAAGAACTCAATGGAATCCAAATATCATAAATAAAAAGATGCATTCAAAAATGTTCGATAAAAATCATAGGAAAACAGAGTCAAGGTAAATTAATAAAAACAATGAAATAAAAACAAAGAACAAGTTCATTATATATATATATATATATATATATATATATATATATATATATATATATATATATATATATATGCATAAACATGTACACACAAGCATACTCGAATGCATGCACACATATACATACACAAACCACAATCGTATTCGATAGTATTGTTTTTGACTTCCGATGTCATGCTGTGTCGAAATTAAATTATACATTTTTGCATGTGTGCATATATATATATGTAAAAGTATGTATGTGTATATATATATATATATATCCCCACAAAGAAACTCGCACGTATGTATATACATAGTATAATTTACTTAAATTCTTACATGAATCGTACGACGCTCTTTGCGCATCAAATGTTATCATTAACGATATATATGTATATATGTATGTATATATATATATATATATATATATATATATATATATATATATATATATATTTATACACACACACACACACACACACACACACACACACACACACACACACACACACACACACACACACACACACACACACACACACACACACACACACACACACACACACACATATATATATATATATATATACCTATATTGTTCTATTCGTATCCCATCTATACTTCAATTTACTACTCGTCGTAGAATCTTTTTTCATCACTTGACATATAGTTGCAAATGGGTATTATTCAACATGAGTATAATCAGCTTCTATTTAAACTATTTAGGCCTATGTAGTGATTTATAAATAGAAAATTGATCCACTTGACTATCCAATATCGTAAGCCGTTATAGCGACCTTTACTTGAGTTAATCAATCAATACAAGTTGGTGAACAAAGCTATACGGCTCAAGTAATGCTCGCTTTGTCCCCTCAAATCGCCTTCATATACTGACAATATTTAATTCCACAATATCTTAAGGATGTCTATGGAGAAGGATTTGAGATTTGTAAGAGGAGAGGAAATAACATTAAGCATATAGTTCGTGTGCTTCATGAATCAATTAATATCTCATTAATTTATACACTATATATAGGTACTTATATCTAGTTTAAGTATACAATATATTCCTACACACTTTGAGAAACATGAAATAAATAGTTTAACGTAATTATATATATATATATATATATATATATATATATATATATATATATATATATATATATATATATATATATATATATATATATATATAGAGAGAGAGAGAGAGAGAGAGATATGGATCGATACATGGATAGATGGACATGTGGATAAATAGGAAAAACAGGTATATATATATATATATGCAATTCTTTCGGAAAAAAGTTTCTCACTGGGGTGTTATCATATATATATGTACATCTCACAGGAATATGTACGAATGGATTATATATTCATGTTATTATATATTATTTTATCATATATATATATATAAAGGGACCGTCGAGCCGCCGATTATTGAGTCGGGTAGGATCGATACAGATCGAAACATGAGCTGATCAGTGGCGAAGCGCGCGTCACCTACCAATAAATGCAATGAAGGAATAATCAGTCGTCCTTGTTATTATTTCAATATATTACACTCTGTATATAGCTCTACACCTCATCACAGAAGTGAACCTAAACATCGAGTGCTCTCCCGGGTGAACCTGCAATAACTCCAAGTTACACTCCATGGATATATATATATATATATATATATATATATATATATATATATATATATATATATATATATATATATATAAAGAAAGAAACAGTTCCTTATATTAAAAAAAATCATCATTTTACGATCGCTTCTAGGATATATATGTGTGTGTTGGTATGTATATCATATAGATCTATGTAAAAATTTTACAAACGATCAGAGGATATATACATACCTACACATATATATGCTGTCTTCAGAAATAATTTATTTCTGAAGACAGCATATATATGTGTAGGTATGTATATTTCCTCTGATAGTTTGTAAAATGTTTACATAGATCTATATGATATACATACCAACACACACATATATATCCTAGAAAAGATCGTAAAATGATGAATTTTTTAATATAAGGAAATGTTTCTTTGTTTTTATTTATTGTTTTTATTAATTTATCTTGACTCTGTTTTCCTGTGATTATCATCGAAAACATTTTTGAATACATCTTCTCTTTTCATGATATTTGGATTACATTGAGTTCTTCATACGGATTGGACACTACCGTATATTTTGGTAGACTTATCTACATACTTTACTCCTAATTTTATACAGGTATTCATATTTTAATATATATATATATATATTAATAAGAGGAATTCCAACTTTGTCTGATTTACTCGTTTTATTTACAATCCTTTAAAATTTATAATGGTATTATAATGAAATAGTATGATAGAATATTAAAAGTGTTAATTGAACAAGTACTTTCATGCTTTCGCAATAGTAATGTGTGGTGACAGTCAAGATTGCAATTTTCAACTGTAATGAGATGGGTAAATTTTGTACCTTATATACAGTGAAAAGTGGCTCCAGAATGCTAAATCTTGCAACTGTATTTCGACCAATCGGTGTGTAGTTTCACTGAATTACTAAAGCTGATTGGTTTAGGCGTCACGCTAGGACCAAATTACCATTCCTAGATATAATGATAATCAAAAACAACACCACTATTACCACGGATATATATTATAAACACACAGACACCCATCAATATCTGAATTTTAAGTCGTGCCATCCACCTCGTACAAAACGCAACATCCCATACTGCCTAGCCAGAATAATTTGTACCATTGTAGAAGATACGAATACCAGGTACAATCGCCTAACAGAACTAAGAGAATTTTTGCTCAAACAAAAATACCCATCTCTACTTATAGAAAATAACATACAGCGGGCTATAAAAATACCTATACAACAACTTAGGACAACCCAAGGAAGAAGAAACCAAGAACTGGTCATACCATTTATAATGACACATAACCCATGTCACCAGAATATTTTCAACACTGCCAAAGCAAACCTACCGATCATTGCTCAAGGTAATGAATTAAAAGGCTTAATCACAGATCGATCTTTGACTCTTAGTAAAAGACAGCCGAAAAATTTGAAGCAATTACTAACAAAAGCAAAGTTTGACCTTAACAACAAATACCAATCATTCACTGTATCTAAATGCAATGATCGTCGATGCGGCACATGTCAATCCGTACACGCCGGTCAATATATGAAAACAAAAACTGGAAAAATGTTCCCAAATGCAAATATAAACTGCAAAAGCAGAAATCTAATTTACTGCATTAAATGCCCGAATTGTGAAGAACCATATGTCGGTCAAACTGGAAATGCACTATCAGAACGTGCACGGGTACATCGTCAGCAAATCAGAGACCCAAATGTCCGTCAGATACTCCTAAGTAACCATCTAGCAACATGTGGTCAGGGATATTTATAATATTCCCATTCTACAAATTACACAGCCCAAGTGAAATCAAGAGAAAATCAAAGAAAAGAATGTTATTGATAAATTCAAACCCAAGCTAAATGAACAATAATAATGCTTAGGGGTATTACTTCTACTATGACTATGACTACGACCATGTCGACTACGACCACTAACAACAACAACAACAATAATAATAATAATAAAAGTCATGTTGATAGTGATGATTATTAGAAAATGCTATTTTCGTCATTTCTAAAAATAGCAAAACAATTGATGCTTTGGATAGGATCAATTAGTGGTCGTTAAACATGCTCAACCAACCGTGACGCCTAAACCAATCAGCTTTAGTAATTCAGTGAAACTACACACCGAGTGGTCGAAATACAGTTTGCAAGATTTAGCATTCTGGAGCCACTTTTCACTGTATATAAGGTACACAATTTACCCATCTCATTACAGTTGAAAATTGCAAACTTGACTGTCACCACACATTATGAACCTGAAGATTGCGAAAGCATGAAAGTACTTGTTCAATTAACACGTAACATTTAATATTCTATCATACTATTTCATTATAATACCATTATAAATTTTAAAGGATTGTAAATAAAACGAGTAAATCAGACAAAGTTGGAATTCCTCTTATTAATATAATCTTCTATACACAATCATACACACCCGTGTA
>OZ024751.1:6896923-6929423 GCA_964016885.1 Eledone cirrhosa
TAGTGATAGAGCGAATGAAGCTCGTGTAATTTGATGTGTTAAATATAAATAGATGAGACCTAACTGTGAGCAACTAAATATCTAAAGAATTACTGATGAAAGAGGTGGCTGCTTCGTAAAAGAGAACATATTTTGATAAAAGCAGGTAGATATTTATATGTAATACAGGAACGACATAGGTTATAGAAAGCTAGCCTGATCGAGTCACATAATATACTTTCCAGATCTCGTTATCTTGTTTGAGCTGTTCTTGAATTAAAGTTTCAAAAATTAACACTAATTTTACAAAAACAGACAGATATGTGTACGCACAAACACATTGGCAGGACCATATACACACATATAACAACCTAGAATGTTATTGCAGTGAGAGGGTGATAGATACAATGGTATCGATGTGATGCGGAAAACATTAGGAATCTCAAAAACGTGTAAAAAAACAAAATATGTAAAAAAGGATTAAGAGGAATTGTTCTGTATCAGCATGCATCGTTCATAATTCAACATTTATCCGCAAGGTTTATATACAAATACGAACATTCGGAAATATTTCTGCATCAGCAATTTATTTACCGAACAAATAATATTGGTTAGTGATTTAGAAACTACATATTACTCTACTTCGAAAATGTGTGTAGGTTTGTGTTTCTGAGTGTGAGTGGCTATATATAAATATAATTATAAAGTTATATGTACATATATATGTACATACACGCACACCCACCGACACACACCCACACACACCCACACACACACACACACACATACACACATACACACACACACACACACACACACACACACACACACACACACACACACACACACACACACACACATACATATATATATATATATATATATACATATATATATATATATATGTATATATATATATAATATATATATGTTATATACATTATGTATATATAATGTATATTCCATATACATTATGTATATGCGGTACATACAATATACCTTATACATATATGAGGTACATGCAATATACCTTACATATAGATGAGGTACATGTAATTTACCTTATATATATATATATAAATGTATGTATGCATATATACGTATGTATGTATGTGTGTGTGTTTGCGTGCAATTGGAAACATAAGCACCAGACAAGGATAAAGATAAAATGCTGGTAATATTTTGAATCCTCATTCGTTGTTGCATATCAATGACTGAAAATATGATGTGGAAGTAAGGTAAACAGAAATATGTACTAATTAGTGTGTTTCTAAGCCTGGTGTTCTATTGGTACATAGCATTTCTTTCTACATCATCACTACATATATACGTAACTGATCTCTAAATATACAAACGTAATTTCCAGTATGTTTTCTGTATATAACCTCAATGGAATATTGTCCATGTGGGGAGAAAAAACGAGAAAAATATTAGAAAATGAGTACATTTCACTAATGGAGACGGTTCACATTCGCAGTAATAATTGGTGCAATATTTTCAATAATACTTACGAGACCACCCGAATATATAGTTTGCTTTGCTGACTGATCAGTTCAATGAAATTATATACACAAAATAAAAGTTAAAAAAAGAGAAAAACAAATTAAAGAAAATACATTTTTGAAAATTGGAAATTGATATTTCACACATGGAAAACTGCACAGACAGGGTAGGTGAATATTAAAGATTACATAACGCTGCTGGCTAGAATTCGTATTCATTACAATAATAAGATCATTTAGGAAATTGTTGTGAAAGTGTAAACGGATTATATACTTTATTTCAGTGCAATATTGACCTTGTTTTAATTTCATGTATTCCAACTGCCAGTGCTCTTACAAACATTGTTATAATGAAACCGCTCCATCAACATATATCACCAAAATAATTGAATAACATCGAAGAGAATAGTTCACTATATATACGTACCAAGTATACATTAATTCGTAATGAGAATCACCTTATATATATTTACAAGACGGCGAATTGGCAGAACGGTTAGAAAGTCTGACAGGATGCTTTTCGTCTCTCTGTTCTTTGAGTTCAAATTCCGCCGAGGTCAACATTGCCTTTCATCCATTCGAGGTCGACAAAAAAAGTTCCAGTCTAGTACTGGGATCGATTCTTCCTCTATATCTCTTTCTCATTTCTTTTCTCTCACTTTCTATCTTTCGCTGGAAGAAATTCTCTCGCTGTGTTCAGTCCTGGAGACGGATGGACTCCGCCAGGATTAAAATGCCCAAGAAACGCCATATATCAATATGGTGCCCTTACCACTTTATCAGGTGTTATGAGACCCTATATACATATATTTACTAAAAGGAATACAATTAATTCATGATAGAATATTTTGAATTTATAAGAATATATATATTTGCATGTAGTTAGGAGATTGGGATTGGTGCTGTGCAAGGCCTTCGTCACCCTTGAGAAGGTTCCATGTACAGTAATCACTTGATTTAAATAACTTTCAGGAGAGTTGCGTGAGTATGCCCTTTTTGTCTTTTGCTGCAACATATGCAGAACGTTATCAATGTCCTTGCCAGGGCTAAAACGTTATGTTCGTGCAACTTGAAACTGAGAGGCAGCCATTATGTATGTATGAATGACGGGTCACTCTTGAGTGCTACAGGTAACATGTAACGCAGTACAACCTGTCGCATGGGCGTGCCGTCGGCGACTAAACCGGTAACCCCACCATATTTACTTGGTGAGGAGGGTGATTGTGGACACCCTCTGGACAAAAGAACAAAACCTGACAGAGGGCGGAAGAACTCATAAGAGTCAACGGCCATCCAAAAATGTGTAAATATGTATATACATGTATGCATGAATATATATATATATGTATGTGTGTGTATATATATATATATATATATATATATATATATATATATATATATATATATATATATATATATATATATATATATACACACACATACATATATATATATACACACACATATATATATATATATACACATATATATATATATACATACACATGCAGATATATACCTATACCCACACACATATATATATATATAAATAAATATATATAAATATATATATGTGTGTGTGTGTGTAGGTATATATCTATGCATGTGTATGTATATGCGCGGGGACAGAAATAATCGAGCTGGATACCCATTAGCGCGGTTAAACCATTGGGAGTGAAGGACCCCTAGCCTTTGCCAGGGCATTCTTCTAAAGAGAAGGCACCCCTGTAAACTGGGAAAACTCTGATATAAAACCTGCTGCTCGGTAGTTACCGATGATGTTGATCCTTTCTTTTTTGGAGGGTTATAGGCTACTGTCCTCAGAGATTGAGCTTGGCTCAGTGCACTGTCTTTCTGCACTTTAAAAACATCTTCACACACAGGAATTACACGCTAGCTTCATTGATAATTATTAGTAATGTTATATCGTTCAATGGCCACACTCGATAACTAGAGGACAGCCATCATGTATGTATGTATGTTCTGGTTATATAATTTTATAAAGTTTTAACAATAGAGAGAGAGAGAGAGAGAGAGAGAGAGAGAGAGAGAGAGAGAGAGAGAGAGAGAGAGAGAGAGAGAGAGAGAGAGAGTCCGTTTCTAACATAGACAAGACTCCCATTGGAATCTAAACATCATCCACTACGTATGCATGTATACAGATCTGCATCCATGCGTGTGCGTGCATGTATGGATGCTATTGTTTGTGTGTATGTGTATGTATGTAGGTAGGTATGTGTGGATGTATATATATGTATTTACTTAAGTATGTATGTAAGGTAATATTTAGTTTTAACTTGATTTATATTGCATAAACATATGTTTAGAGTTTATATCAACAGCAGACACGTTTGTAATTGATCCTTGCTGCGAGGATTAGTCTTAACCATTCTCATTCCATCTCCATAATCAATGTAATAAGGCAATACTTTGTCTACTTGTTTGCTAGCCTTTACTAATGTATATATGTATGTTTTCATAATGAAAACCATCATTCATTGTGGAATGCTCCTTCTCTTTCCAATTTGTTCTTTACGTTCTCTATTATGATATATTTTTTTATTTGTTGTTTACATTGTCTATTAAAATATGTTCACTATTTACACATACTTTTAGCACTGTCACATATCTAATGAGGTAATGTAGACATAACTTGCTTTCGCCTTTTATCTATGATGTCATATGATATACTTTTATCTATGATTCCCAGACATTGGATTGGTAGTATCGGTAGAGGGTCGGACGCCATGCTTTGCGGCATAGAGTTACGGCCCTTGCTATTCTGAGTTCAAATCCCGCCGAGGTTAACTTCGCCTTTCATTCTTACGGGGTCGATAAAATAAAGTACCAGTAATACACTGGTGAATTGCGGGCCTTGTGCCAAAAAGTAGAAACAATTATTTGAATGTCTCTATCTGCTCACATAAACGTATGTAGATATGTCCTAATGATGAGGTATGAAATTATCTACAGTACATTGATGTTAGTGTCAATAAACACCATCGATTAATTTCATTTCAATTAGCAACATATACCTTCACATACACATACACATATCTGAATGGAAGATTGTATATATATATATATATATATATGACACTGTAGGGCGTAAATCTGGCTGTTTGTTTACAAACAAACCGAGGATTATAATAAATTTTCTGTAAACCCATACGTACATATATATATGTGTGCATGTATGTATATATATACATACTACAGTACGTCTGTATACATATATGTATGTACGTATACATACATACTTACATTTAAGTACCAGCCGTACTAAGAGTGAGAAATGAAATTTCGTTTCATTCTTTTCCATTTATATATATATATATATATATATAAAATATTAAAAAAATAATGAATAAAACAAAGAAACAGTTCCTTATATTAAACAAAAAAAGTTCATTATTTAACGATCGTTTCTAGGACATATATGTGTTAGAATTGGCATGCATATTCATATATTCTATATATATATATATATATATATATATATATACATATAAATATATACACATATATATATATATATATACATATACGTATTAAAAAAATAATGAATAAAACAAAGAAACAGTTCCTTATATTAAACAGAAAAAGTTCATTATTTAACGATCGTTTCTAGGACATATATGTGTTAGAATTGGCATGCATATTCATATATTCTCTCTCTCTCTCTCTCTCTCTCTCTATATATATATATATATATATATATATATATATATATATAAATATATACACACATATATATATATACATATACGTATATTTATATACATATATATACATATATATATATATATATGTATAACGAAGGAGGTGTGGTAAGGAACCAGATGGACCATAACGCACCAGAGTACTCAATAGTTAGGGTAGTAGAGTGGGTTATATGAAAATGTTTGACCCCGACGAGAGAGCTCAAGCCGTTTCGACGGCTATTTCTGGAGTCCAGAAATAGCTGTCGAAATGGCTTGAGCTCTGCCGTCGTGGTCAAACATTTTCCTATATATATGTATATATATATTATAGATATATATATAGGCTCACATACACAGACGTATATATATACATATATGTTCACTCACACAGACGCATATATATATATATGTTAAGTATTTCAGTAGAAAGGGTAAGGGAAAGAAGAATGCTCTATGTAAAGTACAGAGATATTTAATTACATAAACAAAACAATATAATTATTCCATTACCAAAAGTTTCATCAGATTAACGAGCTGGACATTTATGTAAGCATCGTCTAGTCTCCTCAAACCGTTGGTAATGGAATAATTATATTGTGTTGTTTATTATGTAATTAAGTATATATATATATATATATATATATATATATATATATATATATATATATATATATATATATATATATATATATATATATATATATATATATATATATATATATATATGTATATATATATATATATATATATATATATATATATATTTGTAGAAGTTATATTTAATTTGGTTGGATACAAGAAGCAAATATTTTTATAACTGATATAAAGCACTCAACAAATTATTGGAGTAAAAATACAATATATAAGCTCCCAGGAGCTTCCAACCGGCATGGTCGCATTCTTTAAGGGTATGTCAATATTTGTTTATAAAACTTATCTATATTATTTTTTATCTGATGAAAGCGCAGCATAATTTGCTTTGGTGTCCTTGAAATATGTATAATGAAATAAATATGGTTATATAAATATAGTTTCTATTTGTTAATATATTGTATATATATATATATATATATAATATATAAGAACAAAAGATGGTTAAAAGAGTTCCATGTATTTTATTATGCGCATTTCAAAAACAAATATCATCATGCAATAATATTTGTTTTCATCAGATAAAACAGGAAGACACGATATGAAGGTTAAAAAACACTTGTGGATAGTGCAGTTTTAAATCAACATATGAGAAGTAGTTTTAGATTGATGTGTGATATTGGGAAAAATATTTTATTTTGAGGGGGGGTTGGAAAGGATGAAAAAGAGGAGGAGATGAGAGTAAAAAGTGGAGAGGGAGGAGTATAATGAGGAAGGATGAGATAGGAGGAGAGATGGGTGATAGAGAGAGAGAGATAGCTTTTATAACTGAGAAAGGTATATTGTTTTACATAGAGAGATTGAAAACCGTTGGAAGATAATGTATAAATTAAAAGAATTTGAAAATTAACGAAGAGAAAAATAATGTAAAGTTAAGGTTTGTATATTGAGGGGTTTAATAATATGTGCGATGAAAAGAAAATGTTAATATGTATTAAGAATAATATTTAAGGGTTTAATAACATGTGCGATGGAAAGAAAAAGTTAATATGTATTAAGAATGATATTTAAGGGTTTAATAATATGTGCGATGGAAAGAAAATGTTGATATGTATTATTAAAAAGAACAACAGGTAATTTAAGTCAGGATATATTGTGAGATGAGCATGAATGAGTTAGATGAAAGGGAGAAAAGAATAATGAATTAAGGATGAATAATCTAACGTCAAAAAAATGTTTATGTTTACGAAGGATTTTTACAAGGTGATAAAGAGTAAGAATGTATTGTATTATGTAATAATTGATTCTATGTTAGGCAACAGTGAGAAAAGATACAGATTAGGGGTTAGACATTAAAAGAAATAGAGAAGAAAGGGAAGTGATAAATAGGAGCGATATAGAATGAGTAACAAGTATTATAGAATGAGTCACAAGTATTATATAATGTATAATAAAACCTTTGAAATAAGGTAGAAAGATGGGCATAGTTTTAAAGAAGTGTATATATATATATGTGTCTTTGAGAAAAAGATTCTAAATTGATAAAGATTTGGATATGAGCTGTATACTTTGTGGAATGTTTTGTGGAATTTATGTAAGCAGATAGAAAACAAGTCAGTGCGTCTATTTATTATAGAATCTAAATTAGATATAATGGTACATTTCTCATTTAGACAGAGATTGCAAATCTTGGATAGAGAACTGTTCAACTGTTCAAGACGCAGAAGAAAGCTTCTTCCAAAAGATGGTATATTTAATATTTTGTCTTTCAAGGACCATATGAGTTCTGAGAGAGCCGTGTTGGTTCTTTTAAGTTTGTATTTAAAAGACGAATGATGGTTATAAAGACGAGCTTTAAAATAGGTGGAAGTGGAGCCAAAATAGGTGAAAGAATTGGTGTCAGTTATAACTTTACATTCGTAAATTAAGTTTTTATCAAGACAATGGTTGTTGAGAGGACATTTATTTTTAACAGGGCAATTGCAATTGCGATTAGAGAGATTATTAACGAGTGACCTAGTGTTATCTATAGAAGGAATTGGATTGGAGAAGTTGTTTGCGATAGGAATAATAGTTTCTTGATTTAGAATGGGATTAAGAACATTTAGCGAAGTTATGTTTCACGTTGTATTTGGGTTTGCAGAAATTAGCCTAGGGTTTACAATGACGTCGGGAGTACTATTACTATTATTATGATATTCAGTGTTAGAAGGAAGAGATTTAGTATTTAGTATTTTATTGTTGTGTTTAGAGATAATGTTGGAAATGTTGGAGGATGTAGAATAGGAACATTTTATAGTGTGTTTGTTAAATATTTTACTATAGATATGTATACTCCAGTCCTACAAACTGTAGAGTGCCTCTTATCCGATATTTGCATTGCTTTATTGTACTACAATAAAACTCACCTCCTACATATATATATATATATATATATATATATATAACGAAGGAAATGTGGTAAGGATCCAGATGGACGATAACGCCCCAAAGTACTCAATACTTAGTGTAGTAGAGTGGGTAATAGGGACAAGTAGGAACCCGACGGCTGAGCTCAAGCCGTTTCGACGGCTAATTCAGTCCAGAATTAGCCGTCGAAATGGCTTGAGCTCAGCTGTCGGGGTCATACTTGTTCCTATATATATATATATATATATATATATATATATATATATATATATATATATCTATATCTATATATATATATATATATATATATATATATATATATATATATATATATATATATATATATATATATATATATATATATATATATATATATATATATATATATATACGATATTAAACAAATGGAAACTATATTTATAAAACCATATTTATTTCGTTATATATATTTCTGGGATATCATATTAAAAATATGGTATGCCTTCCTCAGACAAAATACAATATATAAGCTGTTTTATAAATAATTTTGACATACCTTAGAATAATGCAACTTCCATTTAAAAAGTTGATTTGGTACTTTTTAAATGGAAGTTGCATTATTCTAAGGTATGTCAACATTATTTATAAGACAGCTTAGATATTGTATTTTGTCTGAGGAAGGCATACCATATTTTTAATATGATATCCCAGAAATATATATAACGAAATAAATATGGTTTTATAAATATAGTTTCCATTTGTTTAATATCGTAAACCTACTCCAAAAACTGTTGAGTGCTTTTATATCAGTTATAACCCAACAAGTCATACCATATTTTTTATATGATATCCCAGAAATATATATAACGAAATAAATATGGTTTTATAAATATAGTTTCCATTTGTTTAATATCGTAAACCTACTCCAAAAACTGTTGAGTGCTTTTATATTAGTTGTAACCCAACAATTTTAAATAAATCTTTTGCATATATATATATATATATATATATATATATATATATATATATATATATATATATATATATATATATATATATATATATATATATATATATATGTATGTATATATACAGACATACATAAATCCATAAATAGATGCATACATATGTATATGATTCAGTACGTAGGTGTGCAGTTTATTGTATAGCAAACACAATTTCTCACCAACAGTTATCTCCATGCTTTCAGATCGTTCAATATACACCATTATTTGAAATAGTATCTGATTCAATATGTCATCAAAGCGAGACTTTACTCATGTTTCAACCAAATATATTATTATCCGTCTCATATTAAATGAAACACACACCGCTTCAGCTATTGCAATTTCATCAGCGAACGTTTAAGAATCTGAATTGTTCTGAAGCCATTCATTATGAAGCTATATATAAACTTAGGGCATGATCTTTACAAATGTAATTTATGCAAGGTATTTCAACTCTTCGCTGGGACAAGCTTGCTTTATTATGTATTATATAACGTGGAAATATTTCAAACAAATTATTTATATCTTTATAATAAACATCAACTACTGAATCATCATGTGTATATAATAGGCCTCAGAATTCCAGATTATTTGCCATCTGACCAGTCTAAACATCAGAATATTTATTGGTTTTCAAGGGATTTTAACTGAAAAGACATTTTGAAATTCCAATGGATTACAAGTGAGATGTTTTAAAATAATGAAGCTTCTTTAAATAGAATGTTAAATAGAATGTTCTCGAGGTTGTTGACCGGAATACATTCTTAGTATACAAACAAGGTATTTCATAGAGGTAATTGTATTTGGATTAGAATGAATATATAAAGGACATATAGCATGTTGGTAATTGTGTGTATGGGTGTGGGTGTGTCTGTGTCTGTGTGTGTATATATATATATATATATGTGTGTGTGTGTGTGTGTGTGTGTGTGTGAGGGTGCATGGCTTAGTAGTTAGAGCAATGGGCGTGCAATCGGAAGTTTGTGAGTTCGATTCTCGGACCGGTTGATGCGTTGTCTTTGTTTACTCAGTTTACTCAGCTGTAGAAATGAGTTACGACGCCACTGATGTCAAGCGGTATCGGCCATTGCCTTTCCCTTGGACATCATCGTTGGTGAGGGGAGGCTGGTATGCATGGGCGGCTGCTGGTTTCCCAGAAACAACTTTGCCCGGACTTGTGCCTCCGTAAATATCCTTGGTACAGATCCCATACTCATTCATGACCGAAGAGGATTTTACCACACACACACACACACACACACACAAACACACACACACACACACACACACACATACACACACACACACACACACACACACACACACACACACACACACACACACACACACACACGGGGAATAAGGAGAAAGCAAGAACGGCGGGTGGTCGTCATCAGTTGTCTACTGGGGGTCTCGGATATTTCTACGCTTTAAAGACAAGATATCTACCGCCCAGGGCGTCAATAACTGGATACGTTATTCGAAAAACGGAGGAGGGAACGAAGGAAAACAAAGGGGAAGAAAAGAGAAAACAATGAAAAGACAGAAAAAATAACAAACCGTGCAATGTGCGAACAACTTAAGGTAAGAAAATCCAAGACCACACGAGAAGAGAACTTAAGTTCAAAACTGAGTGGTCGAGAGTAAAAGGTCACACGTCTGATCCCAGCAGTTGTAAGTAAGAAAAGAACTACTAGAGGGTCAGGCGAGGGGGTCAAAGTGAGACGGCGAAAGGGAGAGGAGGAAAGTGGGGTAAAAGTAGATAGTAACGAAATAGTTAGGTAGGTATAGAGAGAAGACTGGTGGAGAGGAGTGAAAGAGAGAGGGAGAAAGGGAGAGGAAGAAAGAGGGGTGAGAGTAGAAAGTGGTGAAATAGGAAGGTAGAAGGGGAGAGAAGAATGGTCACAGCAAAAACATAAAATATATGGAGAATAGAAATGGCTGTATAGTTGGTGTTTAAGGTATCTTAAAATGGAGTAGGAATAAGAAGAACGCAAGAAAGTGGGAAGGAGTTTTCCTCATCAGTTGTCTACTGGGGGTCTCGGATATTTCTATGCTTTAAAGACAATATATCTACCGCCCAGGGCGTCAATAACTGGATAATTTATTAGGAAAACTTATGAGGAACCAAACGTCCTTGGTTTCTTCTTATTCCCGTTGCATTTTAAGTTACTTTAAATAGCAACTACACAGCCGTTTCTATTCTCCATATATTTCATCATTTTTTCGCTGTGACCATTCTTCGCTCCCCTTCTACCTACCTATTTCGCTACTTTCTACTCTCACTCCTCTTTCTTCCCTTCTCTTTCTCCCTATCTACTCTTACCCCACTTTCATCCTCCCCCTTTCTCCCTCTCCCTTTCACCCTCTCGCCTGACCCTCTAGTAGTTCTTTTCTCACTTACAACTGCTGGGATAAGAGGTGTGTTTTTTTTCTCTCGACCACTCAGTCTTGAACATAACATTTCTTCTCGTGTGGTCTTGGATTTTCTTACCTTAAGTTGCTCACACATTGCTTGGTTTGTTGGGCTTTTTCTCGCTGATTTGTCATTGTTTTCTCTTTTCTTCCATTTTGTTCTCCTTCCCTGCCTCCTCTGTTCTCCCAAATAACTTATCCAGTTATTGACGTCCTGGGCGGTAGATGTCTTGTCTTTAAAGCGTAGAAATATCAGAGACCCCCAGTAGACAACTGATGAGGAACGCGTTCTTGCTTTCTTCTTATTCCCACTCCATTTTTGGATACCTTAAATACCAACTACACATCCATTGCTATTCTCCATATATATATATATATATATATATATATATATAGGGTATTCAAATAATTTCACACGGATGAAACATGTCTAGTTCTGTAGAAGTTATTTTTATACATAATAAAGTTTCCGATATTATTATGTACGTATTGAATGACTTACATAACTGTGGTTAGCTTCCCCGACACCACTGGGGAATTTTCATATATATACAAATTTATATACATACGTACGTATATATATATATATATATATATATATATATATATATATATATATATTTAGTATGACTAAATGATGAGTCATGATGATGGACAGGATCATTAAACAAGGTTAGATATTCGATAAGAAAGTCAGGATAAACAAGGGAAAACAAGAGAATTATTGGGATGGATGTTTTTTGTTTGAATAGTTCATGTATGGAGGAATACTTATATAGGAGATGTCATCAGTAATAGAGAATATATGAGGTAAATGCAAAAGAAGAAAGGTACAAAAATATATAATAATCATATGTTCAAGGTGGTCTCAAAGGAGTAGGAAAAAATAGAGGGAAAATCAAGTAGGGACCAAGAAAGGAAGGGAGAAAATGTATGGAGGAAGAAAATAAATTATAAGAATAAAGAATATAAGTAGCAGGGAAAGAAAGATAAAGGAAGAAAAAAGAAGAGAGGGTAAGAGGTGGAATAGGAATACAGGAAACGAGAATAAATGTGTGTGTGTGTGTATAGTTGTTAAAAAACAAAAACATAAACACCAGAGATAAGCAGCTTGAGAAGCATCTAGTGAAAAGAAGCTATATATAAGAATGTATTACCTACAAAATGGAGATTATGTGAGTTGCAATTGTGATAATATGTTTATTGTTACAATATAAAAATATATAAATATTTTAGTGGTGAAAACCAGAAGTAAACAAATGTTTCGAATTTTCGAGGCGTTTGCATGATTTGGATATTTAAAACTTTCAAATTTGAACACAATGTCACACATGTAATTCGTGTAAAATACATTTAGAGACAGAACTTAGGTACCAAATTTCAATCCTTACGGATATTTTCACAAACTTTCTAACGCTATTGTCACTAGCAACTCTCTGTTTCGATCCCACTACTGTCATATACAAATAATATTATTTCTATTGGCAGTATCGGTAGAGAGTCGGACTCCATGCTTTCCAGCATAGTTACGTCCCTTTACAGTCTGAGTTCAAATCCCGCCGAGGTTTACTTTGCCTTTCATCCTTACGAGGTCGATAAAATAAAGTACCAGTAATGCACTGGGTAATTGCTGGCCTTGTGCCTAAAGTAGAAACAATTATTTCTCTGACCAACACGTTACAACATTGAACGGAATAAACTTTCCAACATTCTGAATTCAATGCATTTCGCAGAAATTTGCTATATCTCTTTGGATTTTAGTCTTCATATTTATTATTATTACTATTATTACTATATATATATATATATATATATATATATACACGTTTTTTTTATTACAAACGCACTGAATGGTGGATATATTTCTAAAATGTCTCATAAGATTCCACTAATAGCTGAAATATTTACGAAAGTGTCGTTTAGATATGTAAATGATATGCAATTCGCCGGTCTGTCAGTTTGTATTTACATCATTGTTAAAGGTGCTATGCCCATGTAAATATTTCGCAGGCAAGTAGGAACCATACAATATTTCCTTGTTGCGCAACGACTACTCACTCTCTCATTCTCTCACACAGAAATCGGTGTGAGATGAAAGTGAAAAGTTAACTGGTTAGAAATATTCCACAAGTACCTTCTTGGAATTCAAATAGGTTCGGCTCGAGTAACAAGCATCCATACATATACACAATATATATATATATATATATATATATATATATATATATATATATAGTATATATATCTTTATATATATATATATATATAAAGTCGAATTAAGACTATTCCCTGCTGACAACATTAAATTATTCCTAACAAGCTCATATGTCCCAAGGCTCTGATACCATCAACACTATAAACACAGAGCTGGCATATCTAAGAACTGACTAACTGCCTGATGAGGTCATATCCATTCAATAGCTATCATCGAAATATATATAGCAGTAAATAAAGGATTATGAGTTCATGCAATTGACTTATGTTTCGTCACTATATATATATATAGTGTATATATCTTTATATATAAATGTAAGTATGTATACGTACATACATATATGCATACATACGTACCGTAGTATATATATACATACATGCACACATTTATATATATGTACGTATGGGTTTACCGAACATTTATTATATTGCTCGGTTTGTTTGTAAACAAACAGCCCGAATTATTAGCCGTACAGTGTTCGGTAACTATCGTTGCCAATTTGTTCAACACTGACAAAGGAACGATGAACTAGTTTATAGCTTTTTAGCTATCATCAGCACAATATACCTTCCTGTCAGTTGATTGAACATTTGAAAGTATATACTTTCCTTATGCATATTAAAGGCTGAGCAGCCTAATTTGCATATCGAGTGAGTTAGTCGGCCGGGCGTACCGAAAACGCTAAATGGAAAAAAATGAAATTTCATTTCCCACTCTTAGTACGGCTGATACTTAAATATAAGTATGTATACTAACATACATATATGTATACAGACATACAGTAGTATATATATATATATACATATATACATAGAATAGAAAACAATCCTGTGGCACATCTTCTTCATTCCAAACATTCACAAAGAGATCAGTGAGGCGGTTTAAGAAGTTATCACCAGCACACTTGAAAATATCGGCACTCAGTCCATCCATTCCAGGTGACTTGCCGCTGTTCAATTTGGCAATGTCCTTCGCCACCTCATCAAATGAAGGAGGATCAGCCATTGCCAGCTTTGTAGGCCTGGATGGAATCGACCGGATGAACTCATCATCAATTTCTAATGGTCTTTTGAGAAGCTCATCAAAGTGGTCATGCCACCTGATCAGGATTTCCTTCGGATCTCTGAGCAATTCATGAATTAGTGAACCGGTCGGACCATACACCTCCCTGAGCAGAGTGTATAGGAGCTTTGTATCATGTCTTTCTGAGGCCATCTGGATTTCATCAGCCTTTTGGCTCCACCAGGTATCCTGCATGGCTCTCAATCGAAGTTGCACACATGCCTTGATCTGCCTGAGGGTACGGTCACTCCTGTCAGAACGTGTCTAACACAACAATGATGTCAGCACTTTTTGTTTCTTTTCAAGCAAGGTCTGGATCACTGGATCATTTTCATCGAACCAGTCTTTATGCTTTTTATTGGTATGACCCCAAACTCCAGCACTAACATCATATACGGTTTTCTTCAATGATTCCCAAGTGTTTTCACATTCCATGAACTCAAGGGACCACGACAGCTCAGCTCTGACTTTCTCTGTTTTCAGACGATCCACGTTTAGTTGTTTTGGAAGTGCAACCTTCTACCCCCTTACTTTGGGCTTCAGAACAAATTGAAACTCGGCGCCCACCAGACGATGATCAGTCCAACATTCTGCGCGTCGCAATACACGAACCAATGTGATATCCCTGATATCACGTTTTCTCGTTAAAACGAAGTCAATAAGGCGCCACTTCTTGGAACCTGGATGCATCCAAGTTGTCTTATATTTGTCTTTCTGATGAAAGAGCGTGCTCCCAACAACAAGATCCATCTCAGTGCACATCTGCAACAGAAGTACGCCATTGTTATTGCACTTACCTAATCCATGCCTGCCCATCACACTCCACCTTCCCAGTCATTAACAACACGTGCATTCAAATCACCAACGATGACAATCTTGTCTGCATAAGGTATACCATGGATGACCTCTCTCAAAGACTTGTAGAAACTTAGTTTTTCATCATCACTAGTACACATAGTAGAGCGTACACAAAGCGGTTTTGAATCAAAGGGTCTCTCATGGACATTATCCGATCATTGAATCCACAAGGAATATTTTCCAGCTTTGAGACGATTCCATTCCTGACTGCAAATGCGACCCCTGCCTCTCTCCTACAACCCTCTGCTCCACCACTCCAATAGAAGGTATATCTTCCATTCTGTTCTGTGAATTGACCTTCTCCTGCCAATCTCGTTTCTGAAAGAGCAACGTTGTCCATACTTTAGCGATCGAGTTCCCTCGACACCAAATCAGATCTTCTTTCAGGGCGAGTTTTACTGGACTGGGAGTCCAGTAATGTTCTCACATTCCAACATCCAATATTCAGAGGTTTGAGCCTCCTTGTAGTTGTAGGATGACGACCGGGCCCACGCTGCGGTGCCATGGGACACCTGCCGGGCCAGACCCCTTCACAACAAGTTCCAGAGCCCCTACTGCCATTGACCTGAAGGTTATCATCTGTCATCATAGAGTTTGGTGCACTTTTAGGCTACAGCCAGCCACACGAACCTGTAACAGATCCTGAACAAGCGATGCCTGTGCTTTGAAGGTTTGTTAAGTGGGGAAAGGCCTTGCACGCGACTAATCCCACTCTCTGCGCATCGAAAACACTACCCGAAAAGGAGAACTGGTCAACATCATCGGATGCTGCCAAAGCCTCAGGTTATTTTTTCAGAGTTTCTCTCTTCTAGAAAGGTGTTGTGACAACAACAGGGGGCCCTTCACTTCCAGGTAAAACAAAGAAAAAAAGGTACTATTTGGATGGCCGTTGACTCTGCTGAGTTCCTCCGCCCTTTGCCAGATTTTGTATCAAAACCACCTAATACATTTTGTAACCTCTGTCTACTAGAGACCCATACTATCATCTTCTCAAACCATAACCTCCTTAATAAAAAAAATCAGAAGTGTTCGCGTCTTGCCAGCACCGCTTCCGACACTCCTTCCAAACTTTAAACCCAATATATAACAATGTCAGACTCGAACCCGTCACCACCTCTAGCAACAAACCTCAAGGGCACACCTTACACCACATCTCCACACTCATTGATCCACTTTAACACAAATAGTGACATCCTCCTAGTACCTTTTACCCTAGAGATATCCCCATGGATATCTAGTTTTGGTATAATTGCCTTCAATTACTTAGACTACATTACACCACTATATAATTAATGTAAACTGTAAACACTGAATTGCTTGTGCTAATGTTGTTCTGAGTATGTAGTGCCATCATTGGATAAATGGAAGATTAATTAATTTATTAACATAAAATAGCTATATAACCTATATGCTGAGTGCAATGAATTATGTACAAGTGATGTATGAGTTATACATACATGTATGACTTGATGGTCAGATTAGTGTCATTGTAAGTGAGAATTGAACTCTGGTCTACCCTAGTGATATTTAACTTTGCCATGCAATCAGACATGCACCGACCCAGAGCTTACCAGGAGTTATATATGGATTAAATCGACCCCATAAGGATGAAAGGCAAAGTTAACCTCGGTGGGATTTGAACTCAGACCGTAAAGGGACGTAACTATGCTGGAAAGCATGGCATCCGACCTTCTACTGATACTGCCAAAAAATAATTCTCCTTCTTCTGAAACACTCCAAGCGGATACTATCAGAAGCAACCGTCTCCAACTTATCCGGCTGGATCCTCTAACGAGATCATGGATGTTATCCAACCATCTTGCTCGGGGTCTATCTCTGGGTCTCCAGTGATTCTTTTCTGAGACATTCTAACCACATGCCCATAGTATCGGAGATGTGATCTCTCAATTCCAACCCAGCTGCGCATGTCAATCTTGTGCATGAAAATAATGAATAGGAGAGGTGACAGTACACATCCTTGGCGGAGTCCGACTACCACATTGAATGGTTATGATTTAGCGCTATTTATCCGAATGCAAATACCCAAGCCTTTGAGTCTATCTTTCGATCTAAGTTGGCTAATCTTGAGCGACTTTTAAAATATCTCGAGGTTATTGAGCCTCACGAAGGTTTTTTTTTATATTTTGGAATTATTTGTCGATTCCTAAGTTGCTGTATTTCCTTAGAGTTAGTCCCTCTTACATATTCCCGTCGTCTCGCCAACGCTTTGACGACTTCATTGAAGTCAAGGGATTGGTCTATGCCAGGCTCTCTCCAGAGTTCCGTGACCAGGCTCAAAATGGGATTTACGTATAAGCTAAACAAACTATAGCTTAGGGCCCCCACTTTCTTTGGGCTCCGAAATATTTGAAAAAAACGGTGTGTACATTTAATATTGAACGTTTTGCAGTTTTTATAACATTTTTTATAACATATAAAGGGCCCCATTATCTCAAATAGCTTAGGGTAGACTACACTTACGAAGATCATTGATTTGGGGATCTGACTCTTCATGTAGAATATTCAGTTGTGGCACCCTATGATAGAGGGTAATCATCCTAATATGAACACCTTTAGTACTTCTTGATAGACTACACTGTAATATATAGATAAGATACTTAAATTTAGAAACTGTTTATAACCTTATATGATAGGGACTCATTTGAGACACCATTTAATGTACATTAGGATAATAAATTTAGTTATAGAAATCAGCTAGTTAACTCCCGTCACGCATTAACTCCCCTTAATCACACACACACTTCTGGAAAATAATTCGATGTTAATTCTCGCAACAAAAACAACCTGCTCTATAAAATTGGATTAAAGAACAGCAAGCTGTAATATTCTAACATAATTCATCAAGTATCCAATATTGAATCATCGTAGATTATGTGAAGTGCATATAATGTATATATTACGTTTCCTGGATTGTGAAAACGGTGGTGTATACGAAAAACATAACATTGTTTTGCTCCTCATTTTTAATATCTTTAATATTTCTCTACACACAAGCTTCTATATCATACATATAAAAAAATACTTTACCAATACAAGCCCCATAATACACTTGATTGCCCGCTTAAAGTGCTTGAATTACATATAACACCTTGCCGCATTATAATGTTATATAAATAAGACACACGTGCATGCCCCACGTGTAACTATTGCATACACTAACTACTTCATACTATCCTCTTGCTTTATTTTCGTAAACTGCCAATGTTGTATTTTAACTTTAATTTTGTTTTCTTTAATATGACTTTAATCTTTGAATGTAAATTGCCATGCTAAAATATCATAATGGATGTCAACCCACTGTGCATCAATATATACATATGTTTCTGTATGTCTCTTGTGTTGAAAAGGAGGTCATGTATGTAAACAATCATTGAAAAAATGCTCCGAAGACATCAAACCTCGGTTTGGAAGAAACAATTGTAAGCCAATAAATGGTTTAAACAGAACTTTGATTCATGTAATTTATATATATATATATATATATATATATATATATTACTCACTCTACTAACGTAAGTATTGAGTATTCTGGTGCGTTATGGTCCATCTGGTTCCTTACCACAACTTCTTCGTTATATATATATATATATATATATATATATATATATATATATATATCAGTCTATTTACATCCATCTATCTATCTCTATATATATTATCTCTCTCTCTCTCTCTCTCTCTCTCTCTCTCTCTCTCTCTCTCTATATATATATATATATATATATATATATATATATATATATATATATATTTATATATATATATATATCCCTCCCTCTCTCTCTTTCTCTCTCTCTCTCTCTCTCTCTCTCTATGTATATATATATATATATATATATATATATATATGTAAGTATATATGGATGTTACACGAGAATGTTGAGGATGGCTCTGAACATTAATCAGTATACACTGAGGGTGAAAACTCAGAGCTGTATGGGAGCATCCCAAAAGTCAACTCAAAAGTGACACAGAGGAGACTGAGGTTAGCTGGACATGGACACACTAGAAGAGGAAGACCAAGGTTAACGTATGTTGATGCCCTAAGGACAGACACTGGTCTGTTGGAGATGCAGGACATGGAAGCGATAATGTGGGACAGAGACCGCTGGAGAGAACTCGTCCATGGATCTCGGGAATTTTACCCGCCTTAGATAGATAGATATGTAAGTATGTATACGTACACATATATATGTATACAGACGTACAGTAGTATGTATATATATACATACATGCACACATATATATATGTACGTATGGGTTTCCCGAACATTTATTATAATGTTCGGTTTATTTGTAAACAAACAGCCCGAATTAACCCGTACAGTGTTCTGCAACCATCGTCGCCCTTTTGTTCAACACTGACAAAGGGACGATGAACTAGTTTCAAGTGTATTAGCTATCGTCAGCATCGTATAATTTCCTGTCAGATGATTGAACGTTTGAAAGTATATACTTTCCTTATGCATATTAACGGCTGAGCAGCCTAATTTGCATATCGAGTGAGTTAGTCGGCCGGGCGTACCGAAAAGGATAAATGGAAAAGAATGAAATGAAATTTCATCTCTCAGTCTTAGTGCGGCTGATAATTAAATGTAATTATGTATACGTACATACATAATGTATACATACGTACAGTAGTATATATGTATATATATATATATATATATATATATATATATATATATATATATATATATATATATATATATATATATATATACTTACATGCACACATATATATATATATATATATATATATATATATATATATATGTACGCATGGGTTTACCGAAGATTTATTATAATGTTCGGTTTGTTTGTAAACAAACAGCCAAAATTAAGCTGTACATTGTTCGACAACCATCGTCGCCCTTTTGTTTAAGACTGACAAATGATCGATGAACTAGTTTCAAGCTTATTAGCTGTACGTCTTAATTCGTGATGTTGTTTACAAACAAACCTAGTTGTTCGAAAATTAATAATTATTAATATTTTAGATACACTTACATACACATACAATTGTATATATATATATATATATATATATATATATATATATATATATATATATATATATATATATATATATATATACTTATGCATACCCACCCCCCACATATATATATACGCTTAATAATAATAATAATAATATATATATATATATATATATATATATATATATATATATATATATATATGTATATATACATATACATAGACATGCCGAAACATACACACATACATATGACTGACTATATACATTTCCACAAAATATGCCAGAATACACACGCAATTATGAATAAATACATACAAAATTGCATATATACATGAACATATATTCATACATATCTTGTTATCAATATATTGTTTGAAAAGTAGAAGTAGGGTTCCCGTAAATAAAATAATGAACTATAAGGGTGTATGTAGAAAGAGTGTAACAAATTATTAGAAGGAAAAAGGGATAATAGTAGTGATACTGTATGACAAATGATAGGTGAATAAAGTGAATATGTGGTTGTAGATAAAGGTAAGCTTAAAGGTTAAAAAAGGGGAAAGAAGTTTTCAGGATCTCTAAACGATTAAGGGAGGCCAGAAAGAAGGTGGCTGGTGTGTAAAAATATGACAGAAAAAGAGGGCGGGTATAATTAAAATAAATAAGCGGGAGTTAATTGTGTATAATGATTGTAGTAAAATTTATGTGTTCATGAAATGATCTGGGTAATGAGTGGAAGAGTTAATTTGTAAAAAGAGTAAGTTCACGGTGGTTGAGTGTTCGTCGGTATAGTGTAGCAGCTGGAAAGAAGATGTGATTTCAGGTGTGGACAACTCCTGATGACCTCAGTTTTAGAATTGAAGCAAGTAGTAGCAGTATTCAGATCATTCAGTATTCTGTTCATTTCTGTTAAACACAAAGTACATTTCTTTGTGCATTTCTGATATTCTTTTGAGTAGTCTAAAATGGACCAATCAATACATGTTTCTGTGTGTGCGTGTATATATATATATCATTATCTATAAAAGGCAGACTGTTGTTGTTGTGAGTGTGTGTGTGTGCATGTTCCATGTTTATACATTTGCACAATTTCAAACCGATTCGACTCAACGACTGTAAGAATGTTGTAAATGTCCGACTTAGGTCTACGACTATTTATCTCATTCACACTGACCCACAATTACGGAAATAATCGATACAACTAAATACATGACGCTTTACCCATCTAATAGAATCTGATTACCTCTCTCTACTCGCCTTACACTTTAAGAGAGAGAGAGAAAGTGAGAGGGAGTGAGAGAGAGAGCACGTTTGTTTTTGTGTGTGGAACGGTCAAATATTTATTTACTTCAATGACAAAAGAACTTATTACATTTCATACGAAACAACAATTATTCAAAAGCAAAAGATAAATTTATTTGACAACAACAAAAAATAACGATAAATCTTTTTTAAAACATCTATCAACGAACGTGGAAGAAAAAGTATCAGTTCATTCACTATACACAATAATATCCTCTATGAGGTCACTAAACCTGCTAGAAACAGCAGCTAACTCTCCCCCATATTCAAAAGCAACAGATAAATTTAATCAACAACAAAAAAAAATAGTGATAAATTTTTTTTAAAACATCTATCAACGAACGTGGAAGAAAGAAGTATCAGTTCATTTACTATACACAATAATATCCTCTATGTGGTCACTAAACCTGCTAGAAACAGCAGCTAACTCTCCCCCATATTACACCACTCCCTACTGTCTTAAATTTAGAAAACACACATTAGACCACCATGCAGAACAACTCCATCACAGCTCTGTTGTTCGGCTGGCATCGTCTACGCGCGTGTTGTGCAAGTACTGTGAAACAATAAATTTCAACACTTCTTTGCACAGAGATAATATCCATAGGCGAAACTACAATTGTCACTCCTGGCGCAGCTCCTGCTTCCGCAGTCCAGGTCTGCAATTCATTCACCCAGTGCCTTGTAGACAAAAAAGTGCTTCCATAAAATGGGTGGTGCAACCTAACTTTGGTAATTTACTGACCCCGAGCAACGCCGGGCTTTAATGCTAGTCTACTATATAAGTCCAGTTCTGTCTGTGTGTGTAAAGTATTATAACTTGCGTATTGTTTACCCGATCACGCTAAAATGTTACACATTGCCAAAGGAGGGCGCGAGACGTGTCACTAACAACTATTTATTGCATAATTGTTAATTGGAAAGTGATAATCGCTATTTTTCTTGTGTGACTTTGCGTTAAAAAGTCTCCATTAGAACTGCCGTAGCGGGAACGCGGTTGAGAAAGAAAAGGAAATAGAAAGTGCAGAGTAGAAGAGAGAGAGGGACAGAAAAAGAGAAAGAGAGAGAATGTCTATAGGAGGGAAACAGCAACAGAATGAAAGAGATAAAGAAAAAAGGGAGAGTGAGAGAGAGAGAAGGCTGTGTGAGAGAAGGGACTGGCAAAAAGAGAGAGAAAGAAGAGGCTGGGTGAGAGGGGAAAGAAAGAGAGAGTGAGACAGTAAGTAATCACATGTTGTGAGAAGAGAAACAGACGACAATATAAAATATTAAACACGATATTAGACAAATATTTTTGTAAATATGACAATATTTTATATATACATACATGCATAGATAAATCTACATATACAATTGCATGTGTATAGTAAAAAATATATGTGTAAGTACGCATATGAAAACACGTATATATAAATGAAGGTAGAAATAAAATACGTATATAGTAGTTGATAGACGACTATATACGCACATATAAATAAGAATATATACATACATTAAATTATAAAAATGAAATGGTAAAATAATATAAAAATTAAAGATAAAAATAAAAATAAAAATAAAAATAAAAATAAAAATAAAAATAAAAATAAAAATAAAAATAAAAATAAAAATAAAAATAAAAATAAAAATAAAAATAAAAATAAAAATAAAAATAAAAATAAAAATAAAAATAAAAATAAAAATAAAAATAAAAATAAAAACCCTTATGCAAAAAAATATATATATATAAATTATAAATGAATAAAAACGAACATAAAATGATCAAAAATATAAAATACGAATAAAAATAAATATAAAAATAATAATAATAAAAATGAAATAAAAACACGCATGCAGACTTACGAACGTAAGACAAAAAACCAAAAACAACAGGTGAAGAAATAAAAACACAAAAACACACTCATAGAAAAGCATGAAAAGTTAGGGCTAAACACACGCAGTACACACACATACAAACATGCATATATGGCGACGTACACAAATATACACATACAGAAATACAGACATGAACATTTGAAAGATGAGCAAGGGTAAGGGGTGTGTGATATAGTGAGAGACAATGTCAGACAAGGTATGGATACATATAATAATAAAAATAACGAATAAAAATATATATGAAAAATGAAAAAAATTAAAATACAGTAAAAATAGTCAGGGGTGTTATAAAGTAAAACAATAAAGATAAAAATGAATATATAAATGTATATTTATATCTGTACGTATACGTGTGTATGTTTTTACTCTTAACTCCGATAAACAGAAACGCGGTACATTGAGAAAGAGAAGGAAGTAGAGAGTGCAGAGTAGAAGAGAGAGAGGGACAGAAAATTAAAGAGAGAGAATGTCTATAGGAGGCAAACAGCGACAGAAAGAAAGAGACAAAAAAGGAAGCGGAAGGGAGAGAGGGAGATAAGGATATGTGATAGAAGGGATTTGCAAAAATAGAGAGAAAGAAGAGGCTGTGTGAGAGGGGAAAGAAAGAGAGAGAATGTGTATAGGAGGGAAACAGCGACAGAAAGATAGAGACAAAAAAAGGAAGCGGAGAGAGAGAGAGAGAGAGATAGATAGATAGATAGATAGAGAGAGAGATAGAGAGAGAGAGAGAGCGAGAGAGAGAGAGAGAGAGAGAGAGAGAGAGAGAGAGAAGGCTGTGTGAGAGAAAGGACTGGCAAAAAGAGAGAGAAAGAAGAGGCTGTGTGAGAGGGGAAAGAAAGAGAGAGTGAGACAGTAAGTAACCACATGTTGTTATAAGAGAAGCAGACGACAATATTAAATATTAAACACGATATTAGAAAAATATTTTTGTAAATATGATAATATTTTATATATGCATGCATAGATAAATACATACATATGTTTACAGGTACATATATATATATATATATATATATAACACTCTGATTCTGCGTTTCGTTTCGCTTTTTCTACCCGCCGAAAGGCGATTCTCGCTGAATTTATATTTATATATATATATATTATATATATACATACATGAATAGATAAATACATGCATTTGTTTACAGGTATATTTATATATATATATATCGCCATTTTTCTAATCCTTGTGTGACTTTGCATTCAAAATCTTCATTAGAAGATTATAAACAGCAACCAGGTAAATTTCTTTGATTTGATTTGTTTCAGACTTATTCAATTACAGATTTTCGATGTGATCGAGTCCCGTTCTGTCTGTGTGTATAAAGTATTATAACTTGCGTATTACTAACCCGATCTCTTAAAATTTTACACATTGCTAAAGGAGGATGCGAGCTGTTTTTATAAAAGAAGCATAACCACTTTAGATGACGCTGTATATTGTGTATTACAAGACTCTTTTATTAATTAGCACTGATGAACTGTAATACTTCTAGAACCTACAAGGTAGACAAGTATTGTACTCAGTAATTTGATTGCCGATGTCACGGAATATAGTAGCTGTAAGCGACAATTCCTTAACGACATATACATAACATTTACAGCATTGTGTTTCACAATTTCTTCTCGGTGATCAGTCAGTTTGTAATGATATTTTCTTTATAGCTCAGTGAACATTTGCAGTAGGTTCTGTAGTATCAGTCTCTGGTTGGCAGTTAATGATTTGTTTCAGATGTATTCAATTACAGGTTTTCCATAGAATACCTAAAAAAAGCAAGAGTCACATTGAAAGAAAAACAATAAATACTTTTGCTTTGTGTTCTTTGCGCGCAAGCGAGATAGAAGAACAATGTATGCTACGGCGTGCTCGCAATGCTGCTTCTACTTCGATCACAAGTGCATTACAGATAACTGAACAAGCAAAACTCCAGCTCGCTCGCAATGCTACTTCTACTTCGAAGGCCAGAGCATTACGGACTGCTGAACAAGCAGAACGACAGCTTGCTTGCGATGCTGCTTTTACTTCAAATAGTCGTGCTTTAGAGACTGTTGACCAAAGGGCAACAAGGCTTGCGGCTGATTCTCAACGGAAAATGCGTTCTTATGTCTTTCCGAGGGTTTCTTCCTGTTACTGGTCTAAGATGGCTTTTCATTACGCATCCCACCCACATATCATCATTGGTAGCATGCCAACTGTTTGCGTCAATTGTAACGCAATGAGGTGACCAGCTGAATCAACAGGTATATGCTGCTCCAATGGAACGGTTAGATTGCCTCATTTACAAGTCGGTGCCGAACCTTTGAATTCTCTACTGCTTGGAGACCACCCTGATTCTAAACACTTTCTTAGAAATATAAGAGCCTACAATTCGGCTTTCCCAATGACAAGCTTTGGTCATAAAACATGGAAATTATATGCCCACATTCAAAGTGCATCAAATTGACTCCCTTATTCCACAATATGGCGATGAACACAGTTTTCTCCAGATTTACTTTATTGGGAACGGACATGAAGAAACTGCACGAAGAGCTTCATTTACTAAAGGAACAATATCTTTTCTTCTGCAGCCCTTTCAATATATGCTTCATACCATAAACACCTATGTCACCATTTTCAAAATTGCTTTTCAGCGTAGAGATGCTAACACCAATCAATTCAAGGTTGTCATTCGAGGTGACCGCGCTCCACCAGGGCAGCATCAGGGTTTCTTTAACAGACCCCAAATCGATGAAGTTGCGGTGCTTATAACAAGTCCTAATGAGAGTGCTTCAAACCGTGATATTGTTCTTGATTGGCAGGACACGTGTCTTCAAAAAATAAATGAACTTCATCCTGCATATGATGCCCTCCAATATCCATTACTGTTCCCCTTTGGCGACGATAGCTACCGCAAAAACTTGCCAAAGTGTAATCCAGTAAGTTTAATGCATCTTCAACCACGGAAAACCATTTCACAAATTGAATGTTATGCATTTAGGCTTATGTTTCGCAAAAACGACATCATCATTCTGCATAAAATACGGATGCTCCTAAATCAATACTGTGTAGACGCATTTGCTAAGGTAACTATTTATTATTTTATGATTTCGTTCAGAACATTTCCTTAGCCAGTTCACTCAATATTTACCACAACAATTTCTTCCTTTTCCAGATTGACACTGAACGCCCTCAATGGATAAGACACCATCAAAAGGAAATGCGTTCAGAAGAATACGGCAATCTACGTGATGAAGTCAACCGAAATGATTAGGTTATTGCTTCGGATGTTGGGCTATCTGTCATTGTCCCATCGTCATACACTGGAGGCTCCCGTTATATGCATGAACAAATGCAGGATGCTCTCACCTATGTCCGCCATTGTGGCCGTCCTGATCTTTTCATCACCTTCACAGGCAATCCAAAATGGTTTGACATCCAGTCTCACTTACTTCATGGCCAACATCCTTCACACAGGCATGATATCACATCTAGAGTGTTTCACCTAAAACTTATGAAAATGATGGATGTTATAAAATACGGGCAACTTTTTGGACCAGTAAGGTGTTTCATGTACACCGTAGAATGGCAGAAGAGAGGACTCCCACATGCCCCTATTCCCCTTTAGCTTCAAAAAGATCTCATGTCAACTGATGTTGATTCCGTTATAAGTGCTGAATTGCCAAATCCCCAAGAAGACCTTGTCCTTTTTCAAATTATAAAAGCCAACATGATCCATGGACTGTGTGTCCACCTAAATCCAAAATCTGCATGTATGGATAATGGGAAATGTACAAAGCGTTACCCACGTAAACTTATCCATGAAACCAAAACTGGTGATGATGGCTACCCTTTATACCGTCGCAGGGCACCGCAGGAGGGTGGCCATACGGCAACTATAACAATGGTTGGTGGTCAAGATTTCAATATCGACAACCGATGGGTTTTACCACATAAAAAGGTGCTTTGTAAAATGTGTTCAGCCCACGTTAATGTTGAATTCTGCAACTCCGTAAAATCAATCCAATACATCTGCAAGTATATTCATAAGGGAGCCGATCGAACAGTTATTGAGTTGGCTAAGACCGATAACACTGAAGCTGCCACAGATGAAGTCACGTTTTTCCAAACTGGACGCTACATCTCTTCAATGAGGCATTTTGGCACATATTCAGTTTTCCGATCCATGAACGTGAACCTGCAGTTATTCACCTCAGCGTTCATTTGGGGAATGGTCAACGGGTATATTTTAACCAAGAAAATATGCTTGACTGTGCAAGACAACCTCGAAAAACGACCCTTACCGGATTCTTTGAGCCCATGCATCTGACTCTGTTGCCAGAACACTTCTTTATGCGGAGTTGTCTACATTCTACACGTGGAATAGATCTTCCCGCTGTTGGCAAAGAAGAAAGCGAGGGTGCATTTCACAAAGGGATGCTTCGATGCGTGAGTCTGATGCCCTCTCAAGAGTGTACACCTTCGTCTTCTATTGCACGTTGTCAAAGGTCCAACTTCCTTTGAAGACCTTCGTACCATCAATGGCCATATTTGTTCAACATTTAAAGAGGCCTGCTCCACATTGGGTCTTCTCGAGAATGATGACCACTATGACAACGCCCTCCATGAAGCATCATGGCTGCAGTCCCAATTGTTCTTCGTAAGCTTTTCGCCGTTATGCTGGTGTACTGCAGTCTTGGGAATCCACAGTCTTTCTGGGAGAAATATCGCGACAGCATGTGCTTGGACATCCTAATCCAATCTCATTTCGCGTCCACACACAAGAATTTACAGTTTACATCTGAAATGTACAACTGCGGTCTCATATTTCTAGAAGATATACTTTTGGAAATGGGTGGCCGTCCCTTGAAGAACTACTGTATGGATTCCCCTAAAAGAGAAAATGCGGCTGTTTGTAACCGTCCCTACTAAGGGAGAAATGTTACGATGCTGCCAGACTTCTGTCCTACGTTCAAGAAAGAGAGAAACTTTTGACTCTTGAACAAGCTGATGTCTATCCTTTTGTTTTGACCATGCTTGAAGACACTAACGGTGGCATCCACTTCCTTGATGCGCCAGGTGTCACAGGAAAGAAATTTCTTTCTCAACCTCCTTCTTGCCAAAGTTCACCAACGTGGATAGATTGCTATTGCAATGGCGTCTCTAGGATTAGCAGCAACACTGCCATTCAACATTTAAGCTTCCCCTTAATATCGGTCATGTTGAAAATCCGACCACCATTGTAAAGAAGAATTCTGATGAGGCTGCTGTCTTTCAAAAATGCAAATTGATTGTCTGGGACGAGGTAACAATGTCCCACAAGAGCACTTGATGCAATCAATAAAACGCTACAAGACCTGAGCTCCAGCCCTAAACCGTTCGATGGCGTCGTTCTGCTTCTTGCTGGGGATTTTCGTCAAACTCTTCCCATTGTCCAAAAGGCCAACAAGTTGATGAAATAGATGCTTGCATTAAACATTCTCATCTTTGGCGCTTCGTCCAGTCGAAAAAGTTAACCATCAACATGCGATCGATTCTCCACCAACAAGACGGTGACAATTACTTTGCTTCAAAGTTACTGGATGTTGGTAATGGGAACTTACCAACCGGCGTAAACGGTTTGGTTGACATAAGTACCATCGGTAATTACTTCTTCAGCCCTGAGGACATTTGCACAAGACCTATCAACAAATTACGTCAGTCATCAAAGGATGTGTGAAAGGGCAATCTTAGCTCCTTACAAATGCCACCGTCCAAGCTCTTAACACATGTCTGCTTCGTCAACTTCCTTCCCAAGAGCGATGTTATGCTGCGATTGATTCGAGTACGGATCCGACGCAAGTAACATTTTATCCAACAGAGTTTTTAAACTCACAAGAGCCATCGGGAATGCCACCGCATAAACCCTGCCTAAGACTTGGAAGTCCCATCATACTCTTCAAAAATTCGGAACCTCCCCAGCTTTGCAATGGCACACGCTTGGTTATAACGCAAATGTTGGATAATGGTCTCGAGGCTACAATATTTACGGGAAAAGGCGCCGGCGACTCTGTTATATTTCCCGAGTTCCACTTATTCCAACTTTTTCCGATGAAAAAAGTCCAATTCCCCATTCGATTAATTTTGCAATGACCATTAACAAATCCCAGGGGCAGTCACTAAAAGTGGTTGGGCTGGACCTCAGTATTCCATGCTTTTGACACGGCCAACTGCATGTGGGATGTTCAAGAGTTGGAAACTCGGCCAATCTCTTTTACTATGCTCTCGGAAGATTGACAAAACATGTGGTTTACAAGGCATCCCTCCAATAGTTTTTCCGTGGAGTTGAAAGCGCCTTCAGGTTGGTCCTTATTGCGATTACTTACTTTTCAAATAGGTAATGTTACTATACCAACAAATTCCCATTGATGAAATCAACCATTTTTTCATTTCAATGGACACCCTTCCACATGCTCCAGGTTATTTCATAATTCAATTAAACATGTAGTTTCTTACAGATTGCCTTCATGTCAAGCGAACTGTCGTCTAAGCTTTTTGTACCGATTCTTCAGCCATTCAGTCAATTAAACGACATTCCAAACAATATTTCCATTTTTCTCTATTTTCACATTTTTCTCTATTTTCTATTTTCGATATTTCTCTATTTTCAGATTTTAATGACATATATCTGTAAATTAAACATGCGCTTTTTGAATACCGTCTCATTTTTGATTGAAAGAGTTGATCACGTAAAATTATCCTCCATGATAAACATCGACAAAACGGAATTTCACCATTAAGACTGCAGTCCCACCAAGAACTAACACCGTCCAATGAACGGGGGGCATTTGCTAGTATATATATATATATATATATATATATATATATATATATATATATATATATATATATATATATATAAATATGTGTATCTGTACGTATGTATATTCGCACGACATCCACTCAACATCATTTCGCCTATCATATATCTTATTTCTTTTCTTGTTATTGTTATCATTACTGTCATCTCTATTTCACACACCCACTTTCTCATCATTATAACATCAACTACCACCACCACTACTATTACTATTATCAGTAACCGTATTTTTACTTATTTTTTACTTTTTTAATATTTTTATTTTTTATACTTTTTTTTTATTATCGTTTATTATTGGTGTTATTGTTTTCATTCACTTTATTCTTCGATGTAGCTATAAATACCAATGCCATGTGTTACACCCTCCAGTATTCCGATGTTTATATCAGAGACACACATTGCATTTAAGGTCGAGTGATGCAATTTCGAGTTTTCAGCGGCCTTTAGACTCACCTGATCAATGAAACAATTGTTAATACTGTAAATAAAATCCACTTTGTACAACCAACCATGTTATTCTTCACTCTTTCACTATTATTACTCCAAGAATAACCCACATGGGGATTCCCGCAAACTCGCTACATAACTACGGAAACCTCTTGTTGAGTCAAACAACGCTGTACGTTAAAACTATCCACAATTACCTAAAACGATAACGTATTATCCCATATATATATAAGGATGAAATCGAAAATGCAACTGTAGTCTTCTTTTTTTAAATATATATATTTATTCGGTTCCTTTACCGGTTTCGGAGTTCTTCTGCTTTTCAAAAGTAGAGTTGAGATGGAGAAACCACAGACCCTCCATGTTAACTCTACTTTTGAAAAGCAGAAGAAATGCGAAACCAGTAAAGGCACCAAATAAATATATATATATTAAAAAAAGACTCCAGTTGCATTTGTGATTTCATCCTTTTTCCTTATATCTTCACTCGTGTAGGACAGCTCGGTTATTTTTTATTTTGTAAAAATACCTCACTTTCTCATATATATGTGAAGGCGTGTGGCCGAGTGGTTAGAGAATTGGATTCCTAATCGTGAGGTTGTAAGTTCGATTCCCGGACCGGGCGATGCGTTATGTCCTTGAGCAAGACACTTTATTTCACGTTGCTCCTTCTACCTGGAGTTGCGACCGATAGAGAGTACTAGCAATTGGAAAGACCAACGGAAACATTGTTTCCTCGGTCCGATTTGACGAAAGTCGATCGACTGTCGATATATATATATATATATATATATATATGAGAAAGTGAGGTAATTTTTTTAATATAAGGAACTGTTTCTTTGTTTATTCATTATTTTATTAATTTATCTTGACTCTGTTTTCCGTTAATTTTTGGTAGATTTATCTACATACTTTGCTCCTATTTTATGGGGATATTCTTATTTTTGTGAATGTATATGCATTGTATGTGTATATATATTTATATATATATACATATATGTGTATAACTTTATAACTCCATATATAAATACTTGAGTTCTTTTTCTTGTCCATTATCCATATCACAATGGAAAAACAATACTTGGGAACTTCTTTAAAGAATATACCATTACCTTCTAAGGATGATTTCTTACTTCTTATGATACAAAAAACCAACCAATTTATCAGTAGAGTCAGATGGAGGGCCTACCACTTCGATAAAAAAAAACAAAATGTACTGATAGGAAATATTTGTATGATTTCACTACATATAAACATCCACCACACAACTCCTCACTTGAAAACTTTGAGAAAGACCTTTTT
>OZ024751.1:6934423-6959423 GCA_964016885.1 Eledone cirrhosa
ATGTCTTTGTCCAAGCTGTGTAATGGACAAATCTACTTGAATTCTTCAATATCACCTAACTGCAATCTTGTACTATGGAGACCCTATTAATAATGACTAATTATGATAATTTAATTAACAAAAAAAATGAATTATTCTCAAATTGCTTACATAAAGCTTCTTCTACATTCTAAGCCTCACAAAAAGTCAGGAAAAAACATTGAAAAACACATTGAATAAATAAGTTTTGATTTTGACGTTTATTATCAACTGAGTGCGTAAAACGATACTATAACAGATTATAAAATCTTCTAATAATTTTTATTTATTTATGATATGATTAATGTTGGATTAAGGGTTCTACATAAACATATAAACTGTTAACATGATCTTTTGATGAGTATGCATATCATTTGATTGTTTAAATACGTCTAATTTGTGGGGGTTTATTGTACTTTTAAAGTATATAGCTTATATGTTTGACAATTATAAGGAATTGTAAACCATTCGTTTATTTATTTCGAATATGTTGTTCTAAGATTCAAGAAGTTTGATTTATATATTTATGGTATATGTGTCGTACACGATCCTAGTTGACTAACTTTTTCCACTTAACTTGATGTAAAACTTTATTTATAACACTATTAACAGTAATTGTATTTATTATATGTATATAATTGACTATTATCGTCTTAAACTTTAAACAGTATACTCTGTATGTATTTAGACAAATGTGTATATCTAGTTTAATAATATCCTTCTTCAGTACACTTATAATGCCTTTGGATACTTAAGAGCATTCTAGTTTTATAATTGTTAATTATTTTCTAAATTATATAATGATTATTTTTAATATAATTAAATAATATAATTAAATTTGTATTACCTTCGGGTTGCTGAAAATCTTAAGTCTTTTCTTTCTCATGTTTGGAAACACTTTAAATATGATATTATACTATAATATAAATCCTTACAAATTTTCTTGTATTTTTAAATTATATAGCTTATATATTTGACACTTAGAGGATCGCAAACCATTTATTTATTAAGAATCTGTGTTTTATGATTCATAAAGTTTGATTTGTATATTTATAGTATATATGTATTACATCATCCTAGTTGAATAATATTTTTAATATAATACTTGACGTAAAACTTTATTTTTAACACTATTAACAGTAATTATATTTATTATATTATATATAACTGACTAATATCGTCTTAAACTTTAAACAATGTACTCTTTGTATAAATTTAGACAAATGCGTATATCTAGTTTAATAATATCCTTTTTAAGTACACTTATATGGCCTTTGGATACTTAAGGGCATTCTAATTTTAAATTTATAATTGTAATTATTTTCTAAATTATATAATGATTATTTTTAAATATAAAATTTCTTTAATATAAACAAATTTTTTTAATATAATTTAATTTGGATTACCTTCTGCATGAAGAAAATCTTAAGTCTTTTCTTTCACATGTTTGCAAATACTTTAAATATGATATTATACTTTAATATAAATCCTTATACATTTTATAGTCAGAAATCATATGCCATTATATTAATTCACTATTTCTAACTAACATAAATATTAGAAATTTAACGGCCATCCGGATGCGCTGGGATATATCTATATTTGATTAATTGACTATTTATAATTAACTTAAGGATTCGAAAATAAACCGTCATATAACTACACCCAGATATATATTTGATATTTTGATTGATTGATTATTTCTAAATAATTTAACGATTCGAAATTATTCATTCACAAAGCTATGCCCAAATATATATTTATATATATATATTTTTACATCATCTAATTATACGCTGTTTATCCACGACAATACAAATATCCCTCCCTGTGTTTTATACTATAAAAATTATTTTCTCCTCCTTTCTCTATCTTTAATCAATTTTCTTTTGCTTTCGTGCATAATATATTTCTATACTTCTAGTCATTCTCTTTTTCCTCATCTGTTTTCTCTCTCTGTCTTTCACTACTTCTTTCTTCAATAATTTAAATTATTTAAATTTCTAACAGTTATGTAGGTTTATATTATATTAGTAGTTGTTTATTATTATGTATCTTTATAAGCTATCTCACACGCACCCTCTGTATTATATGTAATTTGTTCATGTCTCAATCTTAAGGTATATAATATTGAGTTTTGTCCTATCTTATTCACTGCCATGACCGAATTTTAACCATCTACTTAGTGAAGGTATGTCAAGCATCATCTTATTTTATCTGATGAGGACATACTATTGAAGATAGCTCAGTACCTCTGAAATATGTATAATAAAATATACTTGATCACACGAATGTCTATATTTGATAATATTTTGAATTAATATATATATATATATATATATATATAGGGAGAAAAAATGGATTATTAGGAAGAAGAAAATATTTTTTGCTTATTTTTTTCTCTTTTCTCTAGGTTAGAAAATGTTTAAAACAAAATATTTTACTTTGTGTTAAGTGTTAAGGTATTAGTTAATTTATGTATTAATTAATAATAGCATTTATTTATTTATTTAATGATTATCAATTACCGGTATCAGCATTTTATGCATTATCAAATTATGTGAGTGGAAGAGGAAAAAAAAGGGCGAATTTGTATTGGCTAAGTTGATGTTGAACATCTTATTGAAATGGGAAAGAAAGAATAATATTATTTACAAATAAGGTTTTTGTAGTAAAAAAAAGGGTTCATGTGGAACATGATAAGGTAATGGGAAAGAAAGAATAATATTTACAACCATTGTTTTCTGAGGAAAACGGTTCACAAAATATTATTATGGCACGATCGCTTAAAGCAGTTGATCCTTGATGGAGGCAAATATCCGTCTGGGATTGGATGTGTGTTTACATTTTAGAGAATTAATATGCAGGGGGGGGGGGTAATTCAGGGTAGCCGGGTAGGAGAAAGAGAGCAGAGGCAGTAATTCATTTATATGAGAAAGGGATTAGGTAGGGTGAAAGGGAGATAAATCTTTAGATAATGTAGGGATTTGGGATTATGGTTCATTGTTCGTTCCAGTTTTAGTTTAGTCCGAAGTTTAGTCCATTAAGTATAGGTTGGAATTTGTTAATGAAGTACGTTTCCTTAGTACGATGGATGAAAGAAGCGTTGTCTATGAATTTGTAAATGGGGAAAATTCTAAAGATTGGTAGTTGGTTAGGTGCACAATTGGCGATATGTTCACTAAACGCAATCATTCTGTATTCCTGTATTTTGATATGTGATCTATGGCCGGTCATACGTTGTCGGGGCTGTTTTTGTTTTTTGTCTGTCCTAAGTAGTGCTCTCGACAACCTGAGCAGGGCAAAATATAAATTAGGTTTTCAGATGCACATGTAAAGTTGTATTTAACTGTGAAATATTGTCCTTGTTTAAAGTGGAATGTAGAACTTTCTATTAGATTTATGCGTATCCCACAGTTGGGCCGTCCGTATTTCTTTACTGTGAACTTCATTGTGAGGGTTGGTTGGATTTTGGCTGTGTGAGGATGTTTTTTATGGATTTTGGTTGTTTTTTGCTCTTTATGATGATGTGTGATTGGAGAATTTTATTCATTCTTGGGTTTCCTTTTAGTAAAGGAATGTTCTGGAGGATGGTGTTGAATGCCTCATAGTTGAGGTGGTTGTGTGTGGAGATGTATGGGAGAGTTTTCTGTTTCGGTTCATACCTGGGTTTGGGGTCTCTGGGTTCCTGGATGTTGAGTTTTAGGGCACGTTGGAATGCATTGTTGATTAGGGATGGTGGGTAAATTCTGCTTTAATTCTTCTAGTCGATATATATATATATATATACATATGCATGTGTATATATATATATATATATATATATATATATACATACATATGTATGTATATATATATATATATTTATATATATATGTATATATATATATATTCACATATACATGTATATATATATATATATAAAATGATATTAAATAAATGGAAACTATATTGATAAAACCATATTTATTTTATTATATATATTTCAAGGGCAACCGAGACAACATTGGTACGCTTTCATAAGATAAAATACACAGTTTGTTTTATAAATAGAGACGTACACATGAAAATATTACCTTATCGGTTGGAAATTCACCAGTGAATTTCCAACCGATAAGGTATGATTTTCAACGACCATTCCACATATTACAATGAAGCTCTTGCTCGGAGTGGATTTGTCGATAAGGTAGCATATACAGAGTACGAGAATAGACCTAGAAGAAATAGATCCCGACGCATTATATGGTTGGTAGTATTGGTAGAGAGTCGGACGCCATGCTTTGACGCATAGCGTTACGGCCCTTGCTATTCTAAGTTCAAATCCCGCCGGGGTTAACTTTGCCTTTCATCCTTACGGGGTCGATAAAATAAAGTACCAGTAATACACTGGATAATTTGCTGGCCTTGTGCCTAAAGTAGAAACAATTATATGGTATAACCCACCATATAATATGGAGGTGGCTACACCATTAGCTAAGATCTTTCTATCCCTTATTATGAAGCATTTTCCCCCTACACATAAATATAGTAACATTTTTAATAGAAATACTACAAATATTTCTTACTCTGCGACTCCTAACCTTGCACATAACATAACAGCTTCAAATTTAGCTAAACTACCTAGCCGTAGGAACACGTGCAACCCTGTAGTTAGTACTAACTCTAATTGTAGGAATCGGGTTGACTGCCCCCTATCCGGGAAATGCCTCTCTAGTAACATTGTCTACAAATGTAAGGTTGAAACACCCACATCCCATAGGGCCTACATAGGGCTAACCGCCAATAGATTCAAGCAGCGTCTTTACATGCATAACCATTCTTTTCGTTACCCTTTAAGAAGGAATATGACGTCACATTCAGCTTATATTTGGAGTCTAAAAGACAACCACACCCAATATAAGTTACACTGAGAGATCCTAGCTAGGGGTAGATCGTATAACGGAAATAAAAGACCATGTGACATTTGCGCCACTGAGGCCCTGGAAATACTCTACGCCAAAGACCACATCTTAAACAAAAAATCTGAGGCAATTTCGGCTTGTAAACATAAATTGCACAAAACTTTCCTGTATTACAGCCCCACATTTATACCCTAACGGATAGTACGAACTACACGCGGATATTTTACGTCTTGATGTGGTAGCTAAGTATATGTTATGTTTATACCATTACTTATTTGTATAGATAATTATATATTACCTGTATGTTTTGTGAAGGTACGTATACTTTCTCGTACGTATATTTGATTGTATATGTTATGGCGTATATATTATATATTCTGATACATATGCTTTTGATTATGTGTATATGTGAGTTTTGCGTCTGTGTGAGTATGCGGGTTCGTACGTATGTAGGGTGTGTGTATATGTGTACTTTGTGTTTTGGTTGACGTTCGTCTCCGAACATATGTGTATTTACATGTAGGTATGTGTGTGCGCTTGTTATATACGTATTTATATATTTAAATACGCTTATTTAATTATATGTATACACGCACACACACACACACATATATATATATATATATATATTTAATATATATGTTTATGTGTATTTGGTGTATACATTCGTATGCGTGCGGGTACAGGCGATGCGTGGGTTCTGTATGTGCGTGGTGTTTTTTATTTAATTTATATTATTGTTTTGTGTGTACGTGCGTGTATTTGTATACCTATGGCGAGTGCTTTCGCGTATGCTTGTGTATGTACATATATGGATGCGTGTATGTATTTATTTAATTTCAATAACCTTTGTATTTTATTTACTTTATTCTTAACTCTGAAGCCGAGAATCATTCGGTTTCCTAGTTACAAATTTATTCTACGACTTCAGTTTTACCATGTACGTGGTTTGTCTTTGCGTGCAATTGTTTTCCACGCTCCACATATGACGTATTATCTTCGATTTTTTTTTCATTGCCAGCGAACGTCTATCTGAACCACCTAATAGAATATTAGTCTACGACTTCTTTCATACCATAAACGTGGTTTTGTCTTTGCGTGTAATTGTTTTTCACTGCTCCAAATAATGACGTATTATATTCGTTTTTTCCCGTTCTTTGCCAGGGAACGCTTCCACGAACCAAAGTATCGTCTTCCTGTCTTCCTCCGGTTGCAACGTTTTTAGAAATTTTCACTTCTGAGTTCACAGATTGACTTTGTTAGTTTCAGAAGATCCCGTTAAGGGTGAAAGCAGCGATTCTTTGCTTAAACTTTAATCTGTTATTTTAATAAATATTTGCTGTACGGTTCTTATATATTTGATATATATTTATCCTTTTCGAGCCCTCTTCGGATTTTAGTCTTCAAATTTATTATTATTACTATATATATATATACATATATATATGTATACACACACACACATACGCACACACATACACACACTCACACACACACACATATATATATATATATATATATATATATATATATATATATGAAGTGGTAGGCTGTGTGGTTACTGAAACCGAAGTGTTAGAAGGTAAACGGGACGTAAAAAAGAGAAAAGTATCGCTTCATCAGCTGTTTACTACAGATCACAGATGTTTCGGGGCTGGATACTTTTCTTCCCCTGTTTACTTTCTCTCTCTCTCTCTCTCTCTCTCTCTCTCTCTCTCTCTCTCTCTCTCTCTCTCTTCCTCTCTCTCCATTAGGATGTTTTCGGCCTGGTCTCACGTGTCGGAAAACCCTTATGGATTAACTCGCTTTTCCTTCTCCTCTCTCTCGCTCTCTCTGTCCCACTCGCTCACCCCCTATCACTTCTGGTTTCTCCGTCTCTCTCTCTACCCTCACTTTACTGAGATCGCCCCGGAAAAACCTTTCTCCGCATTTATCACTGCCAATGGGCTTACCCCATTGGCTTATTATAACTTATTCCACTTTCTCTTCGGTTACTTACATACATGTGCCATTGTCCTATCTACAAACTTCTATCGGTATGTTTACGTCACCTTTTCCTCTTTTCCTTATTTTCTTCTTCCACTCTCTTCACTATCACTTCTTTCCCTCTTGGTCTTTTGACGGATAAAAGGCCATGGGGGCGCTACAGATCGATGTTCTGTTTTATTAACCGAAACTTCTATGATCTCTAGTAAACAGCTGATGAAGGGATATTTTTCTTCTCTTGTTTACGTGCCGTATACATTCTAACGCTATATATATATATATATATATATATATATATATATATATATATATGGAAAAGAATGAAACGAAATTTCATTTCTCAATCTTAGTACGGCTGATACCTAAATATAAGTATGTATACGTACATATATATATGTGTACAGAGGTACAGTAATATGTGTATATGGGTGCATGTATACATACATGCACCCATATATATATGTACGTATGGGTTTACCGAACATTATTTATAATGTTCGGTGTATTTGTAATTACCCAGCTCGAATTACGCCGTACAGTGCTCGGGAACCATCGTCGCCCTTTTGTTCAACACTGACACAGAAACGATGTACTAGTATATACTTTCAAATGTTCAATCATCTGACAGAAAGGTATACGATGCTGACGATAGCTAATAAGCTTGAAACTAGTACATCGTTCCTGTGTCAGTGTTGAACAAAAGGGCGACGATGGTTGCCGAGCACTGTACGGCGTAATTCGGGCTGTTTGTTTACAAACAAACCGAACATTATAATAAATGTTCGGTAAACACATGGGTACATATATAAATGTGTGCATGTATGTATATATATCGATACTACTGTACGTCTGTACACATATATGTATGTACGTATACATACTTATATATATATATATATATATATATATATATATATATATATATATATATATATATATATATATATATATATATATATATATATTCATTAGAAAGCAAAACAAGACCACACATTTCACAAGGAATACATTATTTAAAGATTGTCATCTTAGTTGTAGCTTAATGTAAGGAATGAAAAGAATAATAATAATAATACTAATAATGTCCTTTTACAATTGTTTCGCTGCTCCATATAATATTTCTGGATCAAATGATTATAGATCATTATTGATCTGGTTCAGATGAAGATAATTAACTCAGGTAAGGATGGAGCAGTTCATCGGAACTTCAAAAGGAATATAAATTAAGGTAGAGAAAGATGGTTACATGAATGTAATGTTTCACATATTGGTATTTCACGATTTATATATATACTAGCAGATTTACCCGGCGTTACTCGGGGTTTGACATTATGCTAATAATATACAGCTAGGAAGTAAAAGAAGAACATTGTTTGTCCCCTTGAAGCTTTTAATGTAGCTATTGTTCGAGTGAAGCATGTCTTGGAGGTCAATCAAGAGTTCCAGTTTAGTGTCTGAAGTGTATGATTGCCGTCGATCTGCTTGCTGATGACAGTTAACAATAAAGTAAACCTGTAACAATGGTGGCTCTTCAGTAGGCAACGGTTGCAGTGATCCAATGAGATGATACACCTGGCCCTGTACTTTGAAAGTGGGCATAAATCCCTCTTCCTTCATACGTTTTACACCGAAAGTGGTCATTTGAAACGCAATGTTGTACTGTCGGATATGCTTCAGAAAATCAAGTGATTTTGAATGATTACCTGTTAGAAGCATCTGGAGAGGTTGCGGTGGTTCCCTAAGGGTGGGCAAATTAACCTTACGTTGGAGCAGCACATTCCAGCTGATTCCCCCCCCCCCCCCCACATACTTTTTAGCTTTACAATGTTGGCAAGTATTTGACATTGGATATATTTGAATATCAGGATGGATTTGATAGTTTACATTAGGGTCATAATTAACTGCATTCAGGTAATATAGTAGGCGTGATGCCTTTGAAATACCCCGCGATAAAGCTCTACGTTGAGCGTTATCCTCCAACTTGTTACAGTCTCTATAGCTCATACCGTAGCAGTAGCTGAAGCATTTTTCAAATGCCGACTTTGACGTTCTTGCTCAGTCTCAATTGCTCTTGCTGCAACATAGCTGAAACATTACCCGCACGGTGTCTTTCATACTTTTGTACTGTCTCTGCAGATCTTGCTGCAGCAGTATCTGTAGCATCCATAGGATGGCATGTTTCACGTTGCTCTGTAGACTCTGCAGCTCGTGCTGCAGCAGTTGCTTTAGCATTATTGGTTTGCCGCACTAACCGACGCTCAGAGGCGTACAAAGATGTTGAAATAACTGTACTCACCGCATTTAGTGATTGTCTATTTTCGGTTATCGGCGGAGCGTCATTTACACGCATTTTTTTCTTCGACCGATAGCCAATATATTCATACTTTCTTTTACGTGGCATATTTGGTGAAATGTTGTAAAGTCAAAATGTATGAATTGAAGCGTTACAGTTAACTTTGAAAGTGCAACAAATTATATTTTTGTAACAACATGGCTTATGAAAGTTTTTAAAATGTAGAAGTTGTAGGACTCAATGGTTGAATGGAAAGTCCCATAACGATTGTTCTAAAAATAAACAAACCATCATAAAAATCTCGTCAATTCGAGACTGCTGCGAGATTAGTGCCTTAACGCGAAAATTAACACTTAATATAGTGAAACAAGTTAAAACAACAAGTGTTTTTTTTATTTTGAAAGTGCAACAAAGAATAAACAAGAAACAAACAATAATATTAGTTATTTATCTTCAAATGAATGTGATGTTATATTTCTGAAAAGTTGGTTATCTCCCTTTTTTATAAGGATTATCAATAAAGTTGGTTATCTCCCTTACATCAATTTTGCGACCGATAATTTTGATATCGGTTCTTAATTGCTCAACGTTGCTCGATTTGAAAAATGTTTCTGATGTGACAATCTTAGCGACCTGTGCAACGAGCACAAACAATTTGGTCAAATTCAGTTGGTAATTGTAAAAGCCTTAAGTATGCAAAGTTGTACACAGACACACACATCCTAGCTTTTATATATATAAAGATATAGGAAAAGAGTCAGGACTCCGGCGGCTGAGCTCCGGGCGTTACGATATGTACATCCGAAACAGTTCGATTCTAGCTGTTGAAAGGGCCGGAGCTCACTCGTCGGGGTCCTGACACGGTACGTATCACACACTTTACTACCCTAAGTATTAATTACTCTAGTGTGTTATGACCCACCTGGTATCTTACCACACCCTCCTTGCAATATCTATATGTATCTCTCTATCTATCTCTCTATCTCTCTCTTCCTTTCTCTCTCTCTCTCTCTCTCTCTATATATATATATATATATATATATATATGTAGGAGGTGAGTTTTATTGTAGTACAATAAAGCAATGCAGATATCGGATAAGAAGCACTCTACAGTTTGTAGGACTGGAGTATACATAATATAAGATCAAAAGATGGTTAAAGGAGTTCCATGTATTTTATTATGCGCATTTCAAAAACAAACATCATCATGCAATAATATTTGTGTTTTCATCAGATAAAACAGGAGAACATGATATGAAGGCTAAAAGACACTTGTGGATAGTGCAGTTATGTTGATTTAAAAGTGCACTATCCACAAGTGTTTTTTAACCTTCATATCATGTTCTCCTGTTTTATCTGATGAAAACACAAATATTATTGCATGATGATGTTTGTTTTTGAAATGCGCTTAATAAAATACATGGAACTCCTTTAACCATCTTTTGATCTTATATTATATATATATATATATATATATATATATATATATATATATATATATATATATATATACATATATATATATATATATATATATATATATATATATATATATATATACATATATATATATATATATATATATATAATATAAGATCAAAAGATGGTTAAAGGAGTTCCATGTATTTTATTATGCGCATTTCAAAAACAAACATCATCATGCAATAATATTTGTGTTTTCATCAGATAAAACAGGAGAACATGATATGAATATATGTTTGACCCGAATTACTTGGTCGTTTCTTTGGCTGTGCGGATGTTTGTTTAACCATTGTCTCAGTGTGTTTGGCCTTTAACGTATGTTGTAGCTCTGGTTCATCTGAAACATCGAGCGCTTGCCACACATCTCGGAAGTTGTTTTTCGTTAATTGCTAAGCCGAAATACGATTCTCGCTACATATATATATATATATATATATATATATATATATATATATATATATATATATATATATATATATATATACATATATATAATATATATTTATATTTATATATATATGAATATATGTATGTATATATATATATGTATATAAATATATATATATATATATATATATATATATATATATATATATATATATATATATATATATATATATATATATATATATATATATATATATATATATATATATATACATATACATACATACATATATATATATATATATATATATATATATATATATATATATATATATATGTAGCGAGAATCGTATTTCGGCTTAGCAATTAACGAAAAACAACTTCCGAGATGTGTGGGAAGCGCTCGATGTTTCAGATGAACCAGAGCTACAGCATACGTTAAAGGCTAAACACACTGAGACAATGGTTAAACAAACATCCGCACAGCCAAAGAAACGACCAAGTAATTCGGGTCAAACAGTAAAAATATATGGGATTGAAAATTTACCCGGATCCCTGGAAGGTTGGTAAAATCCAGTATTTGGGTTTCTGCGACTCCTAAATCAAATACTGTCCGCTTACATAAATAATGTTAGGCTTCTGGTAAGATGATTGAACAAGGGAGCCACTTTATCAACAGGTTTTAGTTCAACTGCTAATTCAAGGAGTGACTATTACTGACCTCACGTGGAGTTCAGCAAGGCAGGCAGCCCTTATTTTAGGCGAATGAATTCAGTTGTGTATATTATTGCAAGAATGCAAAACATCATATATATATATATATATATATATATATATATATATATATATATTTAACGGCGATGAATTAGTTTGGCGAGGTTTTTGATATGAAATCGTGTGTCGAAACAAATATTGTTATACTTTGGGAGGGTCATATTTGTGTAATAATATTGCCAGAATTAATAACAGAACACATTCACTCTTTGGTTGGTTTTCGCTTCTGTGTCTTTTATATCGGTTAATTTAATTGATTCGGTCCTCAATGTTACCATTGACTGACCAACGGTCAAACATACAGATACAATATAGACACAAACGCATATATCTAACAAAGTTCTTTCGTTGCACATCTGCAACATAGTCAGTGGTGCTATTATATTTCCTCCCGTTGTATTGTATGCCTACGACATCTTCATTTAGTCTGTTTACTTATTTATTTATTTATTTATTTATTTTATTTCGTTGTCTTCTCTGCGCATGCGTTTGCGTGTGTGTATAGTGTTTTGTTTGATGTGTGTTCGTGTTTGGGTGACTGTGTATTGGTTATTGTATTCTATCTTAGTTTACTAGTGTGTGTTTATATGTGTTTGTTGTTATTGTGCTTGTGTATGTATTTATTTATTTATTTATACTTCTCTTAGGTCAGTGTTGTTTGTGTGGGTGTTGTTGTTATTCCATTCATTTTTTCTTTGTAAGCTTTGGCCTTCTAAGTTCTATTTCGCTGGGCTCTCTGGTTTGCCTATCTGCTGGGTCATTTCTATATTTAGATATTATTCTAATTTTCTACCACATTAATCTTTAAGTGGATCTTTCTCAGGGCCTTTCTATACGGGTTAGCTAATTTCCCTACAGGGGTAGCGTCCACAAACATGACACTCTGGTATCTCTGGTTGTCGTATCATGAGGTGGCTTTCCATATCTTATGTCTAGTCCTATCTAAACTATTCTATGATTTGCTCCTGTATAATGGGCAAATTCCTTTCATGTCCAGTTCTATGAGGGTCTTATACTTCTCCGTGGCTCCTTCGTATACTCTGAATCTGTCTATTTGGTTGTAGCCAGAGAACTGCATGCGGTTGATGAAGTGTTTGAGGTGACTTTCCATTTCTGTTTGGTCGCACATGCGGGACACATTCTTCATCACTCGTACCATGTCTGCGATCAGAATATTAAACTTAGCACTACTGGACATTGCGGAGTTTTTGAGTATCAGGTATTTAGAGGCCATGGGTTTAGCATAGTGTGAGTGGAGAATTTGGGCTCTTTCGTCTATTGTAGTAATCCAGAGTTCCGTGTCTAATACAGGTAGTCTATTGTTAGGGGGTTTGGAAGGGTAGTCGATAGTTACAGTTATACTCTGGTGTATGGAATTAGCTATGTGCCTTGCCCAAGGGAAACGCCCGCCAAAATGGAGTGCGCACTCTTCCAATTCCTTTGGAAGAAGCGGGCTCCTATGGTGAGGAGATCCATCTGCTGTAAACACCCTTCGAAAGGAGGGCTGGGAATGCCGTGTCTAATGATACGTAAACACGCATTAAGGCTACAGCACCTCCAGGCATTCCTCATCGGTCAACCGGTGTGGGCCCGTTTGTGAAGCGAGCCTTTCCCAGACTCGTCTCACTCACCGAGCTGCAATCATGGGTCAATCAAAGACCGAGAAAACTGGGCTCCTGGCACACCGAGTGTGCGCAGGCACTCACGGCTCTCTGGCAGGCAGACCCGGCTGTGAATGGAGAATCCAACTCGTCATTCTATAGAGGTAGAGGAACTGGCCAACCTGTTCAGTAGGACATTCAGCCCGGGACCCATGGATGACTTCCAGAGGTCCCTGGCCTGTCAGTGCTACTGAGGGGCTCTGCCCGTTCGAGAAAGGCTCTATAGACACGGGCGCCCGGGTAGGGACCCCTCAAAAAAGATCTGTCCCAGATGCGTGTGCGACGAGGAAACCGTTGCACACGCATTGGTACACTGCTCGGGCTTGCCGATCTGTGGGGCTATGTTGAACAACTGCTGTCAAGTGTTGGACCGATCCGGTTGACCACCGAGTCTATTGTAACGATCAAGCCGCCTCCCCTCTTCAAAAACGAAGGAGAGGCGGTGTTTCTGTGCGTTATAACCATGGCGAAAGAGGTTGTATGCTGGACGCGTCTGAAAGGACTGAGGTCAGACACCTTTCTCGCTGGCCAACAACTGGTCCGTTTCTTCCGATATCATTTCAGAAGAAGGATCAGGATGGAGAGAGAGTTGCTGCACCCCAGCCGTCTTTATGAAAGATGGGTGAAAGTGGCGAGAATGGCCCGTGTGAATGGGCCTTCACTCTACATCAGACTATAAGTGAGGAAGATGAAAGATCAAGCGAGCACCCCCTCTCTGTGCTCCTGAGGAGAAGCGTTGCACCCTTTTTTTCGGGGGCTTGTGCGACCCACCAAGGCGCCTCCTCCCTATTGAGGATTTTGTTATAACATTTATTTTGTTATATTTTATTTTATTTTTATATTTTGTTATTGCCTCCTCCTTATTGATGACGCCTTTTCATGTAAACTCCCCCAATTGTATTGTCCCACTTTTTGATGCCCTGGTGGCAAATAAAAAGAAATCTATCTATCTATCTATCTATCTATCTATCTATCTATCTATCTATCTATCTATCTATCTATCTATCTATCAAGGAAAACCCTCGACTATCTGCCAGTAGATATAACCAAAGCGAAGGAGCTACTAGCAGATGCGAAAAAATATATAGTGTACGGAGAAAATGGTTCATTCACAATCCATCCCCCCCTCCAGGAACTAAAAAGCCAGAGACTCCTAAACACGGTCATGTTTAGGACAATCTCGAACAAAAGTAAAAAACCAGCTCAACCATCACAGAGTGAGATAGAGCTGGTTTTAAAAGACGTCATGAAGGACATCACCTTCATTCAGAAGGATAGACTCTACGGGAGTCTATCCATTCTCATGAAGGACAGGGACACAGCAGTGAAACTGTCCATCAAACCAATCACATCCACCGCATACACCTTCTACCCTACGTACATGGGTAGAAGAACACAAAAAATAAAAATCCACACCATCCTGCCGATTATGGACATATGGTGCGTTTTGACAGGTTTTCTGGACCTGGAGGATGACATGCTGGTGTCCATGGGAAAGGCATCGGGTGACGCGTTCAGTGGAACGAGCCTCGAACTTGTAGTTCAAATTAGGCCCGAAAGGATCGCCCAGATCCCTGAACGCGTCATACTGGATGATCTAACCTTCATCAACATTACCGTTGAGAGTAGACGGCCCTCGTGTTACCTCTGCGGAACCAAAGGTCACCTGAGAGCTGTCTGTCCCCAACTTAATAAGAAAACCCCAATCCTGCCTACACCACCAACAACTGCACAACCAACACAATCACCACAACTACCACTACAAAAACAACCACCACAGCTCAAACCAAAACAAAACAATGTCCAACCCATCCCCTCCACTCAAAAAACAAAAACAATTTCCAAAACACCCGTACCGCAAACACAACCCGAAAATATACCCCTCCCCTCCAACGCGGAAGATGACCCTAGTTCGTCGTCAGACGAGGAGGAGCACTTCCACACAATCAAAAGAAAAAAAAGAAAACACACCTCAGACACACAAATGAAAGCAAACCCACCCCAAAACATAACACTGACACCAACACAAAAGAGCTCACAACAACAGCAAACAAAAAACACCACACAAAAACAAAAACATGCATACACATACATAAACACAAGAAACAAAAAACTGTTAAACATTGTGTACAACAACAATCTAATAAAAACACAAGGGCCTAACTTCACCCAGGCAGGGGATTTCCCCCAACTCAAAATAATTAAGGCCCCACAGGACACCTATAAAACTTTAAAAAACAATTTTAAAGAGGACGTGGGTCCCCCCTGCGTCGGGCCCATTAACCGCGTCCTCCTAAAAAACTATCCCACCCCCTCCCCAAACACCCACACAACTCCAAGCTCCCCAACCACACAACACACTGATGCCCCTACACTTCCACAAACCACCACCCCACCCAACAACCCATCCGCCACCCTAATGGAAATTGTGCAGCCCGATACCCGGGACGCAGATAGGTAAGTGCCTTTTCTCTTCACCACCAACATGGCTATGCTAAGAGTAGGCTGTTTAAATGCGCGTGGCCTGGGCTCAACTTGGAAGCAAGCAATGCTTCTAAATGACCTCAGGTCACAACGTATAGATGTGATGGTTATTTGCGAGGCCCGGATCAGCAACGTGCGACAGCTGGCCCCTACCTTTGATGACTTTGAGATGCACGCATCTCTCTGTCAGCCCGGAGGTGGGGGTGGAGTTGTCGTTCTGCTGCAAAAACATCTGGGCCTCGCAACACAGATGGTACATTTGGACCCGGAGGGTCGACTAGTGGTTCTGGACCTTGGCAGTGGTAAAGGCGGAGCGTTTAGGTTGGTAGCCACCTACGGCCCTTTCAGGTCAATGCGGCCGGACTTTTTCCATCGTCTGGAGACTTTTCTAGGGACGTCGCACTCCTTGCTATTAGTGGGGGACTGGAATGGTATCCTAGATGCACGCTGGGACTACGTAGGGGCCTGTCCCGATAGAGAGGGGTGTAATAGCCTCAAAGGGTTAATCGGTCGATTTGACCTGGCCGATAGATATCGACTAGATTTTCCGACTGCGCCAACCTGGACTTGGGCAAATCGTAGCGGAACATCTAGGTCGTACCTATATAGGTTCTTAGTTAGAATTAAGGATAAGGACTTTTTAAGTTGTCCAAAAATGCGCATGGTTGGCTATTCAGACCACAACTTAGTGACCTGCATGGTCAACCTTGACAGAACTCATAGACAGGGACCCGGTTACTGGAAGCTCAACTTGTCCTTACCGGCAACTAAGGCTTACAGGAACCGGATTAGCACTTTAGTTAAGGAGCGGTTGACGGGCGCCATCGTCAACAGCAGGTGGTGGGGATCTCTCAAAAGAGAGATTAGGAGTAGTCTCTATAGAATTTAGTAAGGAGTTAGCCTCCAATAGAAATAGGAAGGAAAAGGAGTTGGTAGATAGTGTAGAAGAGGCAATTAGAAGCGGCGACGTGGCCAGAGTGCTAGCGTTGAGAACGGCCCTGGGCTAGTTCTTCGACGCGAAACACGAAGGCTGCATCGTCCGAAGCAAAATACGTGCTCTGGGAAACGAGGGGACCAAAGCTGTTAGCTGGGCCCGCGTGACAGAAGCCAAAAGAGGGAGCAGATCCACTATCCGGTCTTTGCGAGACCAGGATGGACGGGTGATCCTTGAACCTAAGCAGATGTGCGAGGCTTTTCAAAAGCACTTTGCCGAATTGTTCGGAAGGGGCGGGGGGCCGGTTGGGGACGTGGACTTCGGTCCATACCTCGACGGCCTGCCGCGTCTCTCGGACAGTGAGGCGAAGTCCTGCGAGGAGCCGATTTCAGCTGCTGAGATAGAGGACGTGCAGAGCCAATGCGGCAAACGCAAATCCCCGGGTCTCGATGGTCTTCCATACGAACTATATCTAGCTATGCCGGACTTGTTCCCCGAACTCCTCGAGGCGGTCTACTGCAACTGGCGACAGAACGGGAGAATTCCCTGTGCTGTGACCAAGGGCCTAGTCACGCTAGTGAGGAAGGACGAGAACAAGGGGCACGATATAAATAATTTCAGGCCCATAACTCTGCTAAATACAGAGTTACAGATTTTGGCCAAGGTGCTAGCAAAGAGGTTGGCGCTTGTCGTGGGCAACCTGGTTGGAGATGCGCAGACATGTGCTATCCCGTCCAGGTCCATCCACGATAACCTCCACCTCATGCGATACATCATAGAGAGGGTTGGGAACGAACCCGGCTTTGGTGGGGCCCTGATCAACTTGGATCAATCTAAGGCATTCGATAGGGTCGACCATGGTTAGCTGGATGCGGTGCTAGCGGCGGCAGGCTTCGGACCCGTTTTCAGGGGCTGGATCAATGCCATGCACAGCAGCCGCATCTGCTCTAGGGTCAAGGTGAACGGCTACCTCTCGGAGCCGTTCGAAATCGCGCGGTCCATCCGACAGGGGTGCCCTCTCTCCTCCCTTCTGTATGTAGTGACTCTAGAATCACTCCTGCGGAAGTTAGAGTTGTTGCAGGGCATCCCGTTGGAACCGGGATTGCGGAAAGCGGTGTCAGCCTACGCCGATGACGTAACAGTAATGGTGTCGACGGCCTCGGAAATCGGGGCGATCGGCACCTTACTCGAGGAGTACGAAAGGTTTACAGGGGCTAAGCTGAACCGGGACAAGTCGATCGGTCTGCAACTCGGCACGTGAAGTGGCAGATCGATGCCCTCCGATGGCGTCGTCGGGCGCTGGACGGAGGGCCCGGTGAAATTGCTCGGGGTCTGGTTCGGACCAGACCTGCAGGTGGAGAAGAACTGGGATGAGGTGACGAGCAGGGTGTTTGCACTGACCCAGAAGTGGGCCGAGTGGAAACTGTCCCTGAAAGGTCGGGCGGAGGTGGCGAACACTTATATAGCGTCCGTCATCTATTTCCGCCTGACCGTGGTGCCTTGCCCATGGAAACGCTCGCCAAAATGGAGCGCGCACTCTTCGAATTCCTTTGGAAGAAGCGGGCTCCTATGGTGAGGAGATCCATCTGCTGTCAACAACCTTCGAAAGGAGGGCTGGGGATGCCGTGGCTGATGATACGTAAACACGCATTAAGGCTACGGCACCTTCAGGTATTCCTCTCCGGTCAACCGGTGTGGGCCCCGTTTGTGAGACGAGCCATTCCCAGACTCGTCTCACTCACCGAGCTGCAATCCTGGATCAAGCAAAGACCGAGAAAACTGGGCGCCTGGCACACCGAGTGTGCGCAGGCGCTCACGGCTCTCTAGCAGGCGGCCCTGGCTGTCAGTGGAGAATCCACCTCGTCATTCTATAGAGGGCTGGTGGTTAGCAGGTGCGACGACGCCCTCGGAGAAGCCCTAGGCATGGAGGAAGACGAGCTGGCCAACCTGTTCGGTAGGACATTCAGCCCGGGACCCATGGATAACTTCCAGAGGTCCCTGGCCTGGCAATGCTACAGAAGGGCTCTGCCCGTTCGGGAAAGGCTCTACAGACACGGGCGCCCGGGTAGGGACCCATCGAAAAAGGTCTGTCCCAGATGCGTGTGCGACGAGGAAACCGTTGCACACGCATTGGTACACTGCTCGGGCATTGCCGATCTGTGTGGCGTTATGTCGAACAACTGCTGTCAAGGGTGTGACCGATCCGGTTGACCACCGAGTCTATTGTAACGATCAAGCCGCCTCCCCTCTTCAAAAACGAAGGAGAGGCGGTGTTTCTGTGCGTAATAGCTATGGCGAAAGAGGTTGTATGGTGGACGCGTCTGAAAGGACTGAGGTCAGACACCTTTCTCTCTGGCCAACAACTGGTCCGTTTCTTCCGATATCATTTCAGAAGAAGGATCAGGATGGAGAGAGAGGTGCTGCACCCCAGCCGTTTCTATGAAAGATGGGTGAAAGTGGCGAGAATGGCCCGTGTGAATGGGCCTTCACTCTACATCAGACTATAGGTGAGGAAGATGAAAGACCAAGGGAGCAACCCTTCTCTGTGCTCCTGAGGAGAAGGGTTGCACACTTTTTTCGTGGGTGTGTGCGACCCCCCAAGGCGCCTCCTCTCTATTGAGGACTTTGTTATAAATTTTATTTTTTGTTATATTTTATTTTATTTTTATATATTGTTATTGCCTCCTCCTTATTGAGGACGCCTTGTTTTGTAAACTCCCCCCATTGTACTTGTCCCACTTTTGATGCCCTGGTGGCAAATAAAAGAAACATATCTATCTATCTATCTATCTATCTATCTATCTATATATCTATCTATCTATCTATCTATCTATCTATCTATCTATATATATAATAATCATCACGGACGCTCTATCTCAAAATTATTTTTGAAAAGCATTAGAAATGCGCAACCGGTAAAACTTAAAACCAAAACTGAATACTAAACAATACTATTACTAATTCTCACCTATTCCTAGTTAAACTATTGTTCACTGTGAACAATTTGTCAGCATTTTCTTTTCCGTTTACCAATATATATATATATATATATATATATATATATATATATATATATATATATATCGTTTCTGAATTTGTTTAGCAAGATTCTTTATCTGAAATCGTGTGTTGAAACCGATATTGTTATACTTTGGGAGGGTCATGTTGCCAATAAGAAACACACGCACCAGTTGCTTTCACTTCAATTTATTATAATAAATTTATAAATTTATGGTTGGTTGGTTGGTTCCACAACCAGATAGTTGTTTATATATTGTCATAGTTCTTTCGTCACACAATCTGTGACCTCTTCAGTGACTGGGGATTCTTTTCTTTGTTTTTGTGCCTCTCCTTTGTTCTGTCCTACGCCATTTTGTTTCTGTGTGTGTGTTGTGTGCTCAGTCTGCGCATGCGCCACATCCGGATGTCTGTATAGGAGCAAATTTTGGAATAGAATAGAAAGAACTAGGAACAAGGCTAATAGAATAAACTCATGGTATGATAGCAACAAATACCAGAGTGTAATGTTCATCGATACAACCCCTAGAGGTGAATTAGCTTACAAATTTAGAAGGGCCCTAGATAAAGATAAACTCAATATTAAGATAGTAGAAAGACCAGGTACCTCCGTAAAAACACTTATTAGCAAGACATACCCGTTCCAAAGACCCTCATGTATAGATAAGAAATGTATAACCTGTAAAATAAGCCCCCATATTAACTGTAAAACTAGAAATGTAGTGTATAGCATAAGATGTACTGAAGGACAATGTAGAGACAAAAATATAGTGTACATAGGTGAGACAGCTCGTAGTGTAGGGGAACTGATAAATGAACACTGGCCAGACCTTCAAGATAATAAAGAATCATCTGTACTCTACCAACATGCTAAAATAGAACACAGGGGTAAATTAGAGAACATAGAAATAAAAATAGAATCTATACACAGAAAAGACGCAATGTTTAGACAAATCACAGAGGCAATAAACATAAAAGAATTACAACCAAAATTAAATAGAAAATATGAGTGGAACAGCAACATCACAACTTACAATTAAGGACAAAATGAAAACACACACACATAGAACAAACAACCAACCAGTAACATGTAAATAAACAAATAAATAAATGAACATAAACACACACAGACACCCGGGTGTGGCGCATGCGCAGACTGAGCACACAACACACACACAGAAACAAAATGGCGTAGGACAGAACAAAGGAGAGGCACAAAAACAAAGAAAAGAATCCCCAGTCACTAAAGAGGTCACATAGTGTGTGACGAAAGAACTATGACAATATATAAACAGCTATCTGGCTGTGGAACCAACCAACCAACCAGAAATTTATAAATTTATAAATTTATTATAAGTTTATTATAATAAATTGAAGTGAAAGCAACTGGTGCGTGTGTTTCTTATTGGCAACATGACCCTCCCAAAGTATAACAATATATATATATATATATATATATATATAAGAAAGAAAGTAAGTGTTGGTAAAATCCAGTACTTCAGTATGCGGATAGGGATCACTCAACGAAGATATATGTTCCGGAGTTATAATAGTGACGAAACATAATTTGATAAACTCATAATCCTTTATTTACTGCTATATATATTTCGATGATAGCCATTGAATGGCTATGACCTAATCAGGCAGTTAGTCAGTTCTTAGATATGCCAGCTCTGTGTTTATAGTGTTGCCTTGGAATATATGAGCTTGTTAGGAATAAGTTAATGTTGTCAGCAGGAATAGTCTTAATTCTCATTGTTCAGTTCGTAGATGCTAGTATGGTATATGTGTGTATATGTGTGTATACATGTGTATATGTATGTATTTTATATATATACATATATATATATATATATATATATATATATATATATATATATATATATATATATATATATATATATGTATTTTATATATATATATATGTATGTATGTTTTATGCGTGTATATATGTTAAATATGTATGTATTTTATATATATATATATGATATATATATATATATTTTATATATATATATATATGTATGTTTTATGCGTGTATATATTTTATATATGTATGTATTTTATATATATATATATATATATATATATATATATATATATATATATATATATGCTTGTGCGTACATATATATATATACACACACCTGTATGGATTTGTGTGTGTAGATGTGTGTGTGTCTGAGGGGGTAGGTGTGAGTGTATGTACAAGTCAACCAACATAAGCCATGTATTTGTAAATTTTCTAAACTATCTAAGTATTGGACTCTAAACATTATTTAAAGTACTACCACTACACATTAATTCCTCAATTTGTATGTGTGGATGTGTGTGTGTCTGTGGAGATGGGTGTGTGTGTACGTGCAAGCCAACCTACATAAGTCTTTTTATTTGTAAATTTTCTACTCTAACCATAATTTTCGGTAGCACCACTCCACATAAATTCTTCAATTTAAGAATGACCTGTAGTATCTATTTCATACTATTAACCTTAATTGAATATATATCTGACCAGGAATGTTTTTTGTGAAAATCAGTCATATGAAACTAGTGTCATCTTGCCTGACGGTTTGAACTTTACAACAACACCTGCCTCTTTGAGGTCAAATACCAACCATAGTATCATCTACAGACTGACCAATGAGAATTAAGACAATTCCTGCTGATAACATTAAATTATTCCTAACAAGCTCATATGTCCAAAGGTTCTGTTACCATCAACACTATAAACACAGAGCTGGCATATCTAAGAACTGACTAACTGCCTCATGAGGTCATAGCCATTCAATGGATATCATCGAAATATATATAGCAGTAAATAAAGGATTATGAGTTCATGCAATTGACTTATGTTTCGTCACTATATATATATATATATATATATGAATATATATATATAGTGTATATACACTAACCATAGGAACTCTTCTAGAACACAACACAATAATATAAGGGATAATAAAAACTTAACTAAAAACCGCAAAAGAAACATAACATGGTACAACGCACCCTTCAACCTGCAAACTATTGGACAAATCCCCCCCAAAATTATTCTTTGAAATACTACATAAACATTTTCCATCAAACCAGAGATGCCACCAAATAATTAACAAATATACTGTTAAATTGTCCTACTCTACATCAAACAATCTGAAACAAAAAAATAGGGAACTACAACATTTATAAACTTTAAAATAATATGACTACACCACCGCAACATAATTTAAATAGGACTGCAACTTTTAAAAAGACAAATAATACAATCCTTCAACCTAGAAAACACAACCACCCAAATCATCAGCACAAAAACAACACAACACAAAATTACAATACAACTCTAGCACCAAACCACACGCAAAGCAACCTTCATTATCCTGCTATCATTAATTACAATAGGAATAGCTCAAGGATAAATAAGAATAGTATAGGCACCCCCCAAAACCATCTTACGTACGGCTGTAATTGCAGAAATAGAAGCATTTGCCTCTTAAATGGCAACTGTTTGATTAATAATGTAATATATAAATGCACTGTGTCTACTACAGACTCCAACAAAACATATATAGGATCTACATCAAACATATTTTAGAAAAGATTTTACGCACACCCTAGTAGTTTCAACAATACTAAACTAGCAAACACCACATCTTTAGCTGAAGCGGTAAATAATTATAAAAAAAAAAAAAATAAATGTTAAGTTATCGTGGAACACCATTCTACAAAAAACTCCATATCTTGGAAACAGGAGGGAATGCAGATTATGTTCAGGAGAGATCTTGGAAATTACTAAATCTAAGGACGATTTATTAAATAAAAGACAGGTATTGATCATAGTCTGTAATCACCGTATACGAAAAACATTTAAATACTATAAACCTAATTAAATATTCTAAATAGCAACTCACTATAATTCCGTGTAGATTAACATTTATTAGTACCTCTTTCCCCTAATTATATGATTTCATGCTTATTTTTGCCTTTAATGTTTTAGCTTCCTTAGATTTATGCGTAAATGACTAGAGGCAACAAGATACACAGCCACCCGTAATTTCATGAGTAAAAATAAACATCTATGTATGATATGAAAATATATTTATGTGTGTATATGTTTGTGTATATGTATATATATATATATATATATATATATATATATATATATATATATATATATATATATATATATATATATATATATATGTTTATGTATGTGTATATGTGTATATATGTATATGCTTGTATATGTATATGTATCTGTGTATGTATGTGTATGTATGTATATGTATGTGTATGTATTAGTATATATATATATATATATATATATATATATATATATATATATATATATATATATATATATATATATGCAAAGTTTTATTTAAATTGTTGGGTTAACAACGAGTAACTATTTATAACTGATATAAAAGCACTCAACAAGTATTTGGAGTATATTTACGATATTAAATAAATGGAAACTATATTTATAAAACCATATTTATTTCATTATATATATTTCAGGGATATCATATTAAAAATATGTTATGCCTTCTTCAGACAAAATACAATATAAACATTCTTATAAATAGATAGATTCGACATACCTTTCAACTTCGACTTCTATTTGAAAAGTTGATTTGGTAGTGAAAAAAATATATTAGGGACAGTTATAAAAAGAAAGAAAGATATATTGATATCTGTTCTCTATTTATGCTTGAACGATAATCATGTAGAGTAAAGACATGAATAGTATTGTTAAAATTAATGTAGACTCTATATATATTTGTGTGTATGTACACATATATGTATACTTAAATTTTTATAGCACAATGAGAATGTTTTCGTGTGAAATAGGAATTTACAGAGCTGATCACGTAAATTCACATGGATGTGTATAGTATAAAATCTGGGATAACCTTCTATTTTATCTCAACTCTAATATAAACCTAGGAATTTTAGACTAGACATATGATCATTATTTTTCACACATTATTGATACGTGTCTCATTCATGAATACTGATATTTACATTATAATGTCTGGTTTATACGAATTGATATTTTTTACAT
>OZ024751.1:6964423-7029423 GCA_964016885.1 Eledone cirrhosa
CCTCGGGCAAAAGGTTAATTTTTCATTCGTAAAATGCAATAATTGACAAGTTCACCTCAATCTAACATCAGAATATTCATAACGAAGAGAGAGAATGCAATTAGAAAGACAACGTAAGGAATCTGCTATTCTTATATTGTTGATTCCAGCTCTGACTAATCACACCTGTGATAAAATATATTAAAGACAAAACAATCCTATCATTATTCATAATGTGCATTTGTTTCTTAAAGGAGTCGGCTTCCCATTCAACGAATTTTTGGCTGTTCTTTTTAACAGGCAATGACCACATAGCTGGTTCATTTTACTAGATTACTAATTTGTTTTAACGATGAGTATCAATATCTAAACTTACCATATAATATAACATGGTCATATGTATAGAGGGGTTGTATCAAAGAGGCTATATTTGAAAAACTATATATTAAAATCAAATGACACTTTAATCATGGGGTACTTTGTATAATATATGTCTGAATATAAAGCTTTATTATTTTTGTATAAGCTAAACATTTTCATAAAGATATCTTCGTGTTGTGCATTTGTGAAATTTGTAAATAAATTAGATGATTCGTTTTGATACAGCCTGTATAATGTTAATATTTTGACACACAATTGAACGGGTAGGACAATATCAATAGCTGTCATAAAGTCATCATATTTATTCGCAATTTAATTCCTTATATGTGTCCTTATAAACACACCAAGGAAAATAATAGTGCATTCATTTCTTTCGCAGAAAGCATTGCTATATAACAATCAAAATACATACCGTACCCATAATAATATATTAGAAATAGTATTGTATCATAAATTTATCTAATTTCTTACACCCTGACTATATATTGATATCAATAACTGCACTGATGATATCATTATTAACACATTTAATAGAGCAACATTATATCAATTTTAGTTATTGTTGTCAGTGATTCGATAACTAAATATGGTTCAACTGAGAAGTTGTTTAATCTTACCATGAGGTTTAATTAATGATCTCACATCTTATTAATACGTTTCTATGATTGAGACTGGCATGTTGTAAATCATTAATAACCGTGCAAATGAATTCCTATTTAAGGCTGCGATAACGCTGGAGAATTCTTTGAAGTTATTTAATATATTCAACCTCAGATATTAACACGTGTAAATTCTATTCAACATCGAAGATCATGCTTTAATTGCTATACAAGATATTGCATTATATGAAAAGTGACGCATAACATAACGGCGCTAATATTAATGTCATCAGGAGCCTTATTAGTTGAGGAAATGAACGTATCATTTCACAAAGCAATCAGTAATTGCAGCATTAGAGAGAAATCCGTTCCAATATAATTACGTGTATTTCTAACACTTATTTCTTTACATTAATTGGTTCAACATTGTTGGTGGAATAATCCGAGCGTGGGATTGTTTAGCAGGCTCATATGTATTCCTATAAAAGATTTATGGATTTGTTATGCTCGGGCATTTAGACGCACTGTACTCGTAGGTATTGTTTCACACATTTACAGGGATATTTCTGCTCAGCAGACATGTACAATTTCATGTAGTGTATTTCATGTATTTACTGCATATTATGTCTGAGTAGTGTACTTAAAACAAATAATCATTTTGGACCACTCTTTGAAAAGAATTTCAAATCAGCAGCGCAATCTATCACGCCATCGATCAATATCACACCGATATCCTTAGTGTAGATATTCTGCAACTCAATAGCATGTAGGTAGAGCTAATAAGATTTTAGGTTTGTCTCAGTACTAAACACCTACAATCAGTAATTTAGACTTGTGCCATTATGCGAAACATAAATCGGGTTTGCTAACAGAATGTTAATCAGTTGCTTCGACCAGCGCCAATTCGCATCATTCGTAAGAATTTAACACATGTTAGATGGCAGGGTATAGCGAAACTATTCACACGCTTTACTGACACATACACACTCACATAATATATATATATATATATATATATATATATATATATATATATATATATATATATATATATATATATATGTGTGTGTGTGTGTGTGTGTGTGTGTGTGCATGTATGTTCTGCGTGTATATGTGTATGTGTGCGTGTGCTCAGATAGAAATAGTGTTTTGGAAAGTATTCTGCTATATATACCATTATGTTTCTATTACATTACCGCCATTTCAAATTTATTGTATATGAGGGTGACTATGAATGGAGTGGTAAACGGCCATCCATGCATAAGCTCAATTTGTATTAGGATATTTAAATTCTATTATCTTCCTGCATTTTCGTTAGACGATCATTGATTATATGCATACGCACGATATGAAATATATTTCGTTTGCTAAAATAACCAAAATGTAAATATATGATGTATAATCAAAACTAGGGTTTCATATTCTAATGAATAATTCAAAACATGAAAGCAAAGCATAAATCTACATTGAAATGACTTAGGTTGGTATATGCATTTTCTAAAAATCTGAATTCATCGAGATGAAGGTCATGGCTACAAGACATATATTCAGAAAAATCTACGTCTTATTTCTGATTCGGAGTAAACAATGCTAAACTAGAAATAAGGTTCTTAGATTCGGAGCATAAACATTTAATCAAACATTTTATATTAAAAACACGTATGAATTAAGCATTCACACACACACGCACATTATATATAAATATATATATATGGTTTCTGAATTTGTTTAGCAAGATTCTTTATCTGAAAACGTGTGTTGAAACCGATATTGTTGTACTTTGGGAGGGTCATGTTGCAAATAAGAAAAAAACACACCAGTTGCTTTCACTTCAATTTATTATAAATTAAATTTATAAATTTCCGGTTGGTTGGTTGGTTCCACAACCAGTCGATTGTTTATATATTGTGAAAGTTCTTTCGTCACACATTATGTGACCTCTTCAGTGACTGGGGATTCTTTTCTTGGTTTTTGTGCCTCTCCTTTGTTCTGTCCTACGCCATCTTGTTTTTGTATGTGTTGTGTGCTTAGTTTGCGCACGTGTTACATCCGGGTGTCTGTGTGTGTTTATATTTGTTTATTTATTTGTTTATTTACATGTTACTGGTTGGTTGTTTGTTCTATGTGTGTGTGTGTTTTCATTTTGTCCTTAATTGTAAGTTGTGATGTTGCTGTTCCATTTTTTTTCTATTTAATTTTGGTTGGAGTTCATTTATGCTTATTGCCTCTGTGATTTGTCTAAACATTGCGTCTTTTCTGTGTGTAGATTCTATTTTTATTTCTATGTTCTCTAATTTACCCTTATGTTCTATTTTAGAATGTTGGTGGCGTACAGATGATTCTTTACTATCTTGAAGCTCTCGCCAGTGTTCATTTATCCGTTCCCCTATACAACGAGCTGTCTCACCTATGTACACTATATTCTTATCTCTACATTGTCCTTCGGTACATCTTATGCTATATACTACATTTCTAGTTTACAGTTAATATGGAGGCTTTATTTACATGTTATACATTTCTTATCTATACAGGGAGATCTTTGAAAAGATATATGTGTGTATACACACACACACACACACACACACACACACACACACACACACACACACACACACACACACACACACACACACACACACACACACACACACACACACACACACACACACACATATATATATATATATATAGTATTAAGGGTACTATTTATGGTTATGTATGCAATAAAACCTTTAATGGTAATATATTATATATACACAAACCCTAAATAGTGAGAGATAGTCATTAATTACTATCCTATTACCAGTAAGATAAATAGCTCAATGTAATAACATCAGTTGTTTTACAGAGCAGTTATATAGAGATTACAGTAATCAAAGTTCAGTTTAAATCATTTATTTGCTTACAATTGTTTCCTCCAAACCGAGGTTTGGATTCTTCGGAGCAGCTATTTACTGATCTATAACATACTTGACCTCCTTTTCAACCCAAGAGACACATAAAACATATGCGCATATTGATCAACAGTGGGGTGACATTCATCAAATGATATATATATATATATATATATATATATATATATATATATATATATATATATACTCCAGAGGTTGGCTGGACATGCTCACCGACATCCAGAGTTGACATTGCACTCAGTGCTCCTTTGGGAGCCCCTACATGGACACACTAGAAGAGGAAGACCAAGGTTAACATATGTTGATGCCCTAAGGACAGACACTGGTCTGTTGGAGATGCAGGATATGGCAGCGATAATGAGGGACAGAGACCGCTGGAGAGAACTCGTCCATGGATCTCGGGAATTTTACCCGCCTTAGATAGATATATATAAATGGAAAAGAATGAAACGAAATTTCCTTTCTCACTCTTAGTATGGCTGGTACTTAAATGTAAATATGTATGTATACGTACATACATATATGTATACAGACGTACAGTAGTATGTATATATATACATACATGTATATATATATACATACAAAATAACGATGGTTGCCTGAAAACTGTACGGCGTAATTCGGTCCGTTTGTTTACAAATGTTCGGTAAACCCATACGTACATATATATACATATATATATATACATATACATATATATACATATACATATATATACATATATATACATTGACTTCTCTACCAAGAACATCCCAATCCCACCGAAAAAACTTTACCTTCGGATGCTCACGCAAAAAATTGATCTATTTGCGAAAAGACTTAGATGGAGAACTTTTTTCTATGACAGATATTGCGACAACTAAGACTTCGGCACCAAGGAGAGATTCGGATTTATTACCTACAAATCTCCGCCCCTGAACCCCTTGCTCGCACCCTTCGAGAATGACCTCTTCCAACTGGTCAAGAACATTACATTTAAACCCAGACACAACCGATTCCTACAAAAACTCCGTAGCAACTTAACAGAGTATGATAACACAAATGACATCATGGTGCATTCGGATAAAACTGGGAACCTATACTTTGTCAACCCTGACAGATACCACACACTGATCAGGAGCAGCCTAAACTCCACCTATAAAAAGGCCAACCACTCTTGTATCGAGGACATAAATCGAGATGGACAACAAATCACCTCCAGCCTCGGGGTCGCCGACCGCACGGAACCTCTAGACCCACGGACACCATACTTCACACTGAAGGACCATAAATCCGATTTTGACCGTAAACCCTCCATCAGGCTTATTAACCCAACGAAGTCCGACATAGGGAGAATCAGCAAAAAAATCCTAGACCGCGTGATACTAAAAGTCAAGCAACACACCCGACTTAGCCTATGGATCAACACCCAGGAAGTAATCTCCTGGTTCAGCAATATGGAGGATAAACGAGAAACTAAATTCATACAGTTCGACATAGAGAGCTACTATGCTTCAATCACCTTACCGCTACTTACTGCCGCCTTGGACTTCGCCGAAACACTCGTGCCCATCACCGACCAGGAAAGAAAAATCATCCTCCACGCCAGGAAGACAGTCTTACTCTTTGACGACTCTAAATGGATAAAAAGAGCTCCCGACTCACCCTTCGACGTCAGCATGGGCGCCACGGATTCGGCGGAGGTCACTGATCTTATAGGATTATTCCTAATAGCCAAACTCACTGATATGTTTCCTGCATTCGGTGGTGGATTGTACCGTGATGATGGGCTCCTTACCCTTAAAGGGTACAACCCCAGTAGTACAGATCGGGTCCGGAAACAATTAATCAGATTCTTCCGCGACTGGGGATTTAAAATAACCCTACAAACGTCCCTGACCCGAGTAAACTTCCTGGACGTAACCCTCGACCTCGAAAACGACCTGTACTACCCATACAGGAAACCTAATGACAATCTGCACTACATCCACCGCCGATCAAACCATCCTAGGAACATCACAAACAACCTGGTCAAAAACATCTCCCTCCGCATATCCCGTTTGTCAGCTAATGAGCGGATATTCGATGAACATGCGCCTTATTACAACCAGGCCCTCCGGGAGGAAATATCCTAATGTCCAGCTCCCATTAGCGGAACCAGCAGGAGACACCGCCGCTCACGCAATGTAACATGGTTCAATCCTCCCCACAACGCAGAGGTGACTACTCCCATCGGGAAACTATTCTTTAGGCTCATTGAAAAACACTTCCCATTACAACACCGCTACCACAACATAATTAACAAAAATACCATCAAACTCTCTTACAGCACTACACCAAACTTCGCACAAAACACCGTCTCCTCTAACAACAAAAAACTCAACCCCGATGGCAGAAATAACTTAATTAGCAGTGGAGAACCGACCAGGAGGTGTAACTGCCCGGATAGATCTATTTGCCCACTCGACAATAGATGCAGAGACCGTAATGTGATCTACCAGTGCAACGTGAGGACGGATACCTCCAACAAAGCCTATATAGGACTTACCGCATGTGACTTCAAGACCCGGCTATACCAACATAGACATACCTTCCGAAACCCGGCCCGGCGTCACGCCACTACACTTTCGGGCCACATATGGGACCTCAAGGACAACAACATCACCTATGATCTCACTTGGAGATTACTGTCCAGAGCCAATTCTTACACGGGAGGACGCCGTCCGTGCAATTTATGCTCGGAGGAAACTTTACAAATGCTGTCTTCGACGGACCAACTCCTAAACAAGAAAGATGAACTGGTTACTGCATGTAAACATAGATTGCGTAGGACTTACCTCGCCCTCAAACCCCATAATGACCCGGTGGGGTAGACTAGGGCTATAACACCCCAGTTGCCGATTTTGCAATGGGTAACCCCTGCTTGCCAAGGAAGACGTAAGATCTTCTTTGTATTCTTTTATCGCTTCCTTTATTTCCTTCCCCCCTCTCCCCTTTGTCCTTCTACCCCAGCTCTTCTCCTTTGTCGGCGTCTTTTCTCGCCCACCCGAGGCTGCCCTTTGGCCCCATGTAGCCTTAGTACCCCCACCCCACCTCCCCTAGTCTTTGATAGATTTGGCGGACTCCGCCCTTTATAGCAGTTGGCTTAGACCCCGGATACTTTCCCCCTTTTTCCGACCGCTCCCACTATTCTCTGTGCCCTCTATATTTCTTAGTGGCACATGCCTTATTTTTTCGTTTCAGTATTTCTTGCTTCGCTTTTCTTCTGGGCGGGGTGGATTCTGAATTTATTTCTCCGTATTCTACCTTTATTTCGTACGAACTTTCATGTAGCTTGTTTTAGATCTTTTAGAGTTAGCATTAGTATATATTTTTCTCGGGACTCAGAATTATTATCTCGTACAAGTTCACTTTGCTGCACTGGGTCGTTGCTGGCCCGGGATGGAAACCTTTATTGTTTATTTCGTGGTAGTCTCTTTAGTATTTTGGCCCCCTTTGTTGACCCGTCACCGTATCATTTACGTACTTATACCTCTTAAAAGGGTCCTTGCCTTATCCGTCCCACCTAGTTCTCTTACTTATTTCCTTATTTATTTATTTATTTATTTATTTACTTCTTTCTTTCTTTCTTTATTTTATTCTCGCCTAACAATAGCCTGGCACCTAGGTCGTAGAATTTAATTTACTTTACTTTTCTTTACACTTATTTGCTTTTCTTCACTCTCAGTATTTTTTCTTTCCTATTTCTACCCCCCATTGTTCTACCTACCGTTCCGACTTCCTCCCCCTCCCCCTCCCCTGTATCTTCTTTGACCTCATGCCCAGCTGTAGCTGGCACTACCAACGCTTGATTGGGTCTACTCCACCCCCTCCCCTCTTTCTCCTACTGGCAGGTTTAGCCACCATCTCCCCTACTAATTTGCAACCACAGAATTACTACTGATTTTTGACAATCACCTTGACCATATATGGAATTACCCCTTGAGAAGATCGGCTATTTAAATACCAGGATAAATTTTCATTTAGTCCAGAATTAGCCGTCGAAACGGCTTGAGCTCAGCTGTCGGGGTCTTACTGGTTCCTATTACCCACTCTACTACCTCAAGTATTGAGTACTTTGGTGCGTTATGGTCCACCTGGTTCCTTACCACATTTCCTTCGTTATATATATATATATATATATATATATGTGCATGTATGTATATACATACTACTGTACGTCTGTATACATATATGTATGTACGTATACATACATACTTACATTTAAGTACCAGCCGTACTAAAAGAGAGAAATGAAATTTCGTTTCATTCTTTTCCATTTATCGTTTTCGGTGCGCCCGGCCAACTAACTCACTCGATATGCAAATTATGCTGCTCAGCCGTTAATATGCATAAGGAAAGTATATACTTTCAGGCGTTCAACATTCTGACAGAAAAGTATACGATGCTGACGATAGCCAATTAGCTTGAAACTAATGCATCGTTCCTGTGTCAGTGTAGAACAAATAGGTGACGAAGATTGCCTGAACATTGTACGGCGTAATTCTGGATGTTTGTTTACAAACAAACCGAGCATTATGATAAATGTTCGGTAAACCCATACGTACATATATATATATATGTGTGCATGTATGTATATATATACATATTATTGTACGTCTGTATACATATATGTATGTACGTATACATACATACTTACATTTAAGTACCAGCCATACTAAGAGTGAGAAATGAAATTTCGTTTCATTCTTTTCCATTTCTCGTTTTCGGTGCGCCCAGGCGACTAACTCACTCGATATATATATATATAAGAAAAAACGATGTCTTCCACTTGGATATATACAAACATAGGAACATCCATCACTAGAACAGCCGCTAAGATAGCGATGGCCAAATGTTCCTCAGAAAGATCAATAGAGACAATTTCACCTCTCACCGCTGATCAATGTCCTCTAAGGTATTTTTACCCCTCGCTCGCTGTCTGACAGCATATACAAGTTTTAGCAGCTGCGATAATTTTTCTCATTTGTGTGTGTGTGTGTGTGTGTGTGTGTGTGTGTGTGTGTGTGTGTGTGTGTGCGTGTGTGTGTGTGTGTGTATTTATATATGCGCGAAGACAAAACCACGTTTATGGTATAAATTGCGTCATTACACTAATATTCTATTCAGGTAACCGAATGATTCTCGGCTTCGGAGTTATGTAAATAAATTAGTTGAAAGAAAATGACAGAGGTTATTAAAATCATGTATGTATATGTTTATATATGTGTATGTAGGAGTGCGTATGTGTGTTTGCACGTATGTATGATGTGTATGTGAGTACATAGGGTTTTATTATATACACATTTGGTGAACATATGCATATTTACCTGTAGGTGTGTGTGTGCGTTATATACGCATTTATGCGTGTATATTTATACATGTATATATGATTATATGTATACACACACACACACACATATATATTTATATGCGTATTTGGTGTATACGTTCGTATGTGTGCGTGTATATGTGTCGCACCGGCTTACGTACGTGTACGCGTATTTATGTGTACGTGCATGTATATTCATGCATGGCGTATGTTTTCGCGTATGTACGTATATAGATATGTGTATGTATATATTTAATTATAATTCCTTTTATGATTTTAATAATATCTGTCATTTTCGTTCAACTAATTTATTTACATTATTCTTAACTCCGAAGCCGAGATCCGATCGGTTTCCTAAATAGAATATTAGTCTAATGTGTCCATTTATACCATAAACGTGTTTTGTCTTTGCGAGTAACTGTTCTCAACGCTTCACATAACGACGGATTATCTTCGCTCTTTTCCGTTCATTGCCTGAGAACGTCTTCACGAACCAGAGTATCGTCTTACTGTTTTCCTTCGGTTGCAACGTTTTTCGAAATATTTACTTCTGCGTTCACAGATTGTTTTTTTTTCTTATTTTCAGAAGATCATGTTAATGGTGAAAGCAGCGATTCTTTGCTTAAACTTTAATCTGTTATTTTAATAAATTAATATATATATAAATATATATATATATGTGTGTGTGTGTGCGCGTGTGTGTGTGTACACATAGCACGCGTGAGACAGAGGGTGGAGATTGGACATTACCAGTTGAGACTGGTAAGACCATGTTTAGCTAAGTACTTGATACTTGGAAAAGTAGAGTTAATCTAGTGTAAATAGGTAGAACATGACGGCTGAGCTCACGCAGTTTCGAGCTGAGCCGCCGGATACTGACAATTTACAATATGTATTTACATATGTATATACTACATTTATATAGATATATACTTACATACATATATATATATATAACACTTCGCCCAGTTATTTCTGAGAGGGTTATAAGGGCAGTCTCTTGAAACACTTCTTCCAGTGGGTCCTGTCTGAAGCAACCGTACCTACTGATCCGGCTGGATCTCCAATCGAGATCAGCCAAGCTCGTGGATGTTATCCAGCCATCTTGTTGAGGGTCTATATCTAGGTCTCCTTCCTGTTGGTTTTGCCCGTATGATCTGTCCAGCGATTCTTTCCTGAGACATTCTAATCACATGTCCATAGTATCAGAGATGTGGGCTCTCAATTCATAGAAGTAGTTGCTCTACGAGGTGTGACCGTCAGAAAATCCGAGCTACGCAGTCTATCGCGTAACGTTATACCCAAGACCCTTCGGAGGAACCGCATTTCGACCTCTTGTATTTGTGATCGTATTCTTTCGGTTATTCCCCAAGATCCATGACGCTAAGTAAGATTTGGATAGCGAGGCTGGCTTCTACACCTACCTCTTTTCGTCGTAATATAAAATACTGAATCTGCCACATTACTGCTCCAACCCCTGACATTCTTGCACTCAATTCAGCTTCCTCGTGAACACTTCCTCGAGGTACTTGAAGTGCTCTAACTGCTTCAGTGGCACTCCCTTCACATGTAGAATGCACTGCACAGGCTTTCCTATGAGGATGAGTTTATACGGTATATTTTCGGACATTGCTTAATGATAAGTTTGCAGCATCATAATTTATCAATTAATTATCTTAATAGATGTATATTTCTTTGCCGAAACGAAACCTTGGTGTATGCACCACTTTGTAGGTGAAATTATATTTCTATATTAAAATGTATTTTTTGCTTGCAATACTTAAATTTAATATATTGTAGATTTGTACAGCTAAATATAATATCAAACATATGAAGCTCTAAACCTTAGTTCTTATCCTGTATTTTATTTAGGGCTATTTAATCTGTAATAAGATTGAAATATTTTAATTAGTCTATTCTTTATATATATATATATATATATATATATATATATATATATATATATATATATATATATATAATATATATATATATATATATATATATATATATATATATATATATATATATATATATATATATATGTGTGTGTGTGTGTGTGTGTGTGTGTGTGTGTGTATGTGTGTGTGTGTGTGTATTCATATCAAAACAACAACAGAAGGTCGAGATTTACTTTAGAATTTTAATTCCACGAAAGCTCTCTTCATATTTCGATGGACCTGCCTTACCAGACAATCACGCTGCAAAATTCGAACACGAACAGCACTGATGAATATGGCTATAGCACAGAATTGGCAGGCTGTTCCCAAATCGAATCGGTCCTCTATTTTCTATTCTCTGTTCGTGTTAGACGTAATCCTGTTGCTTAATTCTGCAATTGACACCTGATGAAATCTGCTAAGACTTGCATCGTGATCGGAAGATAAATATTTATAGTGCTTTCGCGAAATTAAAATTGTAATGTAAATTGCGAAACCGTTCCTGCAACAGCTACGGGATACCACATCTATGATGGGTGACTTGCATAACGTTGAGTGCTTTAATTAACTTATTAATCATCGTTTACCAACCGGAACCACGAGTTCTACCCATTGGTAAACATCCTAACATAACTGGTATATTCATATATATATATATATATATATATGCTTGTGTAAACATGTATGTTTGTAGTAGTCGACTAAACCAGCAACTCACCAAGCTTGCTTTGTGAGCAGAGTGTCATTTGGACATCCTGCGCGATAAATTTCACAGAACAGATGAATTCATGAGTAAACAACCAGCTAAATACTTATATACAAAGGGACATAGACATACTCATACATGACAAGCCTACTGGAAATGAATGTCCTTTGGTCCTTGTTTGGATATCTCTCTAGGAGAGGGAAACTGATATAAACATGTTGCTCAATACTAAGCGATATGAACTTTGAATATAAATGGTTGAATTTATTCTTAGCACCAAAAGAACTGAAGGTGATGTATGATAGCCATATTCGAACCTGGTGTGTGGCTAGTAATATGTATGTGTACATATATTTGTGTGAGTTTGTGGGAGGATTTTCATATGCAAAAAAATATGAATACGATACAAATGAGTATATTAAGTTAACACTTTTGGGAGAGAGGATCAGTGCATATGGCTCCGGGCTACGCCCCACATCAGATGCTGGAATGAGATACTAAAACAGGTATGAAATTAGAGAAAACCTTGGAAAAAAGCCGATTGTTGATGATACGTGTAACACATGGGGGTTGTAAAGTAAGAGGAGCCATGATCCTTGAAATTCCGGTACAGAAAGGGAGATAGGTTAAGGGTGGGGACCTTATTATAGATAATTGAGTAACAAATATCGGATATCTGTGGACCATATTGGAGATTTACAGGAATTGCAGTTGTGTGCTCAACCCAGGTGGGTTGGAGTTATGTAGTCTTAAAATAGATCATTACTCCCAACTTATCTAGAACTGTCTGAAATTGAAATATAGATACACTCTAAACACACTCAAATTGTAGCTGAAATGTCAGGTTAATCGAAGGTGATTGGAGACGGCTGAATCGTTTCCGACACGAATATCGTGGAGGCGACCAAGAGTCAACGTATGTGGAATCTCATCACATAAATCCTTTATATGGATGAGAAACCATCTGAAATAATCGCATACGTTGTGTTAATCTACTGCAAAAGCTCTTATTGTAGCTTAAATTATAATATTTAAAAAAGCATATGCAGCAATATTTTATATTTTCCTAAATTCTTGTTGAAAAGAAAGGATGTTCGGCACACACATTTCTCAATAGTTTTACTTGATCAGCTGTGATCCAGTGCTAAACAACAGCAACATAATTATCAATGAAGTTCATTAATAATTTTGATAAAAAAATAAATCCTTTATAAATTTATGGAAGCGAACCTCCATGTTTTCAGGATCATGCACGTTTGAAATGCAAGAAAATTGTGCGTAAATTGTGGCTTTCACTAAAGAAGCAATGGAACGTAATTCCATTTATAGCACATCACATACATTATTAGAATATATATAAAAATATCTTTCCTTTGATGTGTAAAATATTCAAATCATTATGTATAATTATAATTAAACGACTTTCACAAGATAGAGATAAATTAACGGTTTTATACCAGTTTGCCTGCTCACCATATTTATAAAAGCGGGTATATTATGAGATTTTAACACATTCTTCAATAAGTTGGGAACATTAATATGTATTCTTATAAAAGTTATTAAACATCCGGAATTAAAATATTGAATGTGTTTAAAAATCAATAACGCATTTCAGTTAGTCAAACTGCCTATGCAAATGTAATTTAAATATAAATGGATCGTAAGCCTATTGTTTTACTGAAACCTAATGGGATTCTACAATTCCATGGGTATATTTGCGAAATATTTGTGTGTGGGTGGAATTTACAACTACATTTGTATTGTACGAAGTTTTGATGGCTGCTTTTCTATTTCGAGGATTGCCATCACCCGATTATTTTGCTATACATGGGCGCAACGTACATAGATTTGTAGCTCTAACAAGGTTATACATTCATTTCTGAATATGTTGCAGCTGACAACCACACTGATACAAACACGTGAAAAATGTTCGGATCTTTATTAAGTAAAAAAGAGGCTTTGCAATAAACTAAGTGGCAGTTGGCAAAAACGAGGGACAGATCAACGCCGATAACAACCGCAGGTTTTATTTCAGAGTTTTCTTACTCCTAGAATGATGTCCCTCACTCCAGGCTGGTTAACCGCGCACTTGGTGGACAAACAGAGATTCTCATTGTCCCCTCTCATATATATATATATATATATATATATATATATATATATATATATATATATATATAAGTTAAAAACAAAAAACAAAAACAATAACGAAGAGTGCAGTACAAACAGTGTTAGTATTAGGTTCACGCCTGAGAGTGGGGGTGGGGGACGACGTTTCGGGCATAAGCCCGTCATCGGGAGAAAAGTGAACAGGTAAAGAGTTCCGAAGATGGGAGGGGTGGTGTTGGAGGGACATTAAACGGGGGGGGGGGCGTTAAGGGGGAAGGGAAACAATTAAAAATTAAAATGAAGGTAAAAAAATGAAAATGGAACAAGTGGTGACATGGTGTGAGGTGTTTAGAGGTGGTGGTGGGTGGATGGAGAGTGGGGCGTCGAAGCGGAGAGGGCGGAAGGTGGTGTGCCTACATGTGGTGGTGTGTAAGTCAGTTTATGTGTGCGTGTGGAAAGAGACGGGTCAAGGGGGGGGGGGGGAGGAGAGGGGGAGTGCGGAGTCTGGAAGCCGAGTTTGTGTATGTGAGGATACGCACGTGTATGTGTGTGCAAAAATAGTATGTTTGTGGGTGTGTGTGTTCTTGAATGCTTTCCCGGTGAGTGTATATGTATGTATATATAAGTATACGTATATATTTGAAGGCGTGTGGCTCAGGAGTTAGAGAATTGTATTCGCCATCGTGAGGTTGGGAGATCGATTGATTGACCAGGCGATGCGTTATGTCCTTGAGCAAGACACTTTATTTCACGTTGCTCCATCTACCTGGAGTTGCGGCCAAAAGATAGTATTAGCAATTGGAAAGCCCAACGGAAACATTGTTTCATCAGTCCGATTTGACGAAAGTCGATCGTTCCTTATTATATATATATATATATGTATATTATATATATTATAAATGGAATAGAATGAAAAGAAATTTCATTTCTCTTAGTACGGCACTTACTTAAATGTAAGTATGTATGTATGTATACATACATATATCTATACAGACGTACATTAGTATGTATATATACATACATGCACACATATATATATGCACGTATCGGTTTACCGAACATCTATTATAATGCTCGGTTTGTTTGTTTGTAAACAAACAAACAGCCCGAATTACGCCGTACAGTGTTTAAGCAACCACGTCACCCTTTTTTCAACACTGACACAGGAACGATGTACTAGTTTCAAGCTTATTAGCTATCGTCAACATCGTATACCCTCCTGCCAGATGGTTGAACGTCTGAAAGTATATACTTTCCTCATGCATATTAACGGCTGAGCAGCCTAATTTGCATATCGAGTGAGTTCAGTCGGCCGTGCACACCGAAAACGATAAATGGAATAGAATGAAACGAAACTTCATTTCTCACTCGAGAAATGAAACTCATATGTCACTTACTCCTTCTTTTAAGTAGTTACTATGTCACTTACTTCTTTTTTTCAATAAAAAAGAAGTAAGTGACATAGTCACTACATTAAAACAATAGTGTTATGTCTTCTTAATGCTTTTAATGAAGTGTACACTGTATTGCCAAATACACTATACATACATTCATATATATATCGCTATTTCAGAGAACCAATTATAATTTTCAATTTTTACTGGACCGGCAACCGCTCTGTATAATTAGTTCCTGATTATTACTGGAATTCTATAAGAATCCATTATTTATAATTTTCAACAGAAGAAGAGGCGTGCTAAATTCTGATCAATATCAACAGTATGAAAGAGAGATCTGTCATTTTATCTCCCTTTGTTTGTTGAAAAAAGAAGTAAGTGACATAGTCACCACTTTACAACAATAGCGTAAAGTCTTCAAAATTCGTTTAATTAAGCATACAGTGTATTGCCAAATACACTATACATACATTGTATATATATATATATGTATATATATATATATATATATATATATATATATATATATATATATATATATATATATATATATATATATATATATATATATATATATATATATATATATATATATATATATGTATATATGTATATATATATATATATATGTATATATGTTGAAAAAAATGAAAACGAAATTTCATTTCTCACTCTTAGTATGGCACTTACTTAAATGTAAGTATGTATGTATACGTACATACATATATGTATACAGACGTACAGTAGCATGCATATATATACACATATATATATATATATATATATATATATATATACATATATATACACATATGCATACAGGTACACATACATATATGCACGCATCAGTTTAGCCGACGTTTATTATAACGCCTGCTTTGATCGTTTGTTTGTCAACAAATCGAACAGCCTGAATTTATGCCATACGGTGTTAAGGCAACCACGTCACCTTTTTGTTCAACACTGACACAGGAACGATGTACTAGTTTCAAGCTTGTTAGCTATCATCAGCACCGTTTACCCATCTGCCAGATAGTTGAACGTTCGAAAGTATATTCTTTCCTTATGAAAATTAACGGCTGAGAAGCGTAATTTGCATATTGAGTGAGTTAAATAGGGCAGGCATACCGAAAACGATAAGTTGAAAAAAATGAAAACGAAATTTCATTTCTCACTCTTAGTATGGCACTTACTTAAATGTAAGTATGTATGTATACGTACATACATATATGTATACAGACGTACAGTAGCATGCATATATATACACATATATATATATATATATATATATATATATATATATATACATATATATACACATATGCATACAGGTACACATACATATATGCACGCATCAGTTTAGCCGACGTTTATTATAACGCCTGCTTTGTTCGTTTGTTTGTCAACAAATCGAACAGCCTGAATTTATGCCATACGGTGTTAAGGCTAAACTGATGCGTGCATATATGTATGTGTACCTGTATGCATATGTGTATATATATGTATATATATATATGTGTGCATATATATGCATGCTACTGTACGTCTGTATACATATATGTATGTACGTATACATACATACTTACATTTATGTATATATGTATATATATATATATATTACTCTTTTTTTCTCTTTTACCTGTTCCAACCATCTGGCTGAGACCATGCTGGGGCACCACCCTTGTTGCTACACATTTCATCTCCAGTCTGTATTGGTTGGCCCATGGTGCAAGAGGGAGTTCGTTGCTGCTGCCCTTAGGTTTCCTTCGTGCCTTTATGTGGGCTCATCCGGGATCCTGGATAGCAAGGTGTCGAGATGTTTCTTGAAGACATCCACATCCACACCAAGCAGATCTCTCAGAATCGTTCGGCAGCTTAAGTTGAAACCCCTTGAACCCCAGGCTATTGCAATATCTGCTCCTTATTCTAGATGTGGAAGACGGGACCATTGGCAACACAGAGTAACGTCCTGTTCGACGGTTGGTCCAGCTCCCAATGCCAAAGTTTGGTGCTAGCCCCTTCATGATTTCCACGTGTAGATCACTGCGTATCTCTCCCATCTTCGTTCCAAGGAGTAGAGGTTTAGTTATTTTAGCCTCTCCCAGTAGCTTATCTCCTTCATCGTGGCAATCCTCTTGGTGTAGCTTCGCTGCATTGCCTCAAGCTCCGTGTTTAGTTTGACACTATGGGCTGACCACAACTAGGAGCAATAGTCCAGGCGGCTTAGGACAGATGTCCTTCATAATGTCAACATGGTGTCTCGGTCTCTTGTCCGGAAAGTCCTCATGATCCAGCCAGCGAGTTGTCTGCACATTGTCGCCACTTTCATGATGTGTGAGGAAAAAGATGCACCATCGCTCATGTCTATACCCAGGTAACGTATCGATTTCGACACGGGGATATCGGTCCCTCCTGGTCCGGTGTAACTGTGTTGTACTTTATTTGTGTTTGCAGGTTTGTATTGTAGGGCTTGGAATTTGCCAGCATTAAACTGCATGTTGTTGTCTTGTATATATATACACACACACATATATATATATACATATATATATATATGTATATATATATATATATATATATATATATATATATATATATATATATATATATATATATATATATATATATACATATACATACATACATATATATATATATATATATATATATATATATATATATACATATATATATATATATATATATATATATATATATATAGGAAAAGTATGACCACGACGGCTATTTTTGTCGAGAAATAGCAGTCGAAACAGCTTGAGCTCTGCTGTCGGGGTCATATTTTTTCCTATTTCCCACTCTACTACACTAAGTATTGAGTACTCTGTTGCGTTATGGTCCATATGGTACCTTACCACAATTCCTTCGTTATATAAATATATATATATATGTATATATGTATATATACATATATATGAATTTGAGACTGTCACTACACTAAAACAATAGCGTAAGGTCTTCGAAATGATTTTACTTAAGCATACAGTGTATTACAAAATACACTGTATATACATTCATATATATATCGCTATTTCAGAGCACCAATTCTAATTTTCAATTTCTGCTTGACCGGCAACCGCTCTGTATAATCAGTTCCTGATTATTACTAGAATTCTATAAGAAATCATCAGGAATCACTGATTCCTCATGATTTCTAAAGAATGAAACAGTTCTAGTCCTGTAGAATCTCATCTCTCTCTCTCTATATATATATATAGTAATAATAATAAATTTGAAGACTAAAATCCCAAGAGGGTTCGATATATAAATTTAGCGAGAATCGCATTTCGGCGGGTAGAAATTAGCGAAACGCAGCTTCCGAATTGTGTTGACAAGCGCTCTATGGATATGAAGATACCAGTGTTATAAACATAAATTAAAAAAATGTCATACAAAACTGAGACGATGTTTAAGAAGCCCTTAACCACCTAAGCCAAAGAAGCGAACAAGCTAAACGTGTCAAACAAAATAAGATATGATTGAAATAGTTACCGTGACGCTCGGGGAAGATGGTATAATCCGATATAGGGTTTCTGCGACGCCTAAATCAATAATGCTGTCTGTATATAAAAAATAATAAGCTTTTGGTATAATGATTGAACAAGGAATCACTTTCTCAACAGACATTTTGTTCTTCGTGCGCCATAATCTCGCAGAGTATGAAAGCACATGTGAGGTTCTAAGGGGAGGAAACCCCTATTTTGGCCAATGAATTCAGCATGTGTAGTTATTGCAAAAATTTGCAAAATAGCACAAAACGAATTAAGCTCTCGACAGATTAGTTTTTAAAATAAACTTAAGCGATTAATCAGTCAATAAAATTAACTAAAACAGCGCCTCCAACTAAAAAAAAAAATGTATATATATAACAAAGGAATTGTGGTAAGGAACCAGATGGACCATAACGCACCAGAGTACTCAATACTTAGGGCAATATCATTATATACTTATAAGTAATTGAAAGTAGTTATATTAAAAATAGGTGTTTATGGGGATATTTCTAGAGTATAAAGTTATAGATAGATGGAATGTGTCGAGATAGGGTGGATCAGAGAGTGTGGAGTTGGCGTGTAAGGTGTGCCCTTGAGGTGTGGTGTTAGAAGTGGTGATGGGTTCAAGTCCAACATTGTTATCTCGACACAAATTATTCCATCTATCTATAACTGTATACCCTAGAAATATCCCCATAAACATCTACTTTTAATATAACTACTTTCAATTACTTATAATTATATAATGATACAATACAGTCTATATACACTTTAAATACTAGATACGGCAATCAATTATTTATGCATTTGTAATTAAATGTATGGAGTGATAACATTGGATATATATATAAGATTAATTTATTAACATAAGAGATCTGTCTAACTTGTATGTAGGGTGCTGCAATGAATTATGTATGAATTATATATGAATTATATATGCAAGTATAACTTGATGGATAGATTAATGACATTGTAAATGAGGGATGTATTTGTCGGCCTAGAGATGTATTTTCTTTTGCCATGCAAACAGCCATACGCTGCTCCATAAATTGCCAGGGGTTATGTAGACAAAATTCTAATAGTTCCCCTGATATGTTCTAAGAGTAGACTGCATTTAGAGTGAACTTTGATATAAAGGTACGGCACTTTGTATGGAATATTCAATTGTAGCACTATATAATAGGGAGTAATCAACTTAATATAGATACCTTTAGTACATAATGATAGAGTAGACTGTATTTAAAATTGGAAAATAGATATGAATGTATAACCGTCTATATAAGGGACTCAATTGAGGCGCCTTATAATGTATGTTAGAACAATGAATTTAGGTATGAGATTCGGCTAGTTACCTCCCCTTACGCATTAACTCCCCTTAATTATACACACGTACATCCGGGTAATAAACCGCTGTAAATTCTCGCAGCAGAATCACCCTATTCTATAAACTTGGATTACATAACACTGAGCCTCAATACGCTAAAATAATTTATTTTAATGCATCAAACATTCAATACGGAATCATCGTTACTTATGTGATGGATGTAGAAATTATGTCTTATCAATTCTGAATGTGAAAATGATGGTGGATACGAAAACCATAACTTTCTTTTTCTTCTTCTTTTTATTTTTATTTTTCTGCACACATACTTTTTTGTTGTATACAAAAAATACATTACCACTACAACCACCCTAATAATCTTGCTTACCCGCATAAAGTGCTTGCATTACGTGTAAAACCCTGCCACACAATAATTGTATACAAATGAGACACACTTGCATGCTCCACGTGAAACTAACGCATACATTACCTACTAGACCTGACTATCAAACTATCCTCTTGCATTATCTGTGTTATCTGCCGAATGTATTTTAATTTTAATTTTAATTTTAATTTTAATTTTTATTTTGATTTTGAATTTGAATTGCTGTACAAAAATAGTATAGTATAATAAAGTATAATATAGTATAGTATAATATATGCCACTCCACTATACATATATATATATATATATATATATATATATATATATATATATATATATATATATATATATATATATATATAAATATATATATATAAATATATATATCTGTATATATATATATCTGTACATATATATATATATATCTGTACATATATATATATCTGTATATATATATATATATATATATATATATATATATATATATATATATATATATATATATATATATATATATATATATATATATATATATATATGTATATATAAATTCCTCAACTTCGCGGTGGAATTTATCGTGACGATGGACTCTTTACTATCTTAAATTGCAATATAGTTAACCTTAATATTATTAAGAACAATATACGTAATCTCTTTAACCAACATAACCTAAAAATTGAATTTGATAATAGTATCAAACTAGCTAATTTCTTGGATGTATCTCTTAATCTTGACACTGGCCTATATTACCCTTACCATAAAAACAATGAGAACCTAAATTATGTTAACTTTAAATCTAACCATCCTACCAATATCAAGAATGCTATAGTTAGTAATATTGGAAAAAGAATATCTAACATATTTTCTAATAAAAACATCTTTGATGCTAACGCCAATTACTATAATAACGCACTTTCTAAAGCCGGCTATCCAGATAAAATCAAATATAGTAAAGAAACAAATTCTAGAAAAACTTACAGTAGAATAATTAATCATGATCATTCCAATAATTTTAATAAAAGACCTAGATACAAAAACATAATCTGGTATAATGCTCCTTTCTCCATTTCTATTAATAACAATATTCCTAAATTATTTTTTAATGCCTTAAATAAATGCTTCCCTCCCTCACATATCTATAGTAAAATATTTAACAAACACACCATCAAATTTTCGTATTCTACATCCTCCAATATTTCCAACATCATCTCTAAACACAACAATAAAATACTAAATACTAAATCTCTTCCTTCCAATATTGAATTTCATAATAACCGTAATAGTACTCCCGACGTCATTGTAAACCCTAGGCTAACTTCTGTAAACCCAAATACAACGTCAAACACAACTTCGCTAAATGTTCATAATCCAACTCTAAATCAAGAAACTATTATTCCTATTATTCCTATCGCAAACAACTTCTCCAATCCAATTCCTTCTATAGATAACACTAGGTCACTCATTAATAATCTCTCTAATTGCAACTGCCGCATTAAAAATAAATGTTCTCTCAACAACCATTGTCTCGATAAAAACTTAATTTATGAATTTAAAGTTATAACTAGCACCAATTCCTTCACCTATTTTGGCTCCACTTCCACCTCTTTTAAAGCTCGTCTCTATAATCACCATTCATCTTTCAAATACAAACTTAAAAGAACCAACACGGCTCTCTCAGAACTCATATGGTCCTTGAAAGACAAAAACATTAAATATACCATCTTTTGGAAGAAGGTTTCTTCTGCATCCTCATACTTGAACAGCTCTCTTAATCTAAAATCTGTAATCTCTGCCTAAATGAAAAATTTACCATTATCTCTAATCTAGATTCTATAATAAATAGACGTACAGATTTGTTTTCTATCTGCCTGCATAAATTCCATAGGACTTTTCACAAAGTATACAGTTAATATTCAATTCTTTATCAATTTAGAATCTTTTCTCAAAGGCACATATACATACACCTCTTTAAAATATACCCATCTTCCTACCTTACTTCAAAGGGCATTATACACTCTATAATACTTGTTTACTCATTACCCTCTTTCTATCTTCACCTTGTAAAATCCTTCATAACATATACATTTGTTTTTTTGACGTGAGAATATTCATCCGCAATTATTATTATTTTTTTTTTCTCTCTATCATAAAACTTTTTAATCTCAATTTCATCCTTAATTTATTATTTTTTTCTCCCCATCAACGAACTCATTCTTAATACATATTAACTCTTTATTCGCACATATTATCAATTCATTCAATATACAAACTTTAACTTCGCATTATTTTTCTCAAATCCTTCTACACACAAACCTTAATAATTTTTTCTCTTCGTTAATTTTGAAATTGCCACAATACTTATCAACATACACTTTTTTTGACGTTAGAATATTCATCCACAATTATTATTTTTTCTCTCTATCTTCATACATAAATTCCCTTCGTTAATTTTCAAATTCTTTTAATTTATACATTATCTTCCAACGGTTCTCAACCTCTCTATGTAAAACAATATATCTTTTCTCAGTTATAAAAACTATCTCTTTCTCTCTATCACCCATCTCTCCCTCTCCACCTTCACTCTCATCTCCTCCCCCTTTTTTCATCCTTTCCACCCCCCTCCCTAAATAAAATATTTTTTCCTCGTACATATCTTCCCTTCGTTAATTTTCAAATTCTTTTAATTTATACATTATCTTCCAACGGTTTTCAACCTCTCTATGTAAAACAATATATCTTCTCTCAGTTATAAAAACTATCTCTTTCTCTCTATCACCCATCTCTCCCTCTCATCTCCTCCCCTTTTTCATCCTTTCCACCCCCCTCTCTAAATAAAATATTTTTCCCAATATCACACATCAATCTAAAACCACTTTTCATACGTTGATTTAAAACTGCACTATCCACAAGTGTTTTTTAGCCTTCATATCATGTTCTCCTGTTTTATCTGATGAAAACACAAATATTATTGCATGATGATGTTTGTTTTTGAAATGCGCATAATAAAATACATGGAACTCCTTTAACTATCTTTTGATCTTATATTATATATATATATATATATATATATATATATATATATATATATATATATATATATATATATATATATATATATATATATATATATAGTTAAAAGAATAGAGGTGTAACACACAAGTTATTATATATTGGTAAACGGAATAGAAAATGGTGACAAATTGTTCACAGTTGAAAAATGGTTTAATTAGGAATAAAAGAGTATTAGTGATTGTATGGGTTAGTATTCAGTTGTGGTTTTAAGTTTTTAAGTTTTTACCGGTTGCGCATTTCTAAATGCTTTTCAAAAATAATTTTGAGATAGAGTGTCCGTGCTGTTTGCTCTGATCTGATTAGTTTTGGGAATTCTACCTGTTTTTATGTTAAAAAAATGGCTCCAGCGTTATTTTTGTGTTGTAAAAATGCTTGTGGTCAAAACAATTTTGATTGGTCGGTAGAGGTCATGTGAATGTAAAAAGTTGATTTTGCGCCAAGACTGTTTTTATGTTAAAATGTTAGAAAAGTGGCTCCAGCAAAGATTATGGTCAAAACAATTTTGATTGGTCGGTAGAGGTCATGTGGATAAAAAATTGGTTTTGCGCCAAGATTGAGAAATGACTCTTTCACAACAGATGTGTGTGTGTGTGTGTGTGTGTGTGTGTGTGTGTGTGTGTAGTAGTAGTAGTAAGGTATTCGATGCTGCGACAATAGCCACCAGCGATGTGTGTCAAATGGCTATTAAGATAAGTGTGTGTGTGTGTGTGTGTGTGTGCGTACATACACACAGCAGAGTCATTCGAAGGTCAAAAGATATTTTTCAGCTTTTGTCTTATACGGAGAAGTGCGTGTGTGTGTGTGTGTGTGTGTGTATAAGTCTCTTTGTATGTTGATGTACGCGTGTGTATGTGTCTGTGTATATATATGTGTGTGTGTGTGTGTGTGCGTGTGTGGGTGGACCAGTATTTTTTTCCCCCCCTGGTAAAATGGTGTACATTATTCGATTTTTTCAGTAAAATCGGTTCTCTTAATAGAACATCAACAATCTTAACAATAAAGGGTGTGAAATGATATTCACTATATACACATATATACACACACACACACACACACACATATATATATATATTTTCACTACATACATATATACATATATATACATATATACATACATATATATGCACATATATTTTTTTGTATTGCACCATAGAGCATGTGTGTTTACGTGTGTCATTGTGTTTATATGTGGGTAGAGATGTGTGCTGATGTAGGTATGTATGTTGACGTGTGTATGTTGTGGGTTCGTCTTAGGGAGAAGTGTTTAGACGGGGTCCGTATTTGTTAATGAAGTAAGATTCCTTGCTGATGCGCTGGGTGTGGGTGGCATTATCTTTAAATTTGTAGAGGGGAAAGATTCTGAAGTTGGGATGATTTTGGGCGGCGCAGGTATCAATGTGTTCACTCAGTGGTATTTTCCTGTATTCCCGTATTTTAATTTGGGATCTATGGACAGTCATGCGTTGGCGGAGGCTGTTTTTGGTCTGGCCTATGTATTGTTCTCGACAACCTGAACAAGTTAATACATATATTAAATTTTCCGATGCACATGTGAAATTGTGTTTTACTATAAAACGTTGTCCATCTTTGAAATAGAATTCCGAACCCTCTATTAGGTTGATGCAAATGCCACAGTTGGGTCTATCGCATTTTTTTACTGTGGGTTTCGTTGTTGTGGTTGGCAGTACTTTGGCATGTGTTAAGATGTTTTTCATTGACTTGGATTGTCTTTTGCTTTTTATGATATCGTGTGTTCGTAGAATTTGGTTCATTCTATGGTCCTTTTTCAATACAGGGATGTTCTGGAGGATGGTGTCAAAGGCCTCGTTGTTGAGGGGGTTGTGTGTGGAGATGTATGGAAGAGCTTTTAGTTTTGGTTGATTTACTTTAGGGTGTCTAAGGTCCTGGGTACTGAGTTTTAGGGCACGTTGGATTCCATTGTCAATTAGTGATGCAGGGTAGTCCCTGCCTATGAGTGTGTCCTTTAGTTCTTGTAGCCGTAAGTAGCAGATGTTTTTATTGGAGACTATAGTACAGATTCTCTTGGCTAAGTTGTAGGGAATATTAATTTTAACGTGTCTAGGGTGGCAAGAGTTGAAGGGGAGGTATTGCTTGGAGTCTGTGGGCTTGTAGTATATGTCTGTTTCTATTTTTTTGTTATGGATCTTAATGAGGATGTCGAGGAAGGGGAGTTGTTGATGGCTGTATTCCATTGTGAAGTTAATATTTGTGTTGAGCCCATTTATAAGGGTGTGAAATTCTTTAAGTTTTTCGATGTTTTCGTGCCAAAGGATGAAGCAGTCATCAAGATATCGCTTCCAGTTCCTTTCAATGTGTAAGTGGAGGGTGTTTCCAAATTTGTTTAGGACTTTAGTGTAGAGGGTGATTTCCAGGTATCCCATGACTAGGTTGGCATACGTAGGGGCTGTTTTCGTTCCCATAGCGGTCCCAGATTTCTGCCTGTAGGGTTTTGTTATTGAAAACGAAGTAATTGTTCTCCAAGATAAATTTGAGTCCCTCTATCACGAATTCTTTTTTGATGCGTTGTGGGAGTTCATTGTGGAAGTTATCCAGCCAGAATTGGATAGCTTCTATTCCTAGGTTGTGGGGGATGTTGGAGTATAGGTTGACTACATCGAACGTCACTAGTAGGGTTTGTTCAGAAAGTGGCATATTAGGGAGGTGATTGAGCATATCTAGGTCGTCCCTTATATAGCTTTTGATGTGCTTGAGGAAGGGTTTGAGAAGGGTATCAATGAAGTTGCTAAGACGGTGCGTTTCGCAAGCGGGGCCTGCTATTATAGGTCTTAATTTGAGATTATTGGGTGAGGGGACATTGATGACTATGTCTGTGGCTTCCTTGCATGCCTTACTGATTGATTCGCTTTTATGTACTTTAGGGATACCGTAGAAAAGGCTGGATTTACTTGTGAAGTCTGTGATGAAGCTGAATTCCTTGTTAGTGAGTCCTTCTTTGTATTGGTTGATTAGAGTTTTTAGGTTTCTCATAATTTTCTGTTGATTGTAGTGTTCAGCCTTTTCGTAGTATGTTTCGTTTTCCAAAGTGGAGAGCGCTAAGTTGATATAGAATTCTGTTTCCATTAGGACTACTGTACTCCCTTTATCAGCCTCTTTAATTGTAATGGTTCTGTCGGTTTTTAATCTATTTAATTCTTCCCATTCTTTCTTGTTGAGGTTTGGCTTGTGTTTTTGTCTGTGCAAGTGTTGGTAAGGGAAGTTTGTGATGTGTTCACAGAATTCGTCCAGGATTTTATTTCTACCTTTTGAAGGGGTGTAATTGCTTCTATTTCTGGCTAATGATTCATCCTCATTGTACTGGTCGAATAGTTGTTCACTAAGTCGTAACTTTCTACAGAAGTCTGTGATGTCTTCCTTCATTTCATAGTAGTTAGGACGTAGTGGGGTCGGTGTGAATTTAAGACCTTTGGAGAGTAAGTTGATAAGGTTGGGTGTTGGTTCTGCACTAGTAAGATTGATAATTTTTATTACTATCGGTTTCTCCTCCCTGTCTTGTGTTATTTTGTTTGCCTGTATCTGTGTGCTGTGTCTAAAAAATGGTTGGGGTAGAGGGGTTGTCTGCTGATGTTAAGTGGTCTCCTGTGCTTGTTATATTCCTTGTTGTTGTAAAATGTGGTTCGGGTTGGTGGTTGTAGATTGAATGGGGTGTTCCTGTACTGCGAGTATGGGTGTGTGTTTCTATGTGCCATGTTGTATTGTGGTGTTATAAGTGGCCTACGTTGTTGGTTGTATCGTGTGGTGTGGGTTTGTTGTGTATTGTGGAAGTGAGGGTTGAGAAAATGGTAATTACCTTGCTGTCCCCTTGAGGCGGGGAAGTTGTTGCATCTATCATGGCGGTGGTATCTTTTCCCTATGTTTGACTTTTCTAACATTTTAACATAAAAACAGTCTTGGCGCAAAATCAACTTTTTACATTCACATGACCTCTACCGACCAATCAAAATTGTTTTGACCACAAGCATTTTTACAACACAAAAATAACGCTGGAGCCATTTTTTTAACATAAAAACAGGTAGAATTCCCAAAACTAATCAGATCAGAGCAAACAGCACGGACACTCTATCTCAAAATTATTTTTGAAAAGCATTTAGAAATGCGCAACCGGTAAAAACTTAAAAACTTAAAACCACAACTGAATACTAACCCATACAATCACTAATACTCTTTTATTCCTAATTAAACCATTTTTCAACTGTGAACAATTTGTCAGCATTTTCTATTCCGTTTACCAATATATATATATATATATATATATATATATATATGTATGTCTCCTGCGTTGGAAAGGAGGCCAATTATGTGTACAAACATTGAAAAATGCTCCTAAGAATCCAAGCCTAGGTTTGGATGAAACAATTGTAAGTGAATAAATGCTTTGAACATAGCTTTGATTCTTGTGAATTCTATATAACTGCTCTGTAGAACAACTGATGTTATTACATTGAGCTATTTATCTTACTGGTAATAATGTAGTAACAAATTACTGACCTTCACTGTTTAGGGTTTAAAATATTCATAACTATAAAACTTTTTACTATATACATAACCATAAATAGTATCCCTAAAAATATAATATATATATAATATATATATATACACATACATACACATACATATACATATATACACATAAACACATACATATACATATACAAGCATATACATATATACATATATACACATATATAAACATATATATATATATACATATATATATATATATATATATATATATATATATATATATATATATATATATATATATATATATATATATATATATATATATATATATATATATATATATATATATATATATATATATATATATATATATATATATATATATATATATATATATATATATATATATATATATATATATATATATATATATATATATATATATATATATAAATATATATATATATATACATATATATATATATACATATACACAAACATATACACACATAAATATAAATATATTTCCATATCATACATAGCTGTTTATATTTACTCATGAAATTACGGGTGGCTGTGTATCTTGTTGCCTCTCGTCATTAACGCATAAATCTTAGGAAGCTAAAACATTGAGAGCAAAAATAAGCATGAAAGCATATAATTAGGGGAAAGAAGTACTAGTAAATGTTAATCAACATGGAATTATAGTGATTTGCTATTTAGAATATTTAATTAGGTTTATAGTATTTAAATGTTTTCCGTATACGGTGATTACAGACTATGATCAATTCCTGCCTTTTATTTAATAAATCCTCCTTAGATTTAGTAATTTCCAAGATCTCTCCTGAACATAATCTGCATTCCCTCCTGTTTCCAAGATATGGAGTTTTTTGTAAAATGGTGTTCCACGATAACTTAACATTTATTTTTTTCCTCTTATAATTATTTACCGCTTCTGCTAAAGATGTGGTGTTTGCTAGTTTAGTATTGTTGAAACTACTAGGGTGTGCGTAAAATCTTTTCTAAAATGTGTTTGATGTAGATCCTATATATGTTTTGTTGGAGTCTGTAGTAGACACAGTGCATTTATTATTAATCAAACAGTTTCTATTTAAGGGGCAAATGCTTCTATTTCTGCAATTACAGCCATTCGTAAGATGGTTTTGGGGGGTGCCTATACTATTCTCATTTATCCTTGAGCTATTCCTATTGTAATTAATGATAGCAGGATAATGAAGGTTGCTTTGTGGGTGGTTTGGTGCTAGAGTTGTATTGTAATTTTGTGTTCTGTTGTTTTTGTGTTGGTGATTTGGGTGGTTGTATTTTCTAGGTTGAAGGATTGTATTATTTGTCTTTTTGAAAGGTGCAGTCCTATTTAAATTATGTTGCGGTGGTGTAGTCATATTATTTTAAAGTTTATAAATGTTGTAGTTCCCTATTTTTTGTTTGAGATTGTTTGATGTACACAATAATGGGGGCAGTAGAGTAAGAAATAGGAAAAAGTATGACGGCTATTTCTGGAATATGGTCCAGAAATAGCCGCCGAAACGGCATGAGCTCTGCCGTCGGGGTCATACTTTTTCCTATATATATATATATTCCAATCCAATAAACTTTTGAGTGCTTCTTATCCGATATTTCTATTGGTTTATTGTTCTACAATAAAACTCACCTCCTACACACACACACACACACACACACACATATATATATATATATATAAGTATGTATACGTACATACATATATGTATACAGGGGTACAGTAGTATGTATATATATATATACATACATGCACACCTATATATATATGTACGTATGCATTCACCGAACATTTATTATAATGCTCGGTGTGTTTGTAAACACACTGTACATTAAGCTGTACAGTGTCTAGCAACCATCGTTGCTCATTTGTTCAACACTGAATAAGGAACGCTGTACTAGTTTCAAGCTTATTAGCTATCGTCAGCAACGTATGCCTTCCTGCCAGATGATTGAACGTCTGAAAGTATATACTTTCCTGATGCATATTAACGGCTGAGCAGCCTTTTTTCCATTTATTCCGTTTATCGTTTTCCGTACCCCGGCCGATTAACTCACTCGATATGCAAATTATATGTATATATATATATATATATATATATATATATATATATATATATATTATATATATATATATATATATATATATATATATATATATATATATACACATATATATATATACACATATATATATATATGTGTGTGTGAGTGTGTGTCTGTGCACCTACAAACACATACAAATATTTACATAAACTACAAAACCTCCATCTCAAATCCATTTTTGAAAAGCACAAGAAGTGCGAATCCGGTAAAGGAATCTCATCTTTTTTACTTGTACTTTCACTCATGTAGGACACCTTCTTCTTTTTCATTTTGTAAAAAAACTTCTATTTCTAATATATATATTTTTTATATATATACACACAACATATAAATATATACCCACTATTGGATCAACGCTGACCTTCATGAGTTCTTGAACTCTTATATAGTCTTTATTCGCTCGCATATGTATGTATAGATTTATGTCTGGCTAGAGCTGTGTATGTATGTGGTTATGTAAAGTTCTAGAACATTTTTCGAGGAAATGTCATTACTTGCACATATTCGAAAGTAATTATATTTTAAGATGGTATAATTTGTAATAATGTTAATCATTATTAAATATGATTATAATTAAAATGGGTTTTTCCATTATTTCATATTGTTCTCATATTGTGCTTACTGTAAACTGTTTAACTAACAATACTTCGTTTTCTCCGCCGTCAACATATCATGTAAAATAAAATGATGAACCATTTTCTTTTTTTCTTTTTCCTCCATACATTATTCTCCTCCTTGCTGTGTCTCCAACCTGTGCCTGTATTTTCTTAATTAAAATGTGTATTTCTTGTAAGATATGCTATTATCCTTGCCTGCTGTCTCACAGCATAATCAAATATAGGTAGGTGTGAAGTGTACTTTGCTGTGTGTCTCTATATGAAAAAGAAAATGATAAATTTTTACATGCAAAAGAATAGATGTTCATCTTTTCCTGGTATCTTTTGAGAAAAAAGACAAATATTTTTAACATAATTTCGAAATATATTCTGATTATGTAAGCATTCTCGAGTGAAAATATCGATTTTCTACTCGCTTGAAAAGCGTCTCTCTTTTTATTTATGTTTTAAATTGGGTTTTATCTCAACAAGAATCTAAACATTTTTAATTGTTTTTCTTATGTGGCTGTTAATTGCTTTCTAGGCAATTATTCTGAGATTAACATTTACATCTATGACCTGCGGCTCACAAAATCTCATATATGTAAATATGTTTTTGTAAATATAACACGCATGTTTATATTGGAATAAATACTCACAAAACCTAGCCAGACAACCACATAGAAAACACTGCACACACACACTCACACACCTAATTGAATGCACACACACACACACACAAACACACACGTATATATATATATATATATATATATATATATATATATATATATATATATAATGTTTGCAAAGATTGATATCCAAACAGTCTATAGTGATGATGATGATTATAGCGTTAGAAAATCTGTAACTCAATGTTTAACATGACTCTTTAAAGATCTTATCTACAAGGAGAAAATCTGTACTGCTACAAAGGGACTAATTAATTTAATCATCCATGCCCACCCTACAATTGGGAAACTAAACATTAAGAAACCAGTATCATTACCTAATAAAGGGAGAGCATTAAAGACTGATTAAAAGGTAAAATATTATTATTATTATTCACCCATTTATTCCTGAGAGTGTCGTGGGGGAAGTATCCTCAAACACTCCTTCCAGCAGATCCTGTCCGAAGCAACATGCTCCAATAAATCCGGCTGTATCCTCAAGTGAGACTAGCTAAGCTCATGGATGTTATCCAATCATGTTGCTCGTGGTCTACTCCTTGGTCCCCTACCGGTTGGTTTTGCCCATAAAATCTGTCCAGCAATGCTTTCTCGAGACATTCTAAGCACATGCCTATAGTATCGGAGCTGTGATCTCTCTATTTGGAGAAGTAGTGGCTCTACCTGGCGTGGCTCTCTGACTTACGCACTCTATCGAGTAATGTTACTCCAAAGACCATTCGGAGGTACCACATTTCGGCCGGTTGTATTCGCGATCGTATTCGTTTGATCAAAATGACTAAAAAATATGATCCAAATAACTAAATATTAGACCAATACTAATATGAAACACTGGAAAGGATTAAACACGTGCTATAACTGAAATATGTAGGACATAACAAAACGCGTGGAATATGCTTTTGATAATAATCTATGATATTAAATTAGCAAAATATTCCAGAGATACGAATATAAAACAACATGCTGACACTTGAGAAAGAAAACAGCAGCAACATAAATCCAAACACACTGTTTATGGTGAATTGGAACAAAACTAACAATGATGGTAACATAATTGTTCAGAAGGGAAGGAAATCAATTAAAATATCAGCGCAATGCTGTCGCTCGCTTATCAACAAGCTATATGTTAAGGAATGCAATGAATTAGAGATTTCTGCGATTGACATGGTAACAAATACAAGAGTGAAGCACTTAACAAGTTCACAAGAATGAATGTCTGCTGGCAGAGAAAGTAATATTAATTCCCCAAATCACAATACCTGAGACACTAAAAGCTGCAGATCTATTATTTGTTTGACCAGAACATATAAATCCCTTGCATATACACAAGGCTCATTATCTAAATGGAGAAGAATACCATATTACAAGAAAACAAAGACTGAAATGAGACACATGTGTCGAAAGAGCTGTTACTGGTGAATCGTGATAATATAGAGGAAACCAAAATGTGGAAATTCAACTTTAAAATGGTTGACTGATTAACAGATTAACAATATCATCTTTAGAATACTATTCCCCCTCCCCCCGCCAAATAATATAGCTTCGGATCAAACCGATTAAGTAAAAAGTGCCATGTCAAAAGACAAAACCATCTACTCTCTTTAAGGCGATCATTTTTAGTAGATATATACAAGTGTATAATTATTTTAATGACATATTTCAGAGACACGTTTAGAATGCATGTCACATTGTTGATGTGATAGAAACCCTGGTTATCTTCAGTAGTAATACGACTCTCAATCCGCGGGAGCAAATCGTAAATAGTCACTTTCAAAACATCGCAAGGACATTTAAAATAAAGACATAGCCCCCCCCCCCCCCAAACTCCCTAAAAAAAAAACACGAACATAAAAGAAACAGTACATTTATATCTAAAAGTGATATAGGAAACACTGGAATATGAAATGACACGAAAGTTTTAAAACAAATGTTGTTATAAATAATTTAACTACGATCAATATTATGTGTAACATTTACAAAATATACTGGTATTGTTTCTCTAACAAGATTCTCACTCCGTTTTATATTAATACAGTGGAATTTCCGCTTATTAATCATTACGTCTCGATATCGTTGGCTATTTATTTAGATAAATTATGCAAAACCCTGCACAATTATTCTGCAGCCTTTGCATATGTTGTCGGTAAAATAATTCCGGTATATTATTAGGAAATACGTTGAGATGAAAACAGATAGAGATAACAGCCATAATATGTGTGTTCGGCTCATAACATTAAGTGAGTTCCGAGATCCTGATCAAACCTACGATAATTCATAAAATATAGAAAACATAGTTTTGGCAAAGCAGGTTGATGAAATGAAATATAATGAACTCGTTGATATGTATCAATCATGAGTTTCCTCTTTCATTACAGCAAGCTACACTTCTATCATGGCGTATCCTATAAACACGTTTTTGATGTGAATACGTCAGGCAATTGTTTTCCACGTCAGTAAAATATATTACTAATTTACGCAGAAATATTGCTTTAGTGTTACAACATATTATTCTTATTATTATCATTACATTTATTCTTTTATTGGACATCGAAATATTTTTTGATGTCCCGTAATAATATTTTTCATAATTCACAACATATCAACGTGATATAATACAATCACTATTATACATCCTGTATGTTTACATCAGATTTCTATATTGAAGATGGATAGGGTCTCAATGATGTCTATGTCAGCCCGTCATATAATAACCATATGGAGAAAAATGTTTCTACCCACTAAACCATATATATATTTACGTCCACCTACACCTACATGAATATATATACATATGCATGTATGTATGAATGAATGTTTGTGTCTGTATACACCCCCCCCCCCCCCCACATATATATATATATATATATATCAGCGTATAAGTATGAACGAATATATTAGTTCTGTTTTGTTGGATGTCAATGTATATTACTTTTCCGAATGATTACAAGTGACGGGAGCTATAATTGATAGGAACGTATCTTCTAATATGGGCCGATACATATTATTCCAACAAACTCCGCTAAAACAATGCAGCAATACAGATATATAAACGCAGAGGTAGTTAACATCACAATAGTAGTTGAAAGATATCTAAAGGTTTGTAAGTGTTATGTCCCGTCGAATCATTGATAGCAGCAAACTCAATTTAATCCATTGTACTGTATAGCATGCCCAATGCGGATAAGCTAACACATCAAAATATGAAAGTATGCAAGTATTTGTATGAAGAGAATCGATAGTAAAAGACCCTGTCTAATATGTATAACAATTTAGTAAAATAATATTGCGGTCATGTTTAATATTTAAACTTTTATCTCTCTCTCTCTCAGTCTCATTCATTCACTCACTCAATCCCTCTCTTCAGAGTAACAAAACTCATGGCCTAGCTAAAAAGGATCTATCTATTTATCTATCTATATCTCTGTCTATATATATATATATATTCCTGAGATTAATTTAATCATAACGGCCAAAAGCGCATTTTCACAGGAAGCAGATATATTCATCAGTAACTTTTGCACCACTAATGATAATTGCTACGTGTTAATGCATCATAACGCTTTAGTGTATTATGTAAAAGATATCCAGATAAATACGTACAATTATGGAGACATTGACTCCAGGCTTTGCTATTGATTACATCTCTATGTATTGTTTTACATCATTTCTATATTGACGTATAGATCTCAACAGATCAAAATTTATTCTTATTCACCATACTACGGCTTCCATTTAAAACGAATATCTGGTGTACTTGTATTTATTCTAATATGACATTGATCTTAATCATAGTTTCCTATTTTTAAGATATATTGGAGAACCACATTTTCTCTATAGATTCAGTCAATAAACGTTGGTTTAATAACAGCTGTTGTCCAATTCGATATCCGTTGCATTTTCTTAGCATTTTAGCTTTCACATCGTCAGTACCCTTAGGCGACAACATTAGGTAACCAATAGACTTTACGGTTAACTATATAACTATTCATTTCAATATTTACTACTTCGTCATGGCAGAACTCCTACTAATGTATATATATATATATATATATATATATATATATATACATATATACAGCGAATCTTCGCTTATCCGGACGGTCAAAACCAAACAGTTAGAAAAAGATCCGGTTAAGTGAAATATCAGGATAATTGAATTCTAAAATCCCATTGTTACATAATGCTTGTAGGACCTACCTCGTCCTCAAATCCCCACATGATCCGGGCAACATCCTTCTTTTCCCCACTTGCCGAACAAGATAGGGGAATCCCCAGCAAAAGTAGGTAGATGTACTACTTTACTTTTCCTTTTTTTCTTCTTCCCTTTATCTCTTCTTATCACTTCCTTCCACTCCTTACCCTCTTCTTTTATCTTTTTCGTCCTTCGCTTACTCCAAGGAACCAATCGTGCTTTTGTAGCCTCAGTACTCCCACCCCAGTAAATTATATATAGCATTGGCGGAAAACGCAATACCAGCTAAAATTATAACAACTGCTTTAGACCCTAGATATTTTTATTTTTATTTTTATTTTTACTATTTAATTTTATTAATTTTATATTTTTTATTTATTATCTTTTAATCTCAATTTATTAACCATTTCTATAACACCCCACTCTCAGTATACTTTTTCGCCTGCTTCCCAACTAGCCTAATTTCATACACACTCCTTAGAATTTGGTGTATAGAATTCACTTTCAACACTTGACCAGCTCCACCCACTCCCTCATTGCTCTACAGGCAAGTTAAACCACCCCACCCCCACCCACTGCCATGAAAGTTTTAATTGTGTTTCCAAGAAATTTTGACCAATCTTTTTGACAACTATAATCTTCCCATATAAGGAATTACCCCTTGAAAAGTTCGGCTATTTATTACCACGCTAAAAATTCTAATTTAATCCAGAAATAGCCGTCGAAACGACTTGAGCTCTGCCGTCGGGGTTAAACATTTTCCGATATATATATATATACGAGTATATATGTGTATATATATATATATATATATATATATATATATATATATATATATATATATGTATATAAGTATGTACACGTACATACATATATGTATACAGACGTACAGTAGTATGTATATATATATACATACATGCACACATATATATATGTACGTATGCATTCACCGAACATTTATTATAATGCTCGGGGTGTTTGTAAACAAACATCCCGTATTAAGGTGTAGTGTCCAGCAACCATCTTTGCTCGTTTGTTCAACACGGACAAAGGAACGCTGTACTAGTTTCAAGCTTATTAGCTATCGTCAGCAACGTATACCTTCCTGCCAGATTGTTGAACGTATATACTTACCTTATGCATATTAACAGCTGAGTAGCCCAATTTGCATATCGAGTGGGTTAATCGGCCTGGTGCACCGAAAACGATAAACGGCAAAAATGAAACGAAATTCCATTTCCCACTCTTAGTACGGCTGTTACTTAAATATAAGTATGTACACGTACATATATATATGTATACAGGCGTACAGTAGTATGTATATATACATACATGCACACATATATATATATATGTACGTATGGATTCACCGAACATTTATTATAACGCTCGGTGTGTTTGTAAACAAACATCCCGTATTAAGCCGTAGTTTCCAGCAACCATCGTTGCTCGTTTGTTCAACACTGACAAAGGAACGCTGTACTAGTTTCAAGCTTATTAGCTATCGTCAGCAACGTATACCTTCCTGCCAGATTGTTGAACGTATATACTTACCTTATGCATATTAACGGCTGAGTAGCCCAATTTGAATATCGGGTGCACCGAAAACGATATATGTGTGCATGTATGTATATCTATATACATACTACTGTACGTCTGTATACATATATGTATGTACGTGTACATACTTATATTTAAGTAACAACCGTACTAAGAGTGGGAAATGAAATGTCGTTTCATTTTTTCCGTTTATCGTTTTCAGTACACCCGGCCGATTAACCCACTCGATATGCAAATTGGGCTACTCAGCCGTTAATATGCATAAGGTAAGTATATACGTTTAACAATCTGGCAGAAAGGTTTACGTTGCTGACGATAGCTAATAAGCTTGAAACTTGTACAGCATTCCTTTGTCATTGTTGAACAAACGAGCAATGATGGTTGCTGGGCACTACGGCTTAATACGGGATGTTTGTTTACAAACATACCGAGCATTAGAATAAATGTTCGGTGAATCCATACGTACATATATATATGTGTGCATGTATATATATACAAACTACTGTACGTCTGTATACATATATGTATGTACGTGTACATACTTATATTTAAGTAACAGCCGTACTAAGAGTGGGAAATGACATTTCGTTTCATTTTTCCGTTTATATATATGTATAAATAAATATATATATATATATATATATATATATATATATATATATATATATAAGGGTATAGAAAGTAATATTCGAGTGTATTGTGCTAATTTTACGTAACCGATGAGTACAAGGATAATTATATAAGGATAATAAAGTGAATAAATGCTTAAATAAATTGCGGTCATACCAAGGGTGGTAATTGTGGGAGTAAAGATAGAGGTAAATAAAAAAAAAAATATATATATACATATATACTAGTATATATATATATATATATATATATATATATATATATATATATATACGACTATATATACATAAAAAAAAATATATATATATATATATATTTATATATATATAAATATATCTATACTCGTATATATATATATATATATATATATATATATATATATATATATATACTCGTATATATGTATACATATATTTATTTACTTCTATCTTTACTCCCACAATTACCACCCTTGGTATGACCGCAATTTATTTATGTATTTATTCACTTTATTATCCTTATATAATTATCCTTGTACTCATCTGTTACGTAAAATTACCATAATACACTCGAATATTACTTTCTGTACCCTTTATATCTGCTTATCTTATATCACTCCCCCTACACACTCAAGACTCACACTGCATATCAATTCAAATAATCCGGGCTAAGTTGGAACTAAATATAGTCTCCCCACCCATTTCATCAGATTTTGCCACTTTTAAACTTCACATCACGGGTGGGAATAACTAATAATCCTTTCGTACACGCAATGATCCGACGAATGTGGCGGCCTTCCCTCCTGCACGGCAGGCGCTCGAGTCGATCAACCTTCCTAGAGTGCTTGGAAAAATTAATTTCCCCTTCTTTCGGTAAACGAAAATACTTGGAACGGCTGTTACGCCCATGGGCCCTGGGCGGTTCTGGAATCCAGTGCGCCACCGGTTATTGACCGCCAAACAGTACTCTTAAATTCTAAGCTTAATCATAACTTAAAATCTACCCTAAAAATGTATCATGCTTTCTTCTAATAGCTCTTTAACTAAATCCCCCACTAGTGTGAATAACTAATAATCGTTTGGTATACGCGATGATCAGCCGATGGTGGCGGGCTTCCCGCTAGAACTCACGGCGCTTGAAACAGTTAACATTTCTGGAGTGCTTGGAAAAATAAATTTCCCTTTCTTTCGGTAGACGAAAATACTTGGAACGGTTGACACGGCATTGGGGCCTGTGCGGGCTGGGAGTCCGCCACGTCAATGGTTATTGACTGCCAAATGGTACTCTTAAACGTTGGTTTAATCTTAATTTTTAAGCTTAATCTTAACTTTATATTCTACCCTGAATCTTTATCGTGACTATCAATAATACACTTAATCTTTTCATAATAAACATCTCCCTTTGTAAATTCTTTAACTAAATCTCCCAACTTTAAACCTAAATCTCACTTTTCTAATCTTATCTTAAATGACATCTTTTTATTCTAAACATAAATTTTACATTTTTAATCTTTAATCGTAATTTCAGACCCTACAATAAAAAAATATACTGTACAGGCGCCCACTATATATATTTTTGTTAAAGATATATGTTTTTTGAAAAAATATATTTCTTAGCACTTCTTAGCACTTCTGACCAACATCTATGTAACCTGTTCCCACCGTGATCTCATTGGCCGCCTTCTCCTCTCTCTGCTTTTTCAGCCCCATGGAGTGTGTCTATTATATTCCTTTGTTAAATTCCGAATACCTGATGATGTCACCGGATTTAGACTGAACCCGGAAATGCTTAGTGAAATAGTCTTTTTAAGACTATATAGAGCATTTGTAGTTTTTCCAAATTGAAGGATGAGTATTTAAATTTTATTTTATTCTGAGTTAAGACTCTATTGGTTTTTTCCCTGGATTTCACAAAATCTGTGGATAACATCTCTGTCTTGATGTTTTTTAATTGAGTTTGAATTATTTTCCCATATATTACGATAATTACTTTCCATTTTGACGTTATAGTCACTTATATATTATGAAATACCATTGGCTTCTTGCTCACATTAATTTCTCTATTTTCATTTATATATATATATATATGCGTGTGTGTGACTGTGTAGACGCAATATGGAATGCGCCTGAGCCTGTGTTTGTGCGTGTGTGCTTGTAACGGTGTGCGTTGAAAACCATACACGCATATGTACTTTATACTGTAATAAGAATTGTAGTCCTTTGCACATCTGTATATTGGGACACAGGTTATTTGTTATTTTACACTACACTTTTACCTCATTTGTTTTTAAAACGCACCCATCTTTTGTTAGACTATGTGGACGGAAATAGGTGAATGCACCGAGCCTGTGTTTATACGTGTGCACGCGCAACGGTGCGAGCTTACGGACAATCACACGTACATACTCTATGATAAAATGAGAATTGTAACTCTTTACATTTCTCGATCTTGACACAGGTTTTCTATTTCAGTTTATAATTTTCAATATTTTTGAACATTTTTGAAAATGTTTGATATTGGTTGTAACACACACGCATTCCTTATGTGTTTGGCATCACCCACCACGTCAAATGGTGGCAGGGTTGATGCCAGCCTACACACATAGATTCTTCAGACGATAGCTGCAGCATACTAAAGCTGAACTGATAACTGACCTTTTAACACCAGCTCATCTACAATCACAGTGAAGGAGGTCAGCTGTACTTAAACATTGTGACAAAACAACTATAACAGGCTGATAAGCTAGTGGGAGAGGCTATAAGAACTGAACCTCTACTCCTTGGAACGAAGACGGGAGAGATACGCAGTGACATACATGTGGAAAATCCTGGAGGGACTAGCACCAAACTTTGGCATTGGGAGCTGCACCAACCCCCTAACAGGACGTCACTCTGTGGTGCTGTCTTCCACATCTAGAATAAGGAGCAAATATTGCAATAACCTAGGGTTCAAGGGCCCTCAACTCTTCAACAAGCTGCCGAGTGATCTAAGAGATCTGCATGGTGTGGATCTGCATGGTGTGGAAACATCTCGACACCTTGGTATCCAGGATCCCGGATGAGCCCACAACAATGGACGAGGGAACCCTAAGGGCAGCAGCAAAGAACTCCCTCCAATACAGTAGCCAACCAATAATATGTGTAGCCACAAGGGCGGTTCACCCGCCTGGCCTCAGCCGGATGGCTGGAACAGGTAAAAGAGTAAAAGAATGTATATATATATATATATATGAAAATAAATGTATATATATATATAGTAATAATAATAAATTTGAAGACTAAAATCCAAAGAGGGCTCGATAAGGATAAATATATATCAAATATATAAGAACCGTAGAGCAGATATTTATTAACATAACAGATTAAAGTTTAAGCAAAGAATCGCTGCTTTCACCCTTAACGGGATCTTCTGAAACTAACAAAGTCAATCTGTAAACGCAGAAGTGGATATTTCAAAAAACGTTGCAACCGGAGGAAGACAGGAAGACGATACTTTGGTTCGTGGAAACGTTCGCTATGCAAATAAGTAATGGTATAAACAAACATATACTTAGCTCCCACATCAAGACGTAAAATATCCACGTATAGATCGTATTATCCGTTAGGTATAACGTGGGGCTGTAATACAGGAAAGTTTAGCGGATGTGACATATAGCAAAATATATATATATATAAATATGTCTGTGTATGTGTATGTGTGTGTATGTGTGTGTGTGTATATCTATATGTATATATATGTATATTCATATGTATATATATATATGTATATCCATATATATATATATATATATACATATATATATACATATGTATATGTATGTATATGTATATATATATATATGTATATATATATATATATGTATATATATATATACATGTGTTTATATATGTATATGTAAATATATAAAAACAAAAAAATATTTTCGCTCTGCATGGCTGAGTAATATGAGGTTTTCTAATATTAATGATAATATTCGATTCGTTTGCAATTATCCAGACACGCCTCCTTTTTAAACCCATGTCAGTAGAATGAGCCCCTCATTCTTGCTTTTGCATTGGCATGTAAACAGAACTGCATACACTAATGTTTCTGGGTATCACCCTTCATCAGTACAGTTTTCTGTTCACCTGCCAGCTGTCAGAGCTAGTGAAAATATATGATATTTTCTAAAATATACAGTGGATGACATGCCTGATTTGCATATTAGCAGACTGGCTGATCAGCCAGGTCTGCATATTTGCATATCCACTGATCAGCCACATTTGCATATCAGCAGATTGGTGGCCAGTCAGTTTCCAGTATACGAGCGATGAATGGCCGGCTTTGCTATATTCAAATAAAAATATTTTATATATATGTATATATATAGGTATATGTCAGTATCTATGACTATATGTATATATGTCTATACATCTATACATCCGTATATCTCTCTGTCCTTGTGTGCGTGTGCGCGTGCGCGTGTGTGTGTGTGTATGCGCGTGTGTTTATATAAACACATATATACTGGTAGAAGTACGACTTCTAACCCAATCACCACTACCACTACCAAATTCTACTAACGTCAACACAACTAAATAATAATGTGTTAGACTCTATGCTGAAACATGACTTCGATGACGGACTGAGAATCATTTGTATCTGATTTGAATTAAATGACTATCGTGTGTTATAGACCGGTGATTTTATTTGTTTCCTTATAATGTATCTAAGAAGGATTGGAGTCACAAAGACATTCAGAATTAAACATATTCATAGAAGGTTAAGCATCATACTACGTACGATGCTTATACTCTTAAAGGAAGTTGTTTCCTTGTTTATTAGAATTTAGCGTGTTTTATTGGTATGAATACATTACAATATTTTCATATTAATAACCAAGACATCTCTCCGTATTAATGAATATTCGTGACAAAATGCAGAAACTTTAATCATATTTGAAAGAAGATATCAAGCACCGCTGGAAAACATATTTAGTATGCCAATATGCTGGAACTAGATATCACGTTTAACAGCTATTTTTTGCCGATAAGCCGAAGGAACAGTTAAGATCGTACCTACAAATAGATATAAATTCCTCTCAGTCATATCACATATGCATTTGATATAAAATACTACATCGGGTTATCAGTCTGAATGTTGATATTTTAAATTGTTTAATTTACACTGCATAATTAGGTTCTCGGGTCTAGAAAATTTGCATTCTCTGATAAATTAAAAAAAGAATGATTGAATTTAAAATTTAAGCTGACATTTTGTTCTTGAACTTCTCATTTATATTATTTAATGCTAAAAATTACCATATCACATTAATTTGTGGTTTGCATTACAATCTGAGGGCCGTATGTTTGTTTAAATACACTGATTCGATGTTTCACGATTCGCATTATATATATGACACCCTACAAGATATAATATATTAATGTTTGTTTGGTAGGTTTGAGGATAATGTGCATATGTCCTCTGACATGCTGCTGTATATATAGTAAATGTAATGCTGTGTACGTCACATAAACAGAAATATTTCAGTTGGAAGTTTTAACATTAACCACAACACATAAATATATGAAACAAAAACGCACACACACACAACAAATACGTAGTGCTCCTGTCAGTATTACCAGTGATAGAAAACACGTCGAATTATTCGGTCTTGGTAATATTGCAGGCTGTATATGGAAAGTAACTAATTATATATGGAATTGCAAATGTATTGATTGCAGTTAAAATGCGTATGAATTTTATTGATTCTAGGTAAACTATACAATTGTAATAAATATATATTTCTTTTTGAATCAAGTCAAGATGAATCGTAAGGCAAATATTATTTTCATTACATTAATGTGTTTCAAATTTATCGATGATTATTGCTAACATATTTAAAGTTAAGGCAATTAAAACGATGAAATGCTATGAGAATACATGTCGTCAATATTTTTACTGATATATATTTATAATATTTACATTAGTATTTGATGTGGAAGCGGTGAAATATTGATTGAATTTACTGGATGATATTCCAGAATTTAATACACCATATGTTATAACAATGTCTTTAGTCTACTACATAGCTCCGTGGTAACATACTCCTGATATATCATCATAATTGGAGAGGCACGTTATATTCAACATAGAGAACATGCAGCAGCTAACATTTTATTATCGCTCTAATTTCAATTTAAAAGAAATGAGATTTATTTTCATTATCTCTCGTTATCAGGGCGATGGATCAGCAGTATTAGTAGAGCGTCGGACAACATACGTTGTGGTATAGAGTTACTGCCCTTTTGCTCTAAGTTCAAATCCCACCGAGGTTAATTCGGGTTTCATTCTTAGGGGGTCGATAAAATAAACACCAGTAATGTAATCGGGTCTATTTAATCGATATTTCCTTCCCCTCAAATTGCTGGCCTTGTGCTTAAATTCGAAATCCTTCTGTCTCCATGTCAGGGACTTGGATCGACAGTATCACTAGAGCGTCGGACAAAATGTTTTTGTGACATAGAATTACGTTACCTCGCGTTCTGAACTCAACTCTGGTTTTGATCTTTATAGGGTCGATAAAATAAAACACCAGTAACACACTGACTTCGATTTAATCAACTTTTCCTTCCACTCAAAATTTGTTGGCCTCGGGCCAAAATCAGAAATCATTATTGCTCGTTATCAGGGCAGTAGATTGATAGTATCGACAGAGTGTCGGACAATATAATTTATGACATAGAGGTACTATTCTTCACGTTCTGAGCTCGAATCCCGCCGAGGTTAGCTTCGCCTTTATTCTTACGGGGTCGACAAAATAAAGAACCAATAACACCCTGGGTTCGAGTTAATAGACATTCACATCTCCCCAAAATGTTTGGTTATGTGCCTAAACCAGAAATCATTATTTCTCCCTATTAATTCCAATTCGACTTATCTTGTTTTATCGCATATGATAGATGTTTATGAATTAAATAGTTTTTAACGAGAATTAAAATGAAGGCATATATGTACGCTACTTAATCTTGTAAGGCTACGATATCATATAAAATACGAAAACAATAGTGATGCAAACGTCAATGTACAGACACGACAGAGAGACCCGGATATGTACCAAGAAATTCACTTGAAACTTTAGAAAAACATCATAATAAAAATAACATTGAAAACACCCCAAAATATAAAATCCATCCGATTTAATTGTGAGGTATCATTTATTTCTTGATACGTCTCATTTGTTAGTACATCCTGGAGTATAATTGACAACTAGCAGACGTTCCTAATGAGGCTCCAAATCTTAGGGGCAGCTACATATGATGATGATGCTTTAGCATCAGTGTCAGGATATGTGATTACAAGTTTAGCTTTATTATGAAAAACAACGGGACAAAGGAAAAAATAAATTCACTGATTATTTGTCTTTTGTCCTCGAAAAATTTAATGAGAAAATTACACCGTGGTTTGATGTCAATTGCCTTGTCTGTTCTGTATATAAGCTATGAATATACTTGATATTAAGGCAGCGATTTGGCAGAGTCGTTAAGACGTCATGTAGAATGATTTACGGTGTTCATCCCACCTCATTACGGGCTCAGAGTTTAAATCCCGCCGAGGTCACGTTCGCCTTTCATCCTTCCGAGGTCGATAAAAAAAGTACTAGTCCAGTACTAGAGTCGATTATTCCTCTATCGAAAAATCGGCTGTGTTCAGACCTGGAGAGGATTGGGCTCCACCAGGTTTAAATCTGCCCAAGATACGCCGTATGACGAGCCTCTACCATTCCACAAGGAGGTATGGGATTGTTATCCTTATATTTGATATTAATCAAAACATGAAAGAATGAAAACAGAAATTTAGAAACTGACTGATTTTTAGTTGGTATCTTTTAGACATACCAATACATAAAGGACACATTTAACAATGTATGTATTTATATTCTATTTATTGGTGCCTGTAACTACATTTAGGTGACAGAATAGTCAGTAGCACCATATCAAGCTAAAAAATATATGTAAAAATAGAAATAAAAGATTTACGAAAATATATTGCTGCATATATAAATATCACTTTGCGTACAACTCACCGAGGGAAAAATGTGGAATAGTTACTGAGAGTAGTTTATGGACGCTGCATACATTTTTATTGTTGTTTAGACCGAGAACAATACGCCGAAGTATATTTACTGTTAGTTAAGAGATAAACCAGATATCATAAGATAATTTTACGCATTCTTGCAGTATACGATATTTTATTCGTTCTCCATCGAATTATAAATGAGTTGTATATTGCTGAATAATTGGTTGTGATGGGCAGTATCTTGATCTGTGTTGTGATCCTCGATAGCATCAACATTGTTTCTAAATTAGATTTTTTTGTTATAGACTTACAATCCGGTATTCCGTATATTTACTAAACATTGCCGTTATCCGCCTATAAATGTAATGGTATGCTTGATTAAGTCCGGAATATCTTTAAACAACAAATACTGTCATAGCTTTATGAAACATTGCAGATATTTCTGGAAACCATCAACGAGCAATATTGATAGACAGATCGAAGAAAGAATCTCTGCAGAAAACAGAATGTTGCGCAGGTTGGCATAAAATGGACCACATGGTTATGCATGTGTGGTATACATATATATATTAAAATAACAGATTAAAGTTTAAGCAAAGATTCGCTGCCTTCACTCTTAACGGAATCTTCTGAAACTATATATATATATATATATACACATACCTCTTTCACGTGTGTGTGTATATGTATGTCTATACCATACTAATTCAAACAGCCTGAAGAGGTCACATCCAAAGATGGCTGTCACTGAAATATATATAGCAGTAATAAACGAAGCTAAATTTTAATCATTTGACTTTTATTTAACTTTATTTTACACTACTCCGGAGTAACCAAACCAACCTGCGCACTTCGTCGAGTGCTCCAGCCTGCATACTGAGGTGTTGGTATACAACCAACATAAACTCAAAATCTATCTAGCTCCCACACGGGTTGAGCGCTCCAAACAGTAGCGGACCTAAGTCACTATGGATAAACTGGCAACCTTAGCGTCACTGAAGGACATCCCCCTACCTGATAAACGAGAATACACCAGTGATCTCATCAAGAGTACGGACTCCCCCATCCGTAGGATGAGATGGAAGGCGTTCCACTTCGAAAGAGGAACGCAGAAAACTACCAACACAGAAAACATGGAGTACCTTTTTCAATCAAGGAGGAATCCCCCCCCCCCCACAACAGACTAATGGAGGAGTTTGAAAACGAGATGATTAACATCATATCCAACCTCAAATTCTCCGGAAACCCAACCAGAAGTCAGGAGTACCTCAGACACCTGAGAAACCGGATTACAGTACTTAAAGGGACAACTGGAATACTTGTCCATGCTGACAAAACAAACAACCTCTACAACATGAACACTGAACTGTACAATAAGCTAATCCTCAGGGAACTGAGGAAGTGCTACAAAAAAAACACCTGGATTTACCCTGGATGAGATCAATGCCACAGCTTACAGGATTATATCCAGAATCGGCATAGAGGACAGGACGGCCCCATACCAACCAAGGGAGCCGCGGCTTACCCTTAAAGACCACAAGTCAAACTTTGAGTCAGACCTCCATGTGAGACTAATAGCCTCCTCCAGATCTGACCTAGGGATCGTCCGTAAAAGAATACTGGATAGGATTTTGCCCAAGCTTCGGAAGAAAACCAAATTACAGCAATGGTCATGCAGAAGAGAAGTAATAGAATGGTTCAAAATACTGTATGAGAAAAGTAGGACCAGCTTTATACAACTGGACATCGCAAGCTCCTCAATCTCACCCATAGTACTTAATAGCGATGTCCAATACGGACCTAACCCGAGAGGAGGTGAGCATCATCCACGCCGCAAGAAAGACCTTAATCCGCTTCGATGGAGACCTTTGGACCAGGAGTGATTGGCCAAATAACTTTGACATCACGATGGGCTCCAGCGACTCAGCGCAGGTAACGGACCTGGTTGGGCTCTACCTGCTGAAGCAGATAAAAGATGAAATTCTCTGCCTGGGCGGCGGATTATATCGTGACGATGCTCTATTCACAGTACATGACCACAGCACCAATATGTTGGAGGGTATGAGGAGGCGTATTCGCCATTTCTTTAAGAACCAGGGGCTCAGCATAGAAATAGACCCAAATAGGAAGGTAGTTAACTTCCTAGACACCACCCTAAACCTGAACACCGAGCAATACTACCCCTACCACAAGCCCAACGAGAAACTCGTATATGTTAACGCCAAATCAAACCACCCTAGATCCATAACCAAGGCAGTGGTGAAGAGTGTCTCGGACAGGATCTCCAGCCTGTCCGCAAGTAAGGAAATATTCAACAACCACGCGGAATATTACAACGCAGCTCTAAAGAAGGCGGCACATGGACAAAATATAACATATAGTCCGAAAAGCCGGGAGGTGGATAGCCCAACAGACACCTACAACCGCGTTGCCAGAGGGGGGAGGGCGAACCCTAGCAATACAGGCAGAGCAGAATCAAATAGGCACCATGTACCAGACACCACCACACGGGCGGTGGGGACTAGTGCGCTTGACCACGAGATGGAGCACAATATGAGTAGCAGTCTCAGGCGTGACGCTAACTACCCCAGGACGGACAACCCCAACCGCAGGACACGTAGGGGGGGGGGGGGAAACGGGCGAACACCCCACGATGGATCTCCGGGGGCGGACAACAACCATCCCACACATCCGGGCCGCGAAGATAACAAAAAGTATAGAGCTCAAAAGGGAAGCAACAGTGCGGAAACCACCAGCAACCCAACAAATCTCCAACAAATCACGAAGCCCCCAACCCACACATATCGGAGAAGACACCGACAAATCACGTGGTACAACCCACCCTACTCAGCGGCCCTAAAGAAAAGCTTGGCCCGATTATTCTTTGGAGCACTTGACAAATGCTTCCCGAGGGACCACAGATACCACAGGATCTTCAACAGACACACTGTGAATCTTTCGTATTCCACCACGAGAAATTTGGCCCAACACATAGCTAGCATCAACAGAAGTAGGCTTAAAAACCACACACAACCAGAAGATGGCAATACAAACACTCAGCAGAACCATGTGAAAGGAGGGAAAGGGGGACCCATAGCCCACCCAAGAAACACAAACAGACCCAAGGACCCCCCACCGAGCATGGGGGAAGACCAACATGTAACACATAATGAGAACCCTAATATAGGCACGCAGAGGCCGACCACCCTCTGCAACTGCAGAAACCCCGAATCATGCCCCCTTGGTAATGAATGTCTCAAGAAGAACCTAGTGTACGGTTGTAGGGTTAAAACCCCCAACTCCGAACACCTCTACATAGGAGACACATCAACGAGCTTTAAGGACCGCTGGTACAACCATCGCCATTCATTCCAGAAGGAGGCCAAAAGGAAAAGCACAGCTCTCTCCGACCTGATCTGGAAGCTTAAGCTGGACAGGACCCCATACTCTCTGGCCTGGTACATAATCAGGAAAGTACCACCCGATAAAGGGGGATCTTGCATATGCAAACTATGCCTGAACGAGACCCTCGAGATACTAAGAGGTGGAAGCGGCCTGATAAACCTCAGAACCGACTTCTTCGGGACATGCAGACACCTTAGAGCCGGGACCTTTCTCAAGATATATGGACAGTAGCAACACAAGAAGATGTGAACTCCCCCCAAGCTATAGGGACTTCTACAGAACATGAAAACACCTCTCGGCCAGACCTCCCTCAAGCTATATGGGCAATAACAACACCCTAGGTTGTGAACTCCCCTCAAGCCACAGGGAACAACCCAGGCAGAGCAGACACCATGATAGCCTAGAGATAGAATCGGACACAGCCATAATAATTTGGCCAACATCTATAACACAAACACTTTTAATTTACCAGATTTCTGACTTTCAAGTTCCAATCTTAAATCTTGATTTCTCTTTATTAATTTGTTTTTTGTTTTCTGCCCTCTTCACTGTATCACCTTATATTTATTTTAAGTTGAGATAGATTATAACACAAACACATTGAATATCTCATCTTAACATCTTGTCTCATATCAATCTATCCAACATATTCTGACCTTGAGATTGGTTATAGCACACACACACACACTTTATCCTACATTATTTCTCACCTCTCCATATACATTATCATTACTTTTTCACCAATCTCTCATTTACTCTTTATTCTTCATTCTCTATTTATTTATTTATTTTCAAATTACACAAATTATATTAATTACTTTATTATATTATTTATTTATTTTCTGTTTTCTTCATTTATTGCCATATATTTCTTCATATACATGAAATAACCCCCCCCCCCCCCACACACACACACCACTACGATGGTGGCGGGAGGGATGAAGAAAAAACACAAACTGGATACTTCTAAATTGTTAGCAGCAGCAAGATATAAGCTGACCACTACAACAACAACAGTACCAAAATAATGGTGGATGTCAAATGTACTGAACAATAGCAGGCAAAAACACTACAGGGAGCCTCACCCCAGAAAGAATTCTATAGACTTCTGACTGAGGAATGCTCTCAGAACTGAACAATGGGAAGTTTGACACTTTTTTTGTTATTTTGTTATTTTGTTCCTTTAACACCTTGTCCCTTCTACCATTTTATCAATTTTTAAGCTAAATCCAACAATAACAACACTTAGAATGAGGAATGTTCTAATAACTGACCAATGAGAGGAGAAGGGGACCTGTGACACTGAAATTTGTTTGTTTGAATTCATATGACTCCATTTCCCCAGTGAATTAACAACCCAACAAGGAACTGGGCATATCAGAGTATTGACAATATCATACACCTAAACAACATATGTACTTGTCTATACCATACTAATTCAAACTGCCTGAAGAGGTCACAGCCAAAGATGGCTGTCACTGAAATATATATAGCAGTAATAAACGAAGCTAAACTTTAATCATTTGACTTTTATTTAACTTTATTTTATATATATATATATATACACACACACACACATACATATATATATATATATATATATATATATATATATATATATATATATATATATATATATATATATATATATATATATATATATACATATACCTCTTTCACGTGTGTGTATCTATCCATATATATATGTGTGTGTATGTGTATATATATATATACATAGAGAGAGAAAGGGAGAGAAAAGAAGGTCTGAGAATACATCTAAATATAATATATATATGTTATAGAGAAATGCCATCCATTCCCCATCCCCATCAGAAAAACATAATTAATTATATACAATCTTGAAGTAAGTTTGGAAATATTATCTATTTCAACATTGCATTCGTATGTCTAAGTAGCGGTTCATATTGTTTATAGTAGTACAGGTTACATATGTTAAATGGTTATTTATTTTCAATAAATATATATGGTGCCCCATATATGCTGAGGAAAAGTGTATGCTCCATTGATCATGTCCATAATAATGTGATCTCGGGCAGATCACATTAGTAATTTATCATAATGACTGCTACTGTCTCGGCCAGACCACATCATAATGATAGCTTAGATATCGGAAAGACGACATTATTATGTCCACAGAATGAGTGCTGCTGTCCTGGGTATACCACATCACTTCTACCGTCTCGGCCACACCACATCATTATGACCACATAATGAGTGCTAATGTCTCTGCCAGACCATTAAATTATGTCGACATAATACATAGAAAGTCCATATCTGTCATAGCCTATAATTGATATATTTCTCAATATTGCTGCAAATAAATACAAAGAAGAATCATATAAAAAGCTATATAGAATAGTATATGATGTGATAAGATATCAGATTATTTACTGTATATGGCTTGCTTAACAATTTGAAGAATATAACAATAAGGATATATGTATATATTCCTGTGTGGATGGTCACATATATTTGTTTTTGTTTTACATTTGTATGCTTTATCAGGATTCTTGTGATGTTGATATCCAAAATTTAGATGCATCTCGGATAATAGAAAGCAATACCAAAGGGTCAAAATTGTAAATCAAGATATATGATTAATTAATATATGTTTACACACACACACGCATATATATATATATATATATTGTTATACTTGGGGATGGTCATATTTGTGTAATATTGCCATAATTAATAACAGAACACACTCACTGTTTGGTTGATTTTCGCTTTTCGCTTCTGTGTATGTATATAATTATATTTAAGGAAAAGAGATGAAAACGAAAATGCAACTGGAATCATTTTTTTTTATAATATATATATTTATTTGGTTCCTCTAACGGTTTCGCAGTGCTTCTGCTTTTCACAAGTGGAGTTGAGATGGAGGGTCTGTGGTTTTTCTCCCATCTGGTTGGTCTTTGAATGTTACTTGTTTTATATGGAAAAAAGTGGCTCCAAATGCCAGGTTTTTAGAGAAGTAGTTTGATTGGTTGGTGAATAAGTATAATAAATTTCGCGCCAGTTCGCATTACAAAGTTTTTCAAACAGAGAGGGCTCAGGTTGTTTTCTTCATATATGAGTGAAGTTTAGTTGGTTGATGCAGTCACGTGAATAAGCACATCAGCCTTCGCGCTAGTTTGTGTTTGAATTTCTTTTTACTTAAAGAAAAGTGGCCCACGAAGGCTTTTTTTTAAATGTAACTAGATTGGTTATAAATGAAATTTTGACTGACACGTGAACAAATTCATTAAATTTCGCGCCCATATTTGGGAATTTATTTTGTAGCCTTTTAGAGAATTATGTGCCAAACAAAAAATAATGGTGAAGAAAAAAGGGATGGTGAGAGTCGTTCTGAGTAAGACTGATGTGCTGAAATGTAATGTGATTGGTTATGAATGAAATTATGGCTGTCAAGTGAAAAAGTTCATTAAATTTCGCGCCCGCATTTGGGAATTTATTTTGTAGCCTTTTAGAGAATTTTGTGCCAAACAAAAGATAATGTTCAAGACAAATAGGATGGCGAGAATTGTTCTGGTTCAGTGAATATGGCTGGTCTGCTGGGGTCTCAAAATTCAGACTTTCTATTGAAATAAAGGAAGTAGAGATATGTATGTTTGTTTGTCTGCTTGTGTGTGTGGTTGTGTGTGTAGGAAGATGATTCTATTAGTAGAAATGGGGAAGGGAGTTGTGTGTGTGTATGGGTGTTATGTGTGTGTGTGTGTGTATGTGTGTGCGGGAGTATGGTTGGCATGTTAAAATGGAGAGAACATATATATTTTGTGTGTGTGTGTGTATGTGTGTAGGAAAGTGATTCTATTAGTAGCAATGAGGAGGCAGTTGTGTGTGTAGTGGCGTGTTATGTGTGTGCGCATGGGTGGTATGTGTGTGTGTGTGTATGTGTGTGTGGGAGTATGGTCAGCATGTTAAGATGGAGGGAATATATATATTTGTTTGTGTATGTGTGTGTAGGGAATTGATTCCGTTAGTTGAAATGAGGGAGGGAGTTATGTGTGTGTTGGGTGTGCGGATAGGATGTTAAGGTGTTAGAGTTTTAACGTATGTTGAGGTTTATTTAGTTCTGCTTTTTATTTTCTAAAGTAGAAGGTGTTATGTGTGTGTGTATGTATGTGTCTGTTTGGATGGTTAGCATGTTATGGTGTTGATATAATGTATATTAAACTATATTTAATGCTGGTCTATATTTTTGAATAAACATATTTTCCTTATTTATTCGTATTTGTTCTGTTGTATTGTCAGCGCAAAGATAAAATGGGAAGACTTGGAATGTGGGTGTCTTATTACCTGCGCATATGTCTAGATGTGCACTTAGTGGTATCTGTCAAGTGGTTGGATCTCGTAATTGTTGGCGATGAACTGTCATTCTGTTTCTGAGTGTGAGTTTAGTTTGTCCTATATAATCTTCATTGCAACCTTTACATGTAATGGCATAAAGCAGATTTTTTGATGAGCAAGTGAAGTGATTTTTACAGCAAAATGTTGTCCTGATTGAAATGTATACGTGTTGCCTTCAATGAGGTGAGTGCAGGTTCCACAATTAGAACGACCACATTTTTTGACAGTTGGTTGTGTGTTTGTGGTAGGTAATTTGGCATTGGTGAGTAATGTTTTTAGTGATTTCGGTTGTCTTTTGCTTTTGATTATATTGTGTGTTTCAATGGTTTTTTTCATTCTTAGGTCTTGTTTCAATAGTGGAATGTTCTTGTGAATCGTGTTGTAACCTTCCGCATTTCTTCGGTTGTGTGTAGAGATATATGATAGAATATTGGACGTACCTTGAATTTGTTTCTGTTTTCGTAATTCATCAATGCCTATTGCTTTAGCTCTTTCTAGTCCATTATTTATTATTAATGGTGGGTACTGACTTTCGAGTAAAATTTCATTTAATTCTTGGAGTCTTTTATTTCTCGTTTCATAATTGGAGACAATTGTGCAAATTCTTCTTGCTAGGTTAAAAGGGATGTTCGTCTTCGTGTGTTTTGGATGGTTGGAGGTGAATAGCAGGTATTGTTTGGAATCTTTTGGTTTCTAGTGTATGTCAGTTTCAATATTGTGTCTTTTTATAAGATTAAGATGTCCAGAAATGGGAATTGATCTTGGCTGTATTCCATTGTGAATTGGATGTGGTTATTGATGCCGTTAATTACATTTTTGAAATCATTTAGGTGGTCGAGTGTGTGAGACCAAAGAATGAGACAATCATCCAAGTAGCGTTTCCAATTCTCTGATAAATATTTGTGGAAGTTCAATCCGTATTCTCTCCATCTTAACATGCTAACCATATTCCCACACGCACACATAACACCCATACACACACACATAACACCCAATCAAACACACAACTCCCTTCCCCATTTCTACTAATAGAATCACTTTCCTACACATATAAAAAAAACACAAAATATATATATTCTCTCCATCTTAACATGCTGACCATACTCCCACACACACATAACACCCATACACACATACATAACACCCACAGACAAACACAACTCCCTCCCTCATTTCTAGTAATAGAATCACTTTCCTACACACATACACACAAAATATATATATATTCTCTCCGTCTTAACGTGAATGCATCAACCTACCAAACTTCACTCAAATATGAAAAAACAACCTGAGCCCCCCCCCCCCTTGTTTGTAGAACTGTGAAACACGAACTGGCGCGAAATTTATTATACTTATTCACCAACCAATCAAACTACTTCTCTAAAAACCTGGCATATCGAGCCACTTTTTTCCATATAAAACAAGTAACATTCAAAGACCAACCAGATATAAGAAAAACCAGAGACCCTCCATCTCAACTCTACTTTTGAAAAGCAGAAGAACTGCGAAACCGTTAAAGGAATCAAATAAATATATAGATTAAAAAAAAAAAAAGATTACAGTTGCATTTCCGATTTCATCTTTTTTCATTATAATTTCACTCGTGTAGGACACCGGTTACGTTTCATTTTGTTAAAAAAAACCTAACTTTCTAATATATATATATATATATATAATAAGGAAAAGCGAAGTAGTTTCAGATGTTCAAGTCCTTTAATAATGAGCGCTCTATGATGTTACCGATATGGTGGAGAAGAGAGGAACCAACCAAGAGCTACCCCGGAAATTCCTTCTACAATGGGGATGAAAACCCCTGACACTGGACGGGCATAATAGTAACTTTCAGCAGAATAAATAAGCGGAAACAAAAAATAAGATAAACCCCTATTTTCCTGCACCAAATCGCATTTGAACAGAAGCCCCCTCAATTCAATCTATACATGGACAGATGGACAATCATATGGATCATTTTGCATATATGTACTCTGTGTTTTTGCATTTATTCACTATTGGTTCTGTTCTTTTCTTTTCTTTTGGGTACTTTATGTCTGTTTTTCTTTGATTTTGTTCCATGTGATTGAAATTATGACTGTGTACCAGATTGACTAATGCCTTGAACCCTGTAGTTTGCCCTCCGTTATAATGTACGGCACTGTCGTTCAATGTGTGGATAGAGTAACTGTGACACTAGAATCCCTCTCAGAACTTATTACTTAAACATCTCTCTCCATATTATTTACTCACTTCAATCTATATTTTTACTCAATCCGAAATTATCACTTGAAAGATTTTTGAATTCCGAATTTTTTAATTTTTTAATTGTTTAATTTATAATCTCTGATATTTGATTCACGATCTTAATTTTTAATTTTTATTTCCAACTCTCACTCTTAACTTACAATGTAAATCCATGGTACCTAGAATTAAGTTTATTTTCCCTGATGAGTTGATGGTCAGTCTTGCTGTCAACGCTTAGTGAAAGGTAGTATTATGACCTATACAAACTAACACCCTCCCATCCTCTCTGGCTTTCGGCTGACTGCCACAGTCGTGATGGGTAGCAGTAAACTTTGGTAGGGCATAGGTGGGCCATTGGTTTGGCTGAGAGGGTGAACTGACAGCGAATTTCGTTGAAATCTGCGGTGGCTAATCGTCAACTTCCTTCGGACATGCGCTTGCGCAGACCGGTGGGGGTGAATTTGTACTCACAAGGGAACGGATGAAAAATACAAAAGCACGAACTTCATCCGTTCCCATGTCGATTCAATTTGGAATGCCTCGCAAACATAACCTTATTATGTAACAAGCTGTTTGATGATGACACGACACTCGCACACAGAACAGTGTGGCCAGTGTCGTCATTGAAATATATATCACAGAATATTATTAAAGGACTTGAACATCTGAAACTACTTCGCTTTTCTTTATTAGATATTTACTCCGTCACTCCTATGTGGAAAAAGTACGTTGAGTGCTTGAATTGAATTGCATCAATGTTTACCCTAATAATTTAGCTCCAATTAGTTGAGCGCTCTATGATGTAACCGATATGGTGGAGAAGAGAGGAACCAACCAAGAGCTACCCCGGAAATTCCCTCTACCATGGGGATGAAAACCCCTGACATTGGACGGGTATAATAGTAACTTTCGGCAGAATAAATACGCGGAAACAAAAAATAAGATAAACCCCTATTTTCCTGCACCAAATCGCATTTGAACAGAAGCCCCCTCAATTCAATCTATACATGGAGAGATGGACAATCATATGGATCATTTTGCATATATGTACTCTGTGTTTTTGCATTTATTCACTATTGGTTCTGTTCTTTTCTTTTCTTTTGTGTACTTTATGTCTGTTTTTCTTTGATTTTGTTCCATGTGATTGAAATTATGACTGTGTACCAGATTGACTAATGCCTTGAACCCTGTAGTTTGCCCTCCGTTATAATGTACGGCACTGTCGTTCAATGTGTGGATAGAGTAACTGTGACACTAGAATCCCTCTCATAACTTATTACTTAAACATCTCTCTCCATATTATTTACTCCCTTCAATCTATATTTTTACTCAATCCGAAATTATCACTTGAAAAATTTTTGAATTTCGAATTTTTAAATTTTTTAATTGTTTAATTTATAATCTCTGATATTTGATTTAGGATTTTAATTTTTAATTTGTATTACCAACTCTCACTCTTAACTTACAATGTAAAACCATGGTACCTAGAATTAAGTTTATTTTCCCTTATGAGTTGATGGTCAGTCTTGCTGTCAACGCTTAGTGAAAGGTAGTATTATGACCTATAAAAACTAACACCTTCCCATCCTCTCTGGCTTTCGGCTGACTGCCACAGTCGTGATGGGTAGCAGTAAACTTTGGTAGAGCATAGGTGGGCCGTTGTTTTGGCTGAGAGGGTGAACTGACAGCGAATTTCGTTGAAATCTGCGATGGCTAATGGTCATCCTCCTTCGGACATGCGCTTGCGCCGACCGGGGGGGGGGGGGAATTGGTACTCACAAGGGAACGGATGAAAAACCCAAAAGCACGAACTTCATCCGTTCCCATGTCGATTCAATTTGGAATGTCTCGGAAACATAACCTTATTATGTAACAAGCTGTCTGATGATGACACGACACTCGCACACAGAACAGTGTGTCCAGTGTCGTCATTGAAATATATATCACAGTATTATTATTAAAGGACTTGAACATCTGAAACTACTTCGCTTTTCCTTATTCGATATTTACTCCGTCATTCCTATGTGAAAAAAGTACATTGAGTGCTTGATGTGAATTGCATCAATGTTTACACTTATATATATATATATATATATATATATATATATATATATATATATATGTGATTGTGTGTTTATATGTGTGTGTGTGTGTGTGTGTGTGTGTGTGCGTGTGTGTGTGTGTGTGTGTGTGTGTGAGAGAGTGTGTCGACAAATCTACAAAAATATACGTTAGTGTCCAATCCGTATGGAGAACTCAATATAATCCAAATATCATGGAAAGAGAAGATGCATTCAAAAATTTTCGATATAAATCATAGGAAAACAGAGTCAAGATAAAGTAATAAAAACAATGAAATAAAAACAAACACAAGTTCCTTATATAAAAAAATTCATCATTTTACGATCGTTTCTAGGACTTATATGTGTGTTGGTATGTATATCATATAGATCTATGTAAAAATATTACAAATTATCAGGGGAAATATACATAACTTCACATACACATGCTGTCTTCAGAAATGATGAGATGTGTTTATTGAAAAAACAAACAAAGATTTAATATAAAAAGTCTGTTTGGGAACAGGTTTTGAATTGACCAATAGAAAAGTAGTTAGAGATCAAGTTGAAAGAATAGTGGTAGTAGAAATTTAATTTAGGGGTAGAGGAGTACAGACTTATGTTTTGAATGAAAACAATACTTTGAATGAAAAGATTACTTTGGGGATGAAAAGATGTCAAGCCAGTGAAGGGTACACGAAAATTTGATGTTATTAAAGAATAATGTTAAAAATGAAGGAAAATAAAATGTTAGGGTAAGGGTTTTAGTGAGAAATACCAATCTTTAAACCACAAGGAATCTAAATCTATAACAAAAAATTGAATTAATTGATAGGTATACTTATAGGGATACATTTATATTAATTCATATTAATGTGATAAATAAGAATTAGATGTTATTAAAGAGTGTTGTTAAAAATGAAGGGTAGTAGTGAGAAAGGCCAATCTTATATAAACTACAAGGTATCTAGATTCATAACTGGAAATTGAATTAATTTATAGGTATACTTTTAGGTATTAAATTTAGGAAAAGAGAGCTCTAAGAGGGAAATAAAATTATGAAGTTCTCTGTAGTAAAGTACTAAATTACTAGGTTAACTAAATTATAAAAGACTAATTATAATGATATGTAAAATATAAGAGTAACGTGTATATTAATTAGGTTTATAATATTTGAAGGTTCTTCTATTTCTATGATTGCAAGATATAATTAATTCCTGTCGCTTATTTAATAGGATATCCTTAGATTTCATGATTTCAAAATGTTCCTGGGAGCATAACCTACACTCGTATCTGTTATTTTGATAAGGGGTGGCCCTTTTGAGCACACTCCAGGTCAGGTTGTAATCAATATTCTGCTTTCTATAATTATTAATTGTTTCAGTTAAGTATAATGATTAGCTAATGCGGCATTTTTACAACTATGTTTGTGGGTATTAAATCTTACATTAAATTGGTTAGACGTAGCTCCTATATATGAATAAGTGGAGTCCTTAGTGTTAATTTTACATTTATAGACTATGTTATTAATAAGACAATTTCCCTTTAATGGGCAATTTCTTTTGATTCTACAGTTACAACCATTCGTGAATATTATATCAAGGGAGATAGTCAAATTTGGTGTGGAATTTACTCGACTTGTTATAGGTGAAGTACATGGTGGTTTGTTGCGGTTTATTTTAGTATTATCGTTGGTTTGATGTGTTGTTGGTTTATTTGTGTTTTGTTAACATGTATATGCGTTATACGCACTTATATTTTGTTGTATATTTTTGGTAGTGTAGTAGGAAAATTTGACAGTTGATCTATTTAAAATTTGATGGTATTTATGGTTTGGTGGGAAGTTTTTCTCTAGGATAGTATGACATTTTTTAGGGATATTATCTTTAATTTGTAGATTAAATCGAGCATTATACCAAGTAACCCGTCTATTACGGTTTCGATATTGTTTTTTATATTTTATTATATATAGTTAGATTAAATGATTTAGGTGTTTTAGTCTGATTACTAGGAATTTTGTTAGTAGTGTTGTTAACATGAATTGGAGCATTAGGATGAATGTTTTTTTGAAAGTCATTATATTTTATGTGAGAAGAGTTAGAGAAATTAAGTTTTAGGTTGGTATTTTTAGGTGTAGTATGAGTGGCATTTAGGTGTGGGTTTTTCATTTGGTGTTTATTGCTAATATTCGATTGTATGTTTGAAGTATTATTGGTGCAAGGTATATAGACTAATTTGTTTTTGTGGCCGCTTCTAGCTAAAGTTTCGTTATAAAAGGGCGCGTTTTTATTGAATACATCCTTGTTAGATGAAAGGTTAGAGATTCTGAGTGAGATATGATATGCTAGGTTTTTAAGGATAGATCTAGGGTGCTTGGATTGTGAGTGTATGTAATGTAAGTTTTGGTTAGGTTTATGGTAAGGTTGGTATATACCCGTAGATAGGTCTAAAGTTATATTTAGGAAATTGACTATTTTACTGGTGTTTTCAAATGTAATAGTGAGATTGTAATAGTCTTTGAGAAAAGTTCTAAGTTTTTTATTTTTTCAATTTCTGATAGGCTAAGGTTAGTGGAAAGAAGAAGACAGTCATCACGATATAAACCACCTTTAAGGTGGAGAAAAGATGAATTAATGTTAAATATAAGAAAGAGGCCCACTAGAGCCCATAGTAATGTCGAAGAGATTACTATATGTATTTCTGGTCCAGTATTCCTTCTGAAACTCCAGTAGTGTTTGTCTAGCGTGCGTGATAATATTAATGTCATCCATAGTTAAGTTTGATTTATTTTTGGCAAATATCAAGGCTTTGTTCAGGAGTATGGGTGATATAGAGGAATAATACGCATCTATATCAAATTGTAGAAATGAAGCAGATGATTTATTTCTAATATTAGTAAACCAGTTAATTACTTGGGATGTCTTTTCCCAGAGTGGTAAGTTAACGTGTTTTCTTAATTGTGGGATGATTCTATCTAAAACAAATTACCAATGATGCCAATATCTGACTTGGAAGGGCATATAGAAGGATTAGAGTTAAAGTTAGTTTTGTGATCTTTCAGGTTAAAGTGTGGTTTTTTTCAGTGCCAAAGGTTCCGTTCTGTCTTCAATAGTGAGTTTATTTACTATGTTCCATGTTTTGTTGTTGATATTGGTAAGAGCCACATTATTTGTTTTTTTAAAATAATTTTTCCTGAGTTCTTTATAAATGAACTCATTGTAATTATCACTATCCATGTGATATAGATTTCCAGTTTTGTCTGATTGGACGTGGACTTTGCTAGATTGTTTTAGATCCAATAGGGAAATAGTCAAGATCCTTTTGAAAATTAAATTCATATTTCGTAAATCTGAGGTGTTTGATTAAGTTAAATAGGTCTTTCTCGAACTTTTCAAGCAATGAGTTGTGTAGTGGGTTCTTATATGTGGTGAAATCATATAAATATTTATTATCATTAGAGTGTGCTCAAAAGGGCCACTCATTATCAAAATAACAGATATGAGTGTAGGTATGCTCCCAGGAACTTTTTGAAATAATGAAATCTAAGGATATCCTATTAAATAGCGACAGGAATTAATTATATCTTACAATCATAGAATTAGAAGAACCTTCAAATATTATAAATCTAATTAATATACACTTTACTCTTATATTTTACATATTATTATAAATATTTTTTTAATTTACTTAACCTATAATTAGTACAGAGAACTTCATAATTTTATTTCCCTCTTACAGCTCTCTTTTCCTAAATTTAATACCTAAAAGTATACCTATAAATTAATTCAATTTCCTGTTATAAATCTAGATACCTTGTAGTTTATATAAGATTGGCATTTCTCACTACTACCCTTCATTTTTAACAACACTCTTTAATAACATCTAATTCTTATTTATCACATTAATATGAATTAATATAAATGTATCCCTATAAGTATACCTATCAATTAATTCAATTTGTTGTTATAGATCTAGATTCCTTGTGGTCTAAAGAAGATTGGTATTTCTCACTAAAACCCTTACCCTAACATTTTATTTTCCTTCATTTTTAACATTATTCTTTAATAACATCAAATTTTCGTGTACCCCTCACTGGCATGACTTCTTTTCATCCCCAAAGTAATCTTTTCATTCAAAGTATTGTTTTCATTCAAAACATAAGTCTGCACTCCTCTACCCCTAAATTAAATTTCTACTACCACTATTCTATCAACTTGACAGCTAACTACTTTTCTACTGGTCAATTCAAAACCTGTTCCCAAACAGACCTTTTATATTAAATCTTTGTTGTTTTTTTTCAATAAACACATCTCATCATTTCTGAAGACAGCATGTATATGTGAAGGTATGTATATTTCCTCTGATAATTTGTAATATTAGATATACATACCAACACACATATACATCCTAGAAACGATCGTAAAATGATGAATTTTTTAATGTAAGGAACATGTTCTTTGTTTTTATTTCATTGTTTTTATGAAGTTATATATATATATATATATATATATATATATATATATATATATATATACAAGGATATTAAATAAATGGAAACTATATTTATAAAACCAATTTTATTTTATTATATATTTTTCAAGGGTACCAAGATAACATTGGTACGCTTTCATCAGATAAAATACAAAGTTTGTTTTATAAATAGAAACATACCCATGAAAATCATACCTTATCGGTTGGAAATTCACTGGATAGTGGAAGTATATTAGGGATTATTCAAACTTATGTGTGAAAATGCAAATGAATATATAAATAATTGAAAAATAACCGTTTATTTAAATGACACTGGAGAAAGAGAGAGTGAAGATATAAGGGTAGAAAGATAAAACATAGTAAGAGAGAGAGAGAGAGGAGAAAATAACCCGACATGATGAATAAAACTCATATAACGTTAGTTTGGGGGAAATATATTCTAAGTATGTATCTTAATAGTACGTATATTAACGATTATTAGTTGTTTAAAATGTGTTTATATAATTGTGTTTAAAATGTGTTTATATAATTGTTTCTACTTTTGGCACAAGGCCAGCAATTACTCAGTGTATTACTGGTACTTTATTTTATTGACCCCGTAAGGATGAAACGCAAAGTTGAATTTGTTTATAATATAATATTTTCTGTTATAAGTAGATAAATAAATAAATAAATAAATAAATAAATAAATAAATAAATAGATAAATAAATAGATGGGTATATCATGTTATAGATAATTGTTTTAATGAGTTATGAGGGATATTGGTTTTGTATTTAATGTAGGTTAAATTTAATGTAAATTAAGTGAAATTAAATTCAATTTACTGAGTTAATAAGAATATTTATATTTATATATTTTAAAATGGGAAGATACGGAAAAAACTCCAGTTTAATTTATTTATTCGTTAGTATTAGACTATTTAGTCAAAATAAGTATAAATGTTGAAAGGTATATTTAGCCAGAATGAGTTAGTGGTTAGAAATCTAATAAAAAATATTAAAAAAATATTAAAATTTTGACAACATTTAAAAAAAAAATACTTTATAGGAGATAAGTAATTTTTAAAAGAAATAAAAATTAAAGAAATACAAATAAAGAATTGAAAATTATTAAGATTAAAATTAAAATTGAAATTAAAATTAAAATTAAAATTAAAATTAAAATTAAAATAAAAAAAAATTAGAATTATATATGTATATATTTTATGAAACATTAAGAAGTGGAATTATAGCAAATGTTATAGATATTATTATTTAGAGATATCAATGGATTGGCGGTGGATTGGCAGTATCGATAGAGGGTCGGACGCCATGCTTTCCAGCATAGTTACGTCCCTTTACGATCTGAGTTCAAATCCCGCCAAGGTTGACTTTGCCTTTCATCCTTACGGGGTCGATAATATAAAGTACCAGTAATGCACTGGGTAATTGCTGGCCTTGTGCCTAAAGTAGAAACAATTATTTAAAGATATCAATATATTAAAATCAAGTGGATAAGATTGTCATGGAAATTAGTAGAAATATTATAAGTATAATTATAATTTATATATATGTGCTGTAAATCAGTTATAAACATTTATATTCGTCTGACTTCCAAACAAATTAAATACCTCTTATACTTATATATATATATATAAGGGCGGGTAAAATTCCCGAGATCCATGGACGCGTTCTCTCCAGCGGTCTCTGTCCCTCATCATCGCTGCCATGTACAACCTCACCATCTACAACCATTTGACACACATCCCTGCTAACCATTATCACAACATCGAACACCTTACTACTACTACTACACACACACACACACACACACACATATTTGTTGTGAAAGAGTCATTTCTCAGTCTTGGCGCAAAATCAATTTTTTATTCACATGACCTCTACCGACCAATCAAAATTGTTTTGACCACAAGAATTTTTGCAAACACCAAGTAGCGCTGGAGCCACTTTTTTAACATAAAAACAGTCTTGGCGCAAAATCAATTTTTTACATTCACATGACCTCTACCGACCAATCAGAATTATTTTGACCACAAGAATTTTTGCAACACCAAAGTAGCGCTGGAGCCACTTTGTTAACATAAAAACAGGTAGAATTCCCAAAACTAATAAGATCAGAGCAAACATCACGGACACTCTATCTCAAAATTATTTTTGAAAAGTATTTAGAAATGCGCAACCGGTAAAAAACTTAAAAACTTAAAACCACAACTGAATACTAACCCATACAATTACTAATAGTCTTTTATTCCTAATGAAACCATTTTCAACTGTGAACAATTTGTCAGCATTTTCTATTCCGTTTACCAATATATAATAACTTGTGTGTTACACCTCTATTCTTTTAACTATATATATATATATATATATATATATATATATATATATATATATATATATATATATATATATATATA
>OZ024751.1:7034423-7054423 GCA_964016885.1 Eledone cirrhosa
TTATATCTTAGTTCCTTGTTCTATTCTTTTAAAGTTTTATTTTAGTTTCTTGTCCTGTATTTTTAAAGGTTTATATTCCAACAATATTACTTTTTTTTTGCTGTACGCATTTTTCTATCTGGTATATATATATATATATATAAAGAAAAAGAGATGAAATCGAAAATGCAACTGGAGTCTTATTTTTTTTAAAAATATATATATTTATTTGGTTCCTTTACCGGTTTCGCAGTTCTTCTGCTTTTCAAAAGGTGAGTTGAGATGGAGGGTCTGTGGTTTTTTTCACATCTGGTTGGTCTCTGAATGTTACTTGTTTTATATGGAAAAAGTGGCTCGAAATGCCAGGTTTTTCGAGAAGTAATTTGATTGGTTTGTCAATAATTATAATAAATTTCGCGCCAGTTCGCGTTACAATAGTTCTTCAAATAAGAGAGGGGGGGGGGGGTTGTCACAGGTTGTTTTTTCATATATGAGTGTTTGAATTTCTTTTTATTTGAAAGTAAAAAGAAATTCAAACACTCATATATGAAAAAACAACCTGTGACAAACCCCCTCTCTTATTTGAAGAACGATTGTAACGCGAACTGGCGCGAAATTTATTATAATTATTGACAAACCAATCAAATTACTTCTCGAAAAACCTGGCATTTCGAGCAACTTTTTCCATATAAAACAAGTAACATTCAGAGACCAACCAGATGTGAGAAAAACCACAGACCCTCCATCTCAACTCACCTTTTGAAAAGCAGAAGAACTGCGAAACCGGTAAAGGAACCAAATAAATGTATATATTTAAAAAAAAAATAAGACTCCAGTTGCATTTTCGATTTCATCTCTTTTTCTTTATACTTTCACCCGTGTAGGACACCTCGGTTATTTTTCATTTTGTAAAAAAACCCTCACCCTCTAATATATATATATATATATATATATATATATATATATATATATATATATATCGCTATATATATATATATATCGCTAGATATATATATATATATATATCGCTATATATATCGCTATATATATATATATATATATATATTGCTGTATATATATATATATATATATATCATATATCTATATATATAGATATATAGATATATCAGAAACGATATATATATATATATATATATATATATATATATATATAATTGTTTCTACTTTTGGCACAAGGCCATCAATCACCCAGTACATTACTGGTACTTTATTTTATCGACCCCGTAAGGATGAAAGGGAAAGTTAACCTCGGCGGGATTTGAACTCAGACCGTAAAGGGACTCAACTATGCTGGAAAGCATGGCGTCCGACCCTCTACCAATACTGTCAATCCACCGCCCTTATATATGTATATATATAATGGTACCTTGATTTACGAGTTTAATTCGTTCCGTGAAGAAGCTCGTAACACAAATTACTCGTATGTCAAATCAATTTCTCCATTTAAATCAATTGAAATGTCATTAATCCGTTCCGGGGCCCCAAAAAACACCGCAATTTTTTTTGTCACGTGTTTTTAAATAAGAAAACAGAACTCATAAATAACGAATATTGTATAAAAAATATTTATTTCTACTTTAGGCACAAGGCCAGAAATTCCCCAGTGCATTACTGGTACTTTATTTTATCGACCCCGTAGGGATGAAAGGCAAAGTCAACCTCGGCGGGATTTGAACTCAGATCGTAAAGGGAAGTAACTATGCTGGTTAGGATGGCGTCCGACCCTCTACCGATACTGCCAATCCACCGCCCTATAAAAAATAATAATACCATAGAATGTGCTGCAGTAAACTGATTTTATTAAGTACAATGTACACCATTTATCTTGGAGATCAGATGATTTGAGGATGTTGATGGAGGTGGAGGACGAAGGCTGAACTGAATAACTGAATCTTATTCGCTGACTTTTGTCCTTTTCGCCACGCTTTCCTCACTTTTATCTGCAGGAGTTTTCGATAAAAACCTGTCTACTGAGGTTTGTTTTATTCTCCCTCTCAGAATGTTTCTGAAATGAGTTAGGCAATATTCATTAATAGCGCTGTCGTAAGCCCAGTTGCAACTTTTTCCGGGTATTTGTTTTGAATAAATTCTGAAAGTTTCTCGCACATTTTTTCCCCAATATTTCCTATATCTCACATGTAGAGAGAACCTCCTCCGTGTCACCTATTTCCTGCAACACCTCCGTGTGCTGCTGCATCTGTAGCACCTTTAGCTCCTTCGTTGTCAGTTCCTCGGAGTGCTCCTGGATGAGCTCATTGATTTCACCTTCATCCATGTCCAGGTCTATGGACTTGCCAATGTATACAATCTCTTCCACTAATGCCGCTTCGGGTTCTAGTCTTTCGAAGTCCGTTTCAGACACAACCTCAGGCCACTGCTTCTTCCACGCAGAAGTCGATGTTCTGTTTGTAACACCTTGCCAGGACATATCGATAATTGTGAGGCATATCACGATGTTATAGTGGTCCTTCCAGAACTCCCTAAGGGTGAGGTTTGTGCTCTCGGTCACCTGAAGGCAGCGGCAGAACAGGTGCTTGGTGAAGAGCTGCTTGAAATCATTTGAAATCACCTGTTGGTCCGTGGGCTGCAGGATAGGGGTAGTGTTGGGTGGAAGTTATAAACATTTATAAACTTGATCTCTTCGAGGATGTCGTCTTCGAGTTTAGGTGGGTGAGCAGGTTCATTGCGCATGACAAGAAGGGCTTGCAGAGGTAGGTTATTTTCCTGGAGATATTTCTTAACATCAAGACCAAAGACCAAATTCACCCACTCCACAAAGGATTTCCTGGTGACCCACGCCCTCGGGTTTGCCCCCCACACAACCTGCAGTTTTTTTCTTTCAGAATATTATGTGGCTCTGGGGTTTTCCGCATGATAAACGAGCAGCGGCTTAATCTTGCAGTCGCGGCTCGCATTGGCACAGTGTGAGGGTTAACCTATCCTTCATGGTGTGTGGCCTGGCATCCTCTTCTTCTCTGCCATTATATAAGTCGACCTTGGCATCTTCTTCCAAAATAGTTGTGTGTTGTCACATATGAAGAATTGCTGAGGGATGTATCCTTCGGTTGCTATAATTCCGGCAAACGTTTTGAGGTAATCCTCAGCTGCATTCATATCCGCACTCGTTGCCACACCATGTCTGACAAAGGAGTGAATGCTGGACCACTTTTTAAAATTCTCGCACCAGCCCGACTGGCTTTAAACGGTTTGCCCTATGCCTCGTCCGTCGAAGTACCTGGGGTCTGCTGCAGCAAACAGCGTAAAAAGCTCGTGCCTTCATGCAGATTATAGTCTCCGTCAAGGTATCTATTGCGAGCTGCTTCTCCGTCAAACACACTATCATCAGCTTTTCCATATTTTCATGGATAGATGTCCGCTGTTTAGATATTATTTTAAATCCCTTGGCTGGCGTTATAGATTTTATCGACTCTGTCTTCTTCAGTATGGTGCAGATCGTAAAAGTGCTACGCTCGTACTGCTTCGCCAAGTCGACTACACGCATACCATGATCGTTTATCGTTAATTTCTTTCTTTAATTCAATACACATCATCCGCTTCTTCTTCTCAGAACTGCCCTTCGTGCTCACTTTCTGCCGATCCATGGGATGCTGGGCAGATTTACGGTGTTCACTGTGGCGGTCGCTACGCCAACTAGCGGTGGTGTATCTGAAGTTGTCTCGTAAACCTAAATTTAGCTCGCAACTCAAAACAAAAAATCGGCCGAGAGGCGGCTCGTATCTCGAAAGAAAACCGTTAGTTGGGACACTCGTAAGTCAAGATACCACTGTATATATACATACATACGTAGCTATACATACATGCATACATATGCACGTACATATATGAATGTGGTCAATAACAACGTATGTATTTTTAACGCGGAATCGCATACATATAATTTATATTGCTTTAAGGTTAATACTGTTTATTGTAGACCAGCAAATTATTTGGATTTAGAACGTTCAAATATTTGTATGGCATTTATTGATATTTAGCTCCATGCAAATCAAGTATGCATGCCCACACATCTATATATGTATATATGTACATATATATATATATGTATATTCATTAAACTTTAATCTGTTATTTTAATAAATATTTACTCTAGGGTTCCTATATATTTGATATATATTTATCCTTATCGAGACCTCTTTGGATTTTAGTCTTCACATTTATTATTATTACTATATATATACACACACACACATATATATATATATTATATATATATATATATATATATGTATATTTATATATTTGTGTATATGTATATATATATATATATATATATGTGTGTGTATGTATATATATGTGTGTGTATATGTATATATATATATCTATATATATATATTTATATATATACATACATACATATATATATATATATATATACATGTATATACATATATATTTACACGTATATATATATATGTATATATATGTACATGTATAAGTATGTACTAGCTGCAGTACCCGGTATTACCTATGGAAGTTGGGGTTATTCACAGTTCCCAGAGTACGCCTGAAAGTGCTAGCGACCCTGGATTCCCATACTGGATTTTTAATAGCATCCTTTGCTATGTGTGTTTATGGCAGATCAATTTGTTCTGTGGAACTATCAATAGTTGTTTAAGTCATAAGTCCTTCTTCCATGCAGCTTTCTTTATTCAGAATGAATAAGCCGGGCAAGTTTTATCTCGAAGAGTATTGAACTTTTTCAACAAACTTATGTATAAGAATAGCAAAGTTACTGCCTGAACGCTCAAGAACCTACACAAAACAATTGAGGATGTCAATACAATTATTGAAGAAATTATAGCTGAGTGAACATAATCAGGTACTGTTGAAGCACGCTGTATATCACGATTTTTAAGGCCCTTCGAATGACTGAAAAAATTCAATAAAACCATTCCGTTTTACCCCTTTAGTAGACATAACCCGAGAAAACACAACATAATAAGTCGGATAAATAATCAGAAGTGTTGTCCTTATAGAGGGCCTTGAAACCTTCACTGTTGTAAAGTGTCAATAATGGGGGAGAATTTACATTTACTTAATTTGTGTTAAACTTCCAACGATCCGACATCTCGAAATATCGACAAAATAAATTCTACTTTCAAAGACGGCATATTACAAGTTACAATTAACATGGTGGGAGTACGAATATTCGTCAACATAGGATTTTGGTTTTACTCTTCGGACTAATCTCATGGTCAGCAAACTTCCAGGACATTGATCATCACACTTTTTTGTAACTTATCTCCGATACCTACAGTTGACCTTAATGTGACCTAATCATGTGCACGTGTTTAGAATCCATATCAGTGGATGTGATATATATATATATATATATATATATATATATATATATATATATATAAAGACATCTGTTCAGTCGTCAACCAAAATTAGATTGTCGTCTGCTTTGTTTGTGATTAATTTATATACACTTCTAATAAGTTGTTGCCTCGTTTTGGAGGACTGGGTTGTAGGAGGATGAAGGGGAGTAGTGGGAGCGAGAGTTTAACATATAGTAGTAGTATATCATATTCCTCCTCTCTCACTGAAATGTCTTCTCATTCCAGCTCCATTGTAAAGATGTCCCCCGGTGTTCCATTAATGATTTTTATTGAAATCCAATTAGCCAGATCTGTTTCTGAATATTAACTTAAGATTCATCAGGATCAGATCCCCGGTGTAGTCAACAACTGGTTACACACAGATACACAGAAATTGCCATATACATATATATATGTGTGTGTATATAAATATATATATATATATATATATATATATATATATATATATATATATATATATATATATGAGAGACGTAAAATAAGAAAATTATAAAATTAACTTACTTACTAAAATTTCACTCCCAACTAATTTGTTTCTGAAAGGGAATAAACATACTTTCCGAAGAAGTGTACAGAGAAGCCTTTCGTCATCAGGGAAGTCTATTCTCAGCTAAGTTTCCAGGCAATACGTGGACACTGGGAACTTATACAAAAATAATTCAGTGGATAGAAAAAAGCAAAGCGTGGACTAAATTCCTAGCCATTGAGAAAATCACTGCCTACTGCGTCGGTGGCAAATTCAAAAGAATCAATCACGTAACATCGAGGTCAATCAGTGGAAAGTGGTTTGTTAAGAAGACAGCAGCCTGACTGTTACCATAGCAGCAGTCTTGGCCAATTTTTCTCGACAAATAATTTGGAGATAATTATAAAGAATTAGTATATCTAGTAACATATATATACACACAGATGCATACCTATGCTAGCAAATATATATGTTTTGTCTTAGTAACTTTGTGGTTCAATGCATGGGGTTGCAGAACAATAATATGAGAGACGTAAAATAAGAAAATTATAAAATTAACTTACTTACTAAAATTTCACTCCCATTTTAGTAAGTAAGTTAATTTTATAATTTATGCCTTCTAATTATAATTGTAATTGTAAATAATTGCGCCCAGTGCCGTGACATCAACAGACAGCTCCTTACATAATAAGGTTATGTTTTCGAGGCAATCCGTCGTACGAAGATATTGTTTACATTTATCGTGTACTAGCAGTAAAGCCCGGCGTTGCTCGGGGTCGCTCAGTAGCTGTGTTAAAGTTACAATGTTAAGTTTCTTTCTTGGCTTAAAAACTGTAGTGTCTACTGTGCAGACTTGCATGTGGTGTTTTTGATTAATATTCCCTCAACCAACAATATGCCTTATGAAGTTAAGAAAACATAACGATAACCCGAATGTTATAACAAAAGAGGATGCTGGGGATAGAAACTGCACTGGTTATTTATTAACAAAGATCGAAAATGTAAACACTGCAACGCAGAGAAAAACATTAGCGTAACCAAATTATCAGTTATGTCTGTCTGCACGCCTATATCACCTCTCTGCACGACTGTCTGTCTGCACGCCTATATCACCTCTCTGCACGACTGTCTGTCTGCACGCCTATATCACCTCTCTGCACGACTGTCTGTCTGCTCGCCTATATCACCTCTCTGCACGACTGTCTGTCTGCACGCCTATATCACCTCTCTGCACGACTATCAGTCTGCACGCGTATATCACCTCTCTGCACGACTGTCTGTCTGCACGACTGTCTGTCTGCACGCCTAACGACGAAATATTTGCTTGTTTTACGTAGTCTTTAAATAGACTTGTTTTCAAGTAAAAATATTGTTTTAAAATGCTTTTAAATGGAAATGAAGCAAAACGGAAGCTTAGTGTTCGAACTGATGAATTTTGCAGGTCAATATTTTGCTGGCTCGACAACTGTTTGTTCGTGTATTGTGTTAATGTCATTTTAAACGCTGAGAAAGCCAGCGTAATTTTTTACGTAAGACGCTCAATGTAAACAGAACAAAGGGAAATAACTGATAACTTACGCTCAAAAATCGATACATTATATTCGATTTCGTCACATAGGGTGGGTCAATTTGAAATATTATTTTTCCGATGTCTTCGCTAGGGCTCAATGTACAAGTATAGCAATTTCGGTACAATTCCGTGAGAGATTCTAAGAGGAGATGTGTGCCAAAAATCGATAGACAGACAGACAACCACAGTTTTATATATAGAGATAAGTTTCGTTTTATCTAAATTGAGTAATAATCTGTATTTAACTTGATTGCAGTAAAATTTGGTTGAATCGAAATATTAATACTCTCAAGTATAAATATAACGAATAATTAATCATATATGTAATTGACAAATATCGATCTAAATAGTATTGTTTATATAAAATGTTTATACAAATGCTAATATATAAGTAAGATAAGTTTAATATCATATTTACTATATTTGTAAGGACCATTGTTAGTTAATAATATTTAGAATTTTGAATTTTATAACTTAATTAATGAATGTATTTACTAATTTAAATTTGCTCCAGATTATCTTTGAAAATATGTTATATTATCTTATATCACTTTATATTGTTTTAATTTTGATATAATATAATAGTATAATTTCTTTTAAATATTATAGAGTAAAAATTTCACGGTATTTAATTGATCGTTTCTACCTAACTTAATATTTGAAAAAAAACGGTCACGCATCATATTCCTCTATTCTCCTTATGCAATTATGTTATACCATCTATATCTCCCTTTCTTCGTTTTTATCTTCACCTCTCTATCTTTTCCTTTTCTCCTCTATTTAGCAATCTCTCCGATTTGTTTTTTTTTCTCTAATACGGATATTTACATATTTAATTATTTAAATATTTAACAGTTATGTACTGACGTGTTTATATATTTTACTTATATATATATGTATTTATTTTATTTTTTTCTACACATATTCCTACGTACCCTATGAATTATATGTAGTTTGTCATGTTACTGCTTATGGTATATAAATATTGAGTTTTGTCATAACTAATCACTGCCAAGACTGGAATTGAACCATCAGCACAGTTGAGGTATGTCAGACATCAATTTATTTTATCTGATGAGGACGTACTGAGCAAACAGCACAGAACCTTTGAAATATATATAATAAAATATAGTGATCACTTGAATGTCTATATTTATTAATATTTTGAATTAATATTAATAACTCCAGAAAACTTCATTGTTGAGTGCTTCTCATCTATTGTAAAACTATATTAATTGATTAATCAATGAACGTTGTTTAACTTTTGGTTATATATATATATATATATATATATATATATATATATATATATATATATATATATATATATATATATATATATATATATATATATATATATATATATATATATATATATATATATATATATATATATATATATATATATATATATATATATATATATATATATATATATATATATATATATATATATATATATATATATATATATATATATATATATATATATATATATATATATATATATATATATATATATATATATATATATATATATATATATATATATATATATATATATATATATATATATATATATATATATATATATATATATATATATATATATATATATATATATATATATATATATATATATATATATATGGAGGCACATGGCTTAGTGGGTAGAGTATTGGCCTTGCAATCGAAAGGTTGTGAGTTCAATTCTCAGACCGGGTGATGTGTTGTTTCCTTGAGCAAGACACTTTATTTCACATTGCTCCAGTTTACTCAGCTGTAGAAATGAGATGATAGGGATTGGGGTCCTTATCATTCCATTGTAAAGTGGTCGTGGAGGTGCCACGGCAAAAAAGCACCCAGCACTCACTGTAAATGAGGTTGGTGTTAGGAAGGGCATCCAGCTGTAGAAATCAAGCCAGAATCAGTTCCCGTCCCACCCTTGCAAGCAGGGAAAAGCGGACGTAAAATGATGATGATGATGATGATGATATATATGTAGAAGTTATATTTAATTTGTTCGGATACAACAACCAAATATCTTTATAACTGATATAAAGCACTCAACACATTTTTGGCGTAAGAATACAATATATTAACAAATGGAAACTATATTTATAAAACCATATTTATTTCATTATACATATTTCAAATTTAAACATTAGATAACATTCTCCGGTTATTACTATTTATTTATTTATTCATCGACGCTTTATTTATTTATTTACTCCAATATATATTTATCTTTTTGCGTCATCATCTCATAAAATTACGTTAATACAACACTCTCTCGCTTAGGGTTTTCTCTCTTTCTCTCTTTCTCTCTTTCTTTTGTTTTTCTTTCGTTCTTTCTTTTTCTTTTTTCCCTATTCCAAAAGCTTAATTTAAATGTATGGGATTTAAACCTCTCCGACACTAATTTGAATAATAGACCAATAATAAAATAAGTAACCCCACTATCCGGGAGCTTCCAACCGATATGGTCGCATTCTTTAAGGCTATGTCAATATTTGTTTATAAAACTAATCTATATTATATTTTATGTGATGAAAGCACACCATAATTTGCTTTGGTGTCCTTGAAATATGTATAATGTAATAAATATGGTTTTATAAATATAGTTTCCATTTGTTAATATATTGTATATATATATATATATATATATATATATATATATATATATATATATATATATATATATATATACATACACATACATACATAACCATACATATATACATGCATATACACATATCAATATGTGCGAACCACTGGGAAGTAGTTCAGCAGCAGAAATAACAAATAAATGAATAAGATCAAAAAATTCAAAAAGTATATACATATAAGAACATCCAAATCAAAATCAAAATAAAGTCAAAAAGGTACGTGTTGACTACGAAAGTTGTGTGTGTGTCTCTCTAAAATACAAACAACTTAAAAACAAACAAATACACACGATATGCATATATATATATAGGCGAGAGAGAGCAACTTTACGGACACGATTTTTGACAGCGGTAAGAAATTATTTTCTTATATCAAAGTTTAACGGGCTTCCACTGATGATTTATAAGTGCCCACCTAAATATATACTTACATGAATATATATTAGGCTTCTACATAAACTGGAAACATTCTCCCAAACTTGTAGAAAACTTATAATGAAACAATTGTTTGGAAAGGGAGATATACTTTAACTTTAATTATATCTCATAAAATAATACAACTGGTTTTTCCACATTATACATATTGTTAGCACCCAAACACTTAAATTGGCTTTATATTTTAATATAACCTAATGTTTGTTGAGTGAGATGGTTACCAGTCAGAGTTTAGCTTTAAACTATCTCTGTTATTGTATTAAATATTTACTCTTGATTGGCCAGAGGTATTTATTTCCAGGTACCTTATGAATTTGACTTTCCGTATTTATTACTGTTGTGAAATATTGTGGCTTTTTTTTGGTTGTAACTTCTCTGTTTTTTAGCCTAAGAAAATATATATATATGCCTACGTATATAATTACATGCATATATTTATTTTCTTTTATTAATTGAGTTCTTTACACGAGGCATAAATATTGGTTTTGAAATAACTAATTAACCCGCGTGTGTTTTATATTTTACTCTTAATTCGACCGGAGAATTATATTCCCATTTGCCCTTTATGGCATAACTTTCTGCATTTACTGCGGTTATGAGAAGCGGTTCTTATTCGGGTACAACTTCTGATTTAGCCTAAGAAAATATCTATATGCGTGTGTAATTTATACAAGCATATATTTATTTTTTTTATTTTCAATTTAGTTCTTAAACACGTTGGATTGATAATGTTTTCAAAAAAACAAATTAACCCGCGTGTATATTATTATTTTTTTCCTCATTTCGTGGATCGTGGGTTGTCTCCCCTTCCCGCTTCGTGTCGCTATGATACTTCCTCAGTCAAAAACTGCTGGAATTATAAATTTGACGGTCATTCGAGGCGAGAGAGAGCAACTTTACGGACACGATTTTTGACAGCGGTAAGAAATTATTTTCTTATATCAAAGTTTAACGGGCTTCCACTGATGATTTATAAGTGCCCAACTAAATATATTCTTACATGGATATATATTAGGCTTCTACATAAATGGAAACATTCTCCCAACTTGTAGAAAACTTATAATGAAACAATTGTTTGGAAAGAGAGATATACTTTAACTTTAATTATATCTCATAAAATAATTCACTGGTTTTTCCACATTATACATATTGTTAGCACCCCAAACACTTAAATTGGGTTTATATTTAAATATAACCTAATGTTTGTTGAGTGAGATGGTTACTAGTCAGAGTTTAGCTTTAAACTATCTCTGTTATTGTATTAAATTATATATATATATATATATATAGTAATAATAATAAATTTGAAGACTAAAATCCAAAGAGGGCTCGATAAGGATAAATATATAGTATATATGTGTTTTAATATAGAAAGCTTCTACAGGACTAGAACTGCTTCATTCGTGAAAAATCATCAGGGAGCAGGGTGTGCAAGTAACTAGTATATTTATATATTTACTTTTCTGGCAGTAGGAGAGGGTTGGGATTCGGGTAGGTGGAGGTCATTGGTTGAAGGATTTAAAGAAAAGGAAGTTCATTAAAAGCTAATTCTTTAATTCTTTGTATTAACAAAGGCAGAAAAAATACTGTAAATACATTAACTTGGGAAATAATTTCGTAAGCACCCGCGTACCGAAACACAGCTTTATCTATTTTCTGCAAATTGTATTGAGGAATTTGTTTTCATACTTAAATGTAAGAACAATATTAATCTAAGAACGAATTTATTTAATTCTTGTAGACATCGCCTGAATTCAACATTTAGAACTATATATAAATTATAATTACACTTATAATATTTTTACTTTTTTCCATAACAATCTTATCCACTATGTTTTAATATATTGATTTCTCTAAATCATATCTATAACATTTGCTATAATTTCACTTCTTAAAGTTTCATTAAATATATACATATATAATTCTAAATTTTTTTAAATTTAAATTTTAATTTTAATTTTAATTGTTATTTCTCATATATCTCCTATCTCACTTTACATATATATCTCCTATCTCATTTTGCATCTATGCATTTTTGTATTTTTTGTATTTTTGTGTATTTTGTATTTTTGTGTTGATTCATGTGATAGAGATATTAACTATGTATTTACATAACTACTACGTTCCATACTGCAATTTACCCTCCGTTCTACTGTACGGTACTATCGTACAGTAGAACGACTGTTTGGTTGGTTTTCGCTTCTGTGTCTTTTATATCGGTTAATTTAATTTATTCGCTCCTCAAACAGTGAGTGTGTTCTGGCATTTATTCTGGTAATATTATTACACAAATATGACCCTCCCCAAGTATAACAATATATATATATATATATATATATATATATATATATATATATATATATATATATATATATATATATATATATATATATATATATATATATATATATATACATATATATATATATATATATATACATATATATATATAATAAGGGCTGACGGAATCGGTATATTTATTAATGCCAGTACCGGTTGTATCTCGCTGCACTCATATATATATATATATATATATACATATATGTATGTATGTATATACATATATATATATATATATATATATATATATATATATATATATATATATATATATATATATATATATATATATATATATATATATATATATATATATATATATATATATGTATATATATGTATATATAAATATATATATATATAACAAAGCAAATGTGGTAAGGAACCACATTGACCATAACGCACCAGAGTACTCAATACTTAGAGTAGTAGAGTGGGAAATAGGAAAAAGTATTACCCTGACGGCAGAGCTCAACGTCGAAACGGCTTGAGCTCTGCCGTCTGGGTCATACTTTTTCCTATATATATATATATATATATAACGAAGGAAATGTGGTTTAGGAACCAGGTGGACCATAAAGCACCAAAGTACTCAATACTTAGGGTAGTAGATGGGTAATAGGAACGAGTAGGATCCCGACGGCTGAGCTCAAGCCGTTTCGACGGCTAATTCTGGACTAAATGAAAATTTGTATCCTGGTATATGAATAGCCGAGCTTCTCAGGGGGTAATCCTATATATGGTAAAAGTGATTGTCACAAGGATTGGTCAAAGGTTTGTTGTTGAGACACATAACTCTATCATGGCAATTTGTGGAAGGAAGGGGTAGCTGAACCTGCTAGTAGAAGAAAGAGGGAGAGGGGGTGGAGGAAACCCAGCTGTGCGTTGATAGTGCCAACTAGAGCAGGGCAGGAGGTCAAGGAAGTTGTACTAGGGAGGGGGAGGGGGAGGATGTCGAAACAATAAGTAAAACAATATGGGGTAAATATAAATAAAAATACCGAGAATGTTAAAAAAACAATTAAATATAAAAAAAACAATTTCTGGTTACTATAACCTCAGGACAGCTATCAAGTCTCTCACTGGTACTGCTAGACAGGTTTACTAGGTGGGACGGAATTATAATGAGACCCTTTTAAGAGGTTGTAGTAATCAACCGAGTATATCTTACAGTGACGTGTCAACAAGTGGGGGGCCAAAATACTAAAGAAACTACCACGAAATAATAATTCAGAGTCCCGAGACTAATAAGAAATAATGGTTTCTACCCTAGGCACAAGACCAGCAACCACCCAGTGCAAAAAATAAACTAATACGAAATAATAATTCAGAATCCCGAAAAAGAATACTAATACTATCTCTAAGGGTGCCGCTACGATACAAAAAATCTAGTGCAAACTACATAAATGCTCGTACGAAGTATATGAAAAATTTGATACGGAAAATTAATTCAGAATCATTCCCCCCCCCCCCCCCCCCCAAAAAAAAAATACCTGATACTCAAAACCTCACCAATGTCCAGTAGTGCTACGTTTAATATTCTGATCGCAGATTTGGTACGAGCGATGAAGAATGTGTCCCGCATGTGCGACCCAACAGAAATGGAAAGACACATCCAACACTTCATCAACCGCATGCAGTTCTCTGGCTACAACCAACGAGACAGAGTCAGAGTATACGAAGGAGCCATGGAGAAGTATAAGACCCTCATAGAACTCGACATGAAAGCAATTTGCCCATTATACAGGAGCAAATCCTGGAATAGCATAGATAGGGCTAGACATAAGATAGGGAAAGCCACCTCATGGTACGACAACCAGAGATACCAGAGTGTCATGTTTGTGGATGCTACCTCTGGAGGGAAATTAGCTAACCAGTGTAGAAAGGCCCTGAGAAAGACCCACTTAATGATTAAGGTGGTAGAAAAGCCAGGAACCACCATAAAATCCCTGATCAGCAAAACCTACCCTTTTAAGAAAACCCACTGTACTAATAGGAAATGTATCATATGTAAGGTAACCCCCACCCCCGATAAACTGTAAAACTAGAAACGTAGTCTATAGCATAATATGTACAGAGGGTACTTGCAGAAACATGACAACAACATACATAGGCGAAACAGCTCGTAGCATAGGTGAAAGGATAGACCAACACTGGGGGGAACTAAAAGGACGAAAAAACGGGTCAGTACTATACGAACATATCAGACAACAACACGACGGTAACATAGACAACAGAGAAATTAGAATAATATCTAAGCATAGAAATGACCCAGCAGATAGGCAAATCAGAGAGGCCAGGGAAATAGAACTTAGAAGGCCAAGACTAAACAGAAAGAATGAATGGAATAACAACAACACCCAAACAAACAACACTGACCTAAGAGAAGTATAAATAAATAAAAAATAGATAAATAAATACATACACAAGCACAATAACAACAAACAGATATAAACACACACTAGTAAACATAGAATACATTAACCAATACACAGTCACCCAATCACGAACACACATCAAACAAAACACTATACACACACGCAAACGCATGCGCAAAGAAGACACAATAAAATAAACAAACAAACAAATAAATAAATAAATATATAAACAGACTAAATAAAGATGGCGTAGAAATACAATGCAACGTGAGGAATCTATAGCACCACTGACGATGTTGCAGATGTGCAACGAAAGAACTTTGATAAACTATATATATCTGTTTGTGTCTATATTGTATCTGTATTATTTTTGACCGTTGGTCAGTCAATGGCAACATTGAGGACCGAATAAATTAGATTACCGATATAAAAGACACAGAAGAGAAAAGGGAAAACCAACCAAACAGTGAGTGTGTTCTGTTATTAATTAATTCTGGCAATATTACACAAATATGACCCTCCCCAAGTATAACAATATATATATATATATATATATATATATATATATATATATATATATATATATATATATATATATATATATATAATATATATTGTTATACTTATATATATATATATATATATATATATATATATATATATATATATATATATATATATATATATATATATATATATATGTGTGTGTAGGAGGTGAGTTTTATTGTAGTACAATAAAGCAATGCAGATATCGGATAAGAAGCACTCTACAGTTTGTATGACTGGAGTATACATAATATATAAGAACAAAAGATGGTTAAAAGAGTTCCATGTATTTTATTATGCGCATTTCAAAAACAAATATCATCATGCAATAATATTTGTGTTTTCATCAGATAAAACAGGAGGACAAGATATGAAGGTTAAAAAACACTTGTGGATAGTTCAGTTTTAAAACTGAACTATCCACAAGTGTGTTTTAACCTTCATATCATGTCCTCCTGTTTTATCTGATGAAATCATAAATATTATTGCATGATGATATTTGTTTTTGAAATGCGCATAATAAAATACATGGAACTCTTTTAACTATCTTTTGTTCTTATATATTATATATATATATATATATATATATATATATATATATATATATATATATATATATATATATAAATAAATAAATATATATATATATATATATACATATATATATATATAAAATTCCAATGGTATATATAAATTAGACAGTCATAGATACCTATATGTGTTTGGCAACCATTCACGATGTGTCTCAATGATGAATTAATTAAATAATTATTAATCAGAGCATTATATAAAAATGTATGTCCAAAGAATCATTAGATAAAATATATACAGTATTTCCTCTCCCAATCAGTATAAATTAACCACACAAAAAATCATTTAAACGAGGCTATAAGCTTAAAATGTACTTATGAAGAAATAATAGACAATTGATATAGATTCGTTTCTGCGATGTACATCCCTATGACATTTACCTAATATTCCTTCTAGCCTGTAGAAATTGACTAGACAAATACTTAATACACCGAATTGGGTACAAAATCGAAGTTAGAAGAAAAAATGCACATAAATTTTACCAGAATTCTCATAGTCTCTACCAACCGGCGGTTTCGTCCCATTATTTGGATATATCCGGTCTTGGATAAATCATTATTTGGATATATCCGGTCTTGGATAAATCCACGAGGCGCGGATCTCATCAGGATATATATATATATATAAATATATATATATATATATATATATTAATAAAATAATTCCAACTTCGTCTGATTCACTCGTTTTATTTACAATCCTTTAAAATTTATAATGGTATTAGAATGAAATAGTATGGTAGAATATTAAATGTTAAGTGTTAATTGAACATGTACTTTCATGCTTTAGCAATCTTCAGGTTCATAATGTGTGGTGACAGTCAAGTTTGCAATTTTCAACTGTAATTTGATGGTTAAATTTTGTGCCTTATATACAGTGAAAAGTGGCTCCAGAATGTTAAATCTTGCAAACTGTATTTCGACCAATCGGTGTGTAGTTTCACTGGATTACTAAAGCTGATAGGTTTAGGCGTCACCGTTGGTTGAGCATGTCTAACGACTACTAATTGACCCTATCCAAAGCATCAATTGTTTTGCTATTTTTAGAAATGATGAAAATAGCATTTTCTAGTAATCATCACCATCAACATCAGTTTTATTATTATTATTATTGTTGTTGTTGTTGTTAGTGGTCGTATTCATAGTTATAGTAGGATTAATATCCCATTATTATTGTTCATTTAACTTGGGTTTGAATTTATCAATAACATTCTTTTCTTTGATTTTTCTCTTGATTTCACTTAGGCTGTGTAATTTGTAGAATGGGAATATTATAAATATTCCCTGACCACATGTTGCTAGATGGTTACCGAGGGGTATCTGACGGACATTTGGGTCTCTGATTTGCTGTCGGTGTACCCGTGCACGTTCCGATAGTGCATTTCCAGTTTGACCGACATACAGTTCTTCAAAATTCGGGCATTTAATGCAGTAAATTAGATTTCTGCTTTTGCAATTGATATTTGCATTTGGCATTGGGGTCAATTTAATTGACTTTCCTTTTAAAGAATGGAAAAATATTCCCATATGTGTGTATATATATGTATATATATGTGTGTGTGCATGTAGATATATATATATATATATATATATATATATATATATATATATATATATACATCTTTACTACTAAGCAATACAATACAATTGCGAATACAAGCGGTAGAGGGCATAGGTTTGACACTAGGGTGTTGCTCTGGGTTGATAGACGACATCTGCGAATTAAAATTAAGAGATCATTGTTCTGATACTGCTGCAGATAGTCGGAATGTTTATGGAAAGAATCGTTCGGTATATCCTAATGACAAATCCACCCGGCTGTAGACCCTGCTGTTGACCACGAGTACTATTGTGCAGCATGATTCATCCAGTGTAGTGTATGTGTTGTTGAGCACGGTCACGTGTTCTTAATTCCTAATGGTTGAGTGAAGAGATTTTATTATATAGCGAGGAAAGAGCTTGCCCGATCTATCTGATGAGAAGCGCCTACAACGTGTGAATCAATTTGAAGCACTGAATACATGGCAACACCAAGCACGTGTGTTGGACGGAAGTAATACTTGAAGTGAGAAATGGGTACTTTTCTCAACACCGAGTTCCGTCGCCTGTCTCTTAAACACCCAGATATATCTTATTGAGCGGACATCTCTATTAAAAATATGTTCATAATGTGATTACCTGCATAACCAAATCTGCCCGTTTGGCAAAATAGTTCATTCATTTCCTTGTCGTATATCAGGGCTGAGACAGGGGATTCAGATTATTCTTCATCTAGGGCAGGAGACGGTGAAGTTGTATTGCATTATATGTTTATATATTTGCTTTCTGTAAGCAAAACTGCAATCGTATGTATTTTTATGGCGTGAAAATTACAGAAACCTCAACCTTATTGATTTTACTATCGGAAACCGAAGAATGTTTAAATATCATATCTGACAGATAATCTATGAAATATGTAAGACATTTTTTTGTGTCTGGTGAATACATTGCCAATATCGACTAACGTCACAACGTATTACGACTGCTCATGTCAGAGTATAAATACAATAACATTTTGCTATTTCCTTAAAATACATCTTCCATTCTTACGGGAATTCAACAGTAAGGAGATAAATATTATAGACAATTTCAATTGAAGATATCGAGTACAAATAGATGTATACGTCACTGTGTGCATATGGTGCCATATGTAACGTGCATTGAATTCAGACTATTTTTAAATGCAGCTACTTAAAACTTTATACAAGTAGTATAGTTTCAATCCATGTGATTTCAACATGCAATTACGTTATTATATAAGGTTTATCCCTGTACTGATATAGTAAAATCAGCCATTAGGGTGATTGGGATGCCCCCAAAATGGTGCGTCCCATCAAATCTTTTGTCGTATAACGGCTGACCAGATGGTAAACAATATCAACAAGATCAACACACTTTACGAACATGTTATATGAAAATTGAATTTGAAATTGTTTGAATTTAAAAACGAAATGTCCAATATAGTTGTTCGGTGCGTAGTAAGGATGCAATGTATACAGTGACATTAATGACAAGTAAATACCTATGAATATTCAAACAAATCTTCACGATTCCTCAAAATGATTTCACATATTGATGTGACAAACAGGTGCAGCACAGCATGGTTTTCAATCCCACTACCTGCAAAGTCGGATCTTCAATATTGTTACTGACTCTCAAATAATGTCTAGGAATTAGATGTGTTTGCAACCGCTATTAAAAAATCATGGAAGAAGAATGGCTCACTTATGAACAAATCATGCAAATGAAGCATCGGTACGAAATATTGTTATCATTATTACTTTCCAATAACACATACAATCTATATATTGGACTAAAATGCGCCGTTAAAGACATTCCGTGCTCTTCGTTAGCTATTTTCATATATTTCATATGAAGCCAATTGTGTGCGTGTGTACGTGTGCGTATGTGTGTGTGTATACACGAAGATTCACTCTCCCCGTCTCCTCCTCCTATGTTTTCCTTGCTGGCCCCTTACGTCCTGAAAACTCAACAATTATAAAAGGTCAGATATATATTCTGTGAAAAATTCTACTATAAAAAGCTCTAAAATTATACGATAATTAGGATTAAAAAAATATCCGTCTAACAAACAATGTTGAAT
>OZ024751.1:7061923-7071923 GCA_964016885.1 Eledone cirrhosa
AGGTAAAGGAATTGGTATCAGTTATAACCTTACTTTCATAGACTAAGTTTTTATCAAGACAATGGTTATTGAGAGGACATTTAGTTCTAACAGGGCAATTAAAATTGCGATTAGAGAAATTAACAGAGTTATTACCAAGTGACCTAGTGCTATTTATAGCAGGAATTGGATTTGAGAAATTATTTAGGATAGGAATAATAGTTTCCTGATTTAGATTGGTATTATGAACATTAAAGAAGTTACGTTTGACGTCATATTTGGGTTTGCAGAATCTAGCCTAGAGTTAACAATGACGTCGGGAGTACTATTACTATTATTATGTTGGAAGGAAGAGATTTAGTATTTAGTATTTTATTGTTGTGTTTAGAGATAATGTTGGAGATGTTGGAGGAGGTCGAATAGGAAAATGTTATAGTGTGGTTGTTAAATATTTTACTATAGATATGTGAGGGAGGGAAGCATTTATCTAAGGCCCTAAAGAATAGTTTAGGAATATTATTATTAATAGAAATAGCGAAAGGAGCATTATACGAAATTATGTTTTTGTATCTAGGTCTTTTATTTAAGTTATTGGAATGATCATAATTAATTATTTTACTGTAAGACCTTCTAGGATTGGTTTCTTTACTGTATTTAATTTTATCAGGATAACCGGCTTTAGAAAGCGCGTTATTATAGTAATTGGCGTTAGCATCAAATATATTTTATTAGAGGATAGGTTTGATATTCTTTTTCCAATATTACTGACTATAGCATTTTTAATGTTAGTGGGGTGGTTAGATTTAAAATTAACATAATTTAGATTCTCATTGTGTTTATGGTAAGGGTAATATAGGTCAGTGTCAAGATTAAGGGATATATATCCAAGAAATTAGCTAGTTTAACGTTGTTATCAAATTCGATTTTAAGATTATGTTGCTTAAATAGATCACGTATATTGTTCTTAATAATATTAAGGTTAACTAAATTCCAATTTAAGATAGTAAAAAGTCAATCGTCACGATAAATTCCACCGCGAACTGAGGAATTTTCCGATTTAAAGAATTAAAAATAAAAATACCAATCAAATCAGTCAATTGCGATGAATCGGAAGCACCCACTGTGATATCAAAGTTGTTGGAAGTATCGGCTCTAGTCCAGTATTCTTTCACATTATATCCTTAATAACATTAATATTTTTATTTTAATAATACATATTAATAATTTCATTTCCTCGCACATATTATTAAACCCTTCAATATACAAACCTTAATTTAATATTATTCTTAAACCCTTTTTCTCTTCATTTATGGGTTAAATAACTACTCTATTCGAGTGGCGCCGGTAAGGTATTGTCAGCCATTGAAAGGAAATATGGAAAGAATATGTAACAGCACCAGGGTTAGAACCCCTAGTTAAACTGTCAAGGAGCAGTCTGGTCGTTAGGACTCTGTTGGTTTAGAGTCACAGCGAGTGCCTGTCGATGATGGATCAGCTATCTCTGAGACAAATATAAAGAATGCAGTTTTGTCATGCAGAAGAGCCATCAAAATGGGCACTTTGAATGTGAGGACTATTCGGACCCTGGAGAAGAGAGAGGAGTTAGGACATCTGTTCGAGGAGAGTGGTATACAGATACTTGCGATCCAAGAAGACATGATCCTACACAATGAGCCCGTGAGGAGTGTGATGTTTGGGAAGATTAATCAGCTCATCACCACATCGGAAGTGAGGAACATTACCAATGCTGCTGTGGAAGGAGTGGGTTTTGTTTTCAGCACAAAAACCAGTCTATTTGTGAGGGAAATAATACCTGTCTCCCTGCGAATGTTGAGGGTTACTTTCAATGAAAACCCAAGACTGACACTCATCTGAGCCTATAGTCCAACTGAGGGAGACAGTGATTTGAGTGCGGAAGATTTCCATGAGGGTGTGTGTAGAGCTGTCAACACCACACAAGCACACAACATCCTGCTTGTTTTGGGGGACTTCAATGCACATCAGCGTAAGGAGGGCATTGAAGATCGTTGCTGGTACGTCCATAACAACACCAACCGAAATGGAAGACTACTGAGAGACACCCTGCTGGAGGCGAACTTGATAGCGACCAACCTAAGGTTTAGGGAGAATCTGGGGAAGATATGGACCTACATCTCAGATATGTACCTGTCCAAGTCCCAGATTGATTTCATTCTGGTGAGGAAAAAGTGGCGGAATAGGGTTCTGAACACAGAACCATACAACTATTTCAGTACACTGGGTAGTAACCACCGGCTTGTTATGATTGAGGTCCGCGTGAGCTTAACAAAGAGCAAGGCTCAGCCGCGGAGAGCAATCTATGACTGGGGAGCTTTCAAGGAAGATGATAAGCTACAGGAGAGGTTCACAGTGGAAGTGAGGAACAGGTTCAGTGCTCTGTGTGGAGAGACAGATGAGAGACAGATTGGATGGACTGAGGAGAGTGTGACGAGGAGGTACGGGCACTTCAACAATGCAGTGGCGGAAGCAGGTGAGATCCTGGTGCCGAGGAGAAAGAACAAAAGGAAGCACGTCAGCTCTGCAGACCCAAAAGTGTGTGCAGCCAGAGAACACCTGAAAGCTGCCAAGGACCAATTCTGTGCTGATCCTACGGAAGAGAGGATAGAGATTGTGGAGGTGATGAAGGGAAAACTCTGTACCGCTTACACTGAGGCCAAAGAGGAAGCACTGATAAAGAAGATCAGAAGTGTGGAGAGAGCGGTTGACAGGTCTGGATGTAAGGAGAGCTAGATTATCATCAACGAGATCATAGGGAGGAAGAGAAGGTGATCGAGTCAGATCCAGGGAACAGGGACTGAGGATAGGAAGAGGAAATGACTAGACCATTTTAGGACCCTACTAGGAGAATCGCCCTCCACAGCCTAGAGCACTGGGGAGATCAGGCGGCTGTTTGAAGAACATGATATTGAGACAAAGCCCTTCACCAGAGAGGAGCTTCAGAGAGCCAAGAAGAAGATAAAGGAGGGCAAGTCTCATGGAGAAGATTGAGAGGCATCAGAGGTGATGAAGAGGTGTGATTTTGATGATATCATCCTGGGGTTCTGTAACCAAGCACTGGAGAGAGGAGTTTCCCGAATCAGTGGAGGATCAGTAACATCGTCCCAGTGCTACAGAAGGGAGATCTCTCTAACACCAACAGCTACAGGGGGATCTCACTGACGTCACTTGTGGCAAATACTCTCAACAGGATGATTCTTAACAGGATCCAGCCTGAAATCGAGAAGAAGCTCAGAGAGGGAAGATCTACCACCAGTCACATCCTGATGATGAGGAGGATATTAGAGGGACCTAGAGCAAAGTGCCTTCTTGCGGTCATGGTTTTCATTGACTTTAGGAAATCCTTTGATTCTGTGGACCGTCACTGCCTAATCAAGATCTTACACGTTTATGGAATCCCCAAAAAGATAGTGGACCTGATATCACTGCTCTACACCAACACCAAAGCCCAAGTAATTACACCTGATTGGGTGACAGAGTTCTTTGAAATACTGGCTGGAGATACTTTAGCTCCCTACCTTTTTATCATCGTAGTGGACTATTGTATGCACCTTGCGCTGGAGAAACACCAGGACTCTGGCTTTACTGTAGCACCGGCCCAGAGCAGGAGAGTAGGCGAAAAAAATATCGGATGCTGAATTTGCCGACGACATAGTTTTGGTGACAAATACAGTGAAGGAGGCAGAGTATTTGATGCAGGAGGTTGAAACTGTGTCGATGAGTGTGGGGCTCAGAATGAATGAGACTAAAACAAAATAGTTGGTAGAGAATGTTGAGAAGCCAGAGGGGTTCACTAATGTAGGCGGGAAGCCGCTAGAATTGGTTGAGGACTTCCTGTATTTGGTAGCAAAGATTGGAAATACGGAAGATGATGTGGTTAAGTGGAAGAGCAAAGCCTGGGCGGCGTGCCGCAGCTTGAGATCGGTGTGGAAATCAGACCTTCGTAAAGACCTGGATGGGTGCTACACGAGAATGCTGAGGATGGCTCTGAACATTAATCAGTATACACTGAGGATGAAAATCTCAGAGCTGTATGGGAGCCTCCCAAAAGTTAGCTCAAAAGTGACTCAGAGGAGACTGTGGTTAGCTGGAGATGCTCACCGAAATCCAGAGTTGACATTGCGCACAGTGCTCCTGTGGGAGCCCCTACATGGAAACACTGGAATAGTAAGATCAAGGTTAACGTATGTTGATGCCCTAAGGACAGAAACTGGTCTGTTGTAGACGCAGGACATAGCAGCCATAATGAGGGACAGAGACCGCTGGAGAGAACTCGTCCATGGATCACGGGAATTTTACCCGCCCTAGAAGATATATATATATATATATATATATATATATATATATATATATAGATAATTTAATATATCAACTAACATAAGCGCACAGATGCACGCCCATGCCAGCAAATACACAGGTTATGTCATAGTACCTAGGTGGTTCAATGCAGGAGAATGCAGAACAATTGTTCTGCATTCTCCTGCATTGAACCACCTAGGTACTATGACATAACCTGTGTATTTGCTGGCATGGGCGTGCATCTGTGCGCTTATGTTAGTTGATATATTAAATTATCTATATTTATCTCCAAATCACTGATTTGTCGAGCAAACTTGTCAAAACCACTTCTAAAAAAATTTTTTTTGGGGTGTTAGTAGGCGTCAGTCATCTTACCATCCCATTCCTTCTAACTAGCCTCTGTGTCACGTGATTGATTCTTTAGAATCGGCCATTTGACTTGAAGCAGTGAGAATTTCGGTACATTGAATTCAGTCCTCGCAAGCTGTTCGATCTACCGAATTATTATTATTTTTATATGAGCCGCCAGTGTCCGCGCATTGCCTGGAGACTTAACTGAGAATAGACTTCCTGATGACGCAATGAATTCTCGACAGTTGGATTACATAACTGTCTTTATCCCATTGCAGAAACTAATTAGTTGGAGTGAAAATTTAAGTAAGAAAAAAATTTTTTTTTTTTTAAATTTTTTTTAAAGAAATATTTTCTTATTTTACGTCCTTTATATTATTGTTCTGCATTCTCCTGCATTGAACCACCTAGGTACTATGACATAACCTGTGTATTTGCTGGCATGGGCGTGCATCTGTGCGCTTATGTTAGTTGATATATTAAATTATCTATATTTATCTCCAAATCACTGATTTGTCGAGCAAACTTGTCAAAACCACTTCTAAAAAAATTTTTTTTGGGGTGTTAGTAGGCGTCAGTCATCTTACCATCCCATTCCTTCTAACTAGCCTCTGTGTCACGTGATTGATTCTTTAGAATCGGCCATTTGACTTGAAGCAGTGAGAATTTCGGTACATTGAATTCAGTCCTCGCAAGCTGTTCGATCTACCGAATTATTATTATTTTTATATGAGCCGCCAGTGTCCGCGCATTGCCTGGAGACTTAACTGAGAATAGACTTCCTGATGACGCAATGAATTCTCGACAGTTGGATTACATAACTGTCTTTATCCCATTGCAGAAACTAATTAGTTGGAGTGAAAATTTAAGTAAGAAAAAAATTTTTTTTTTTTTTTTTTAAATTTTTTTTAAAGAAATATTTTCTTATTTTACGTCCTTTATATTATTGTTCTGCATTCTCCTGCATTGAACCACCTAGGTACTATGACATAACCTGTGTATTTGCTGGCATGGGCGTGCATCTGTGCGCTTATGTTAGTTGATATATTAAATTATCTATATTTATCTCCAAATCACTGATTTGTCGAGCAAACTTGTCAAAACCACTTCTAAAAAAATTTTTTTTGGGGTGTTAGTAGGCGTCAGTCATCTTACCATCCCATTCCTTCTAACTAGCCTCTGTGTCACGTGATTGATTCTTTAGAATCGGCCATTTGACTTGAAGCAGTGAGAATTTCGGTACATTGAATTCAGTCCTCGCAAGCTGTTCGATCTACCGAATTATTATTATTTTTATATGAGCCGCCAGTGTCCGCGCATTGCCTGGAGACTTAACTGAGAATAGACTTCCTGATGACGCAATGAATTCTCGACAGTTGGATTACATAACTGTCTTTATCCCATTGCAGAAACTAATTAGTTGGAGTGAAAATTTAAGTAAGAAAAAAATTTTTTTTTTTAAATTTTTTTTAAAGAAATATTTTCTTATTTTACGTCCTTTATATTATTGTTCTGCATTCTCCTGCATTGAACCACCTAGGTACTATGACATAACCTGTGTATTTGCTGGCATGGGCGTGCATCTGTGCGCTTATGTTAGTTGATATATTAAATTATCTATATTTATCTCCAAATCACTGATTTGTCGAGCAAACTTGTCAAAACCACTTCTAAAAAAATTTTTTTTGGGGTGTTAGTAGGCGTCAGTCATCTTACCATCCCATTCCTTCTAACTAGCCTCTGTGTCACGTGATTGATTCTTTAGAATCGGCCATTTGACTTGAAGCAGTGAGAATTTCGGTACATTGAATTCAGTCCTCGCAAGCTGTTCGATCTACCGAATTATTATTATTTTTATATGAGCCGCCAGTGTCCGCGCATTGCCTGGAGACTTAACTGAGAATAGACTTCCTGATGACGCAATGAATTCTCGACAGTTGGATTACATAACTGTCTTTATCCCATTGCAGAAACTAATTAGTTGGAGTGAAAATTTAAGTAAGAAAAAAATTTTTTTTTTTTAAATTTTTTTTAAAGAAATATTTTCTTATTTTACGTCCTTTATATTATTGTTCTGCATTCTCCTGCATTGAACCACCTAGGTACTATGACATAACCTGTGTATTTGCTGGCATGGGCGTGCATCTGTGCGCTTATGTTAGTTGATATATTAAATTATCTATATTTATCTCCAAATCACTGATTTGTCGAGCAAACTTGTCAAAACCACTTCTAAAAAAATTTTTTTTGGGGTGTTAGTAGGCGTCAGTCATCTTACCATCCCATTCCTTCTAACTAGCCTCTGTGTCACGTGATTGATTCTTTAGAATCGGCCATTTGACTTGAAGCAGTGAGAATTTCGGTACATTGAATTCAGTCCTCGCAAGCTGTTCGATCTACCGAATTATTATTATTTTTATATGAGCCGCCAGTGTCCGCGCATTGCCTGGAGACTTAACTGAGAATAGACTTCCTGATGACGCAATGAATTCTCGACAGTTGGATTACATAACTGTCTTTATCCCATTGCAGAAACTAATTAGTTGGAGTGAAAATTTAAGTAAGAAAAAAATTTTTTTTTTTTTTTTTTTTAAATTTTTTTTAAAGAAATATTTTCTTATTTTACGTCCTTTATATATATATATATATATATATATATATATATATATATAGTGGTAGAACACTGGAAGGTAATATCCGTAGTGGTAGAGCACTCAGTCCATGGGACGAGTTATGTAGAAGTGGTTACACAACAGTTAGTTCACCTTACCGAGAACAATTGCTTCACCTTAGCCGATCCATTACGAGCTGAGGCTCCGCTAAGGTGAAACAATTGTTCTCGGTATGGTGAACTACCTGTTGTGTAACAACTTCTATATATGTATATATGTATATACAATATGTTGAAAAGGTAACACACTAGAGAGAGATACAGTGCGCAATAAATAAAACAGGGAAAAACCACCACTGTATAGAATATATAACCTATGGAAGGCAGAATATAGACACGATAATCAAAAATATAAATTAAAGCGTAAATAAATACATCTATAACTATATAACACACGTACAAATCCAAAGTGATCTGTTTCGCCAGTAAGTTGTTGACGGAAATAATATAACCCAGATTATAGAGGTATTTATTTACGCTTTAATTTATATTTTTAATTATCATGTCTATATTCTGCCTTCCATAGGTTATGGATTCCATACACCGGTGGTTTTACCCTGTTTTATTGATGGCACACTGTATCTCTCTCTAGTGTGTTACATTTTCAACATATTGTATTTTAAAGTGCCCAGGATTTCTTCTCCTGTGAGCACATTATTTACAGGGAACGGCGTCAATGTATCGTGTTATTTCTCTCCTTATAACAGTCTTTCTCCTCTCTCTCTGTTTGGTTGAGCACCCTTCTCTAAGTGGTTTTGGGCTGCCCTTTCTAGCAGCTCGTCCCTCAGAGGCCACTGGTTAACTGCCCTTAAACACGCTGTGACTTCTCTCTCCCACGTGTAGTTGGACGGCTGCTTTAAGAATTCTCTTAGTGTTGTCTGAAATGTATAGCCTTTTCAACATATTGTATTTTAAAGTACCCAGGATTTCCTCTCCTTTGAGCACATTATTTGAGCATATTCTTTTAACTATATATATATATATGTATATATATATATATATATATATATATATATATATATATATATATATATATATATGTGTGTGTGTATATACATGTATATGTATATCTATTTATGATAAGTTATTCCGGGTTGAATCGGAGGTAACCACTGTAAATAAGGTACACAATACATAGCAGAGTATAACAGTTTTAATATAGAAGAGCTTCTACAGGACTAGAACTGTTTCATTCGTGAGAAATCATCAGGGAGCTGGCCGTCCAAGTAGATAGTGGTGGGAAATGGGATGGGTGGATGTCATTGGTTGAATGATTTAAAGAAAAGGGAGTTCATTAAAAGCTAATTCTTTAAAGCTATAGTATTAACAAAGGCAGGAAGAATACTGTAAACAAAATCATATTTGGAATACCAATCCTACTTTATCACTTAGACTAACAATGCATGTAAGACAGGTGTCTACAGGATGGGTGGGGTTCAATGGTTTAAAGAAAAGAGAAATTCTTTAGAAGCTAATTTTTAAAGCTGAAATAAGGTTGACAATCAAAAGAGGGTTCCATCAACAGATACAAATGTTGGGGTTATTCCCCTTATTGTGAAGTTTCTCTTAATATATATTCCAGGTGTCGACAGCACATTCACACACTCGCCCTCTGACACACGTACACACACATACACGCACACACACACAGTGAGGCACAAAAGCAACAAACATACATAATGGTAATACACACATACACATATACAAATATATGCACATATATATATACATATACACACAAATATGTGTACATACATACACACACACACACACACATATATATATATATATATATACACACACACGCTCTCATGCATACACACGCATACACACATTCCAGCGTACACATATGCATACATATATACACACGTACGCATATATACATGCATACATACACACACACAAATATATATATATATATATATATATATATAGTTAAAAGAATAGAGGTGTAACACACAAGTTATTATATATTGGTAAACGGAATAGAAAATGCTGACAAATTGTTCACAGTTGAAAATGGTTTAATTAGGAATAAAAGAGTATTAGTGATTGTATGGGTTAGTATTCAGTTGTGGTTTTAAGTTTTTAAGTTTTTACCGGTTGCGCATTTCTAAATGCTTTTCAAAAACAATTTTGAGATAGAGTGTCCGTGCTGTTTGCTCTTAAAACCACAACTTAAAACCACAACTGAATACTAACCCATACAATCACTAATACTCTTTTATTCCTAATTAAACCATTTTTCAACTGTGAACAATTTGTCAGCATTTTCTATTCCGTTTACCAATATATATATATATATATATATATATATATATATATATATATATATATATATATATATATATATATATATATATATATATATATATATATATATATATTTATATATATATATATGCATATATATATTGTTATACTTGGGAAGGGTCATATATGTGTAATAATATTGCCAGAATTAATAACAGAACACACTCACTATTTGGTTGGTTTTCACCTCTGTGTCTTTTATATCGGTTAATTTAATTTATTCGGTCCTCAATGTTACCATTGACTGACCAACGGTCAAAAATACTGATACAAGATCGACACAAACACATATATATAGTCTAACAAAGTTCTTTCGATGCACATCTGCAACCACGTCAGTGGTGCTATTAT
>OZ024751.1:7074423-7079423 GCA_964016885.1 Eledone cirrhosa
ATATATATATTCTTCTAACTTTGATTTTATACCTAATTGTGTATGGTTGACGATGTATTTAATCGATTTCCGCGTGCTATTGGAAATGTGGATAAATATTCAATAGCTGTTGATCGCGTATAGATATCTGTCGTTTATTTATCTATTATTTCTTCATAGGTTTCTTTTAATCTTATAGCCTGGTTTAATTGGTTTTTTGTGTGGTTGATTATGCTGATTGGGAGAGGAAATGGTGTATATATTTTATCAAAAGATTCTTTGGACATACTTTATTGTATATTGCTCTGATTGTTGATTATTTAATTAATTGTGAATGGTTGCCAAAAACATATATATATATCTATGTCTTTGTCTAGTTTGTGTATATGTAAATCTTTATATTTGATAATCTCCCATATGGTTGAGATGCAATTTAGGCAATATTACGCTGCGCTTTCTAGCAACCAGCCCACTCACCGTAAGGCACCAATCACATTCTTTCTGACTTGACCACTGTCACGTCACAGTTCTTAGCCATTTTGAATTCGTTTCTGGCGTGGTTCATCTAAGCAAAATCTTCGTCGAAGTGAGTTTCTTTCCTGATGATTTCGAAGCTCGTGAATTTATCCTTGATCGGATATTTCCAAAAGCGAATGAAATCCCACGGGGTAGAAACGTAATGTTGGTATGTTTATATACATTTGTTCTCCTAACTTTGATTTTATACCTAATTGTGTATTATTGACGATATATTTAATCGAAATCCACGTGCTATTGGAAATGGTGGGTAAATATTCTATAGCTGTTGATCGCGAATAGATAGCTGTCGTTTATTTATCTATTATTTCTTCATATGTGTCTTTTAATCTTATTTTTTGTGTGCTTGATTATGCTGATTGGGAGAGGAAATGGTGTATATATTTTATCAAATGATTCTATGGACATACTTTATTGTATATATATATATATATATATATATATATATATATATATATATATATAGTACAAAAGAGAAAACACAGGTAAGCATTAAGAGAAGGATTTTACCCAGGTATTTACTACCGTTTCATTGGTAAGTGCAACCATATATTGCTATACTGCAAATAGCAGCCACTCAATTATAATTGTTGTTCACAGTCCAAATTTTCAAAATAGTAAGTTACTCTTGAAATAATTCTTAATATATAGAGAAAAACATTTATTTGGAATTGTATTTACTAGTATAGAGAGAGAGGAATCAGAAGGTGAGGGCACAGACGGATTAGTATAGAGAGAGAGGAAGGGGGAAGAGGTAGGAAGTATACTGACAAACTGAGATGGAGGGAGGGGTAGAGGTGGAAGGATTCCTTGGTCAGTTTTGATAGCAGACTTTATGTCGTGGAATGTAGTGAGATAAAGAGAATTAAATTGATCATAGTGGGAGGGATGGATAGAGAGGGAGAGAGAGAGGGGGGAGATATAAAGAGATAAATATATATATATATATATAAAAAAATAAAGATAAATATAATAATTGTTTCTACTTTAGGCACAAAGCCAGCATTTATCCAGTGCATTACTGGTACTTTATTTTATCGACCCCTTAAGGATGAAAGGCAAAGTGAACCTCGGCGGGATTTGAACTCAGTTCGTAAAGGGACCTAACTATGCTGGAAAGCATGGCGTCCGACCCTCTACCGATACTGCCAATCCACCGCCTTAGATAAAAGATAAATATAATGACAAAATAAAAGCAAAGAATGTGGTGAGAAAGAAGAAAAGAAAAGATAGCCAAGAAGGGGAGGGAAGGAAGAAAACGAAGAATGAGGGCGAAGAGGGGGATATATGTATTGGTTTTGTGGGTAATTAAAGGGTTTAGATACAACAAGAGGGTATAAAGTCTAAGTATATGCAGTTTGTCAGTTGGTAGTAAGAGGTTAAGGGTTCGATATGTAGTGCGAAAACTTCTCTTTGAGTCTATGGTTACAATAAATTGATCTCTCGATTTTATTGTTGAGTAACTTATTCTTTGAACTTAAGATGTGGAACAGCTCAAGGTCGCATAATCGACAGCTTCTCATACCACTCCGATATGGGGGCGCGTTCGATAATTTTTTCCACTTCAGGGTATATTGATGGTTACTTTCCCTCAGTTGCCAGGTCTTGTTTGCAACGGTAGTTACATAACGGTGCTGGGAATGTTTCATTGCGTAACGGTGTGTATACCAACGGGCTTTAAATGTATTCCCAGTCGCTCCGATGTAATACCATTTCTGGTTGTCTGATTCCACTGTGCATTCATAAACCAGGTTAGACTGCATAAATTCATTAGGTAATGGACAGGTTTCAGGTAGGTGGGAGTTACAGTTTTTGTCATGGGCAACTTTGGCATTATTTGTGGGCTGCGATGCCTGTACAAGTGTGTTACGTTTTGTTTGCCTATTAGCGGGTGGTTGTGTATTAGATATTCTGTTGTGTTCGGTGGTGATTGTATTGTTATTGTTGTAAATTTGTGTTTTGGTGTTGTTATGTATCTTTTTAGCGTTAAGCATCTTAATGTGTGCCTCTATATTTGGTGCCGTGGGGTAAGATAGTCTAATAGATTTAGTGTTAAGGGTTTTGCTGTATCTATGTGAATCTGGAAAGTGTTTATTTATTATTCTAAAGAAGGTAGAGGGTAGGTTAGTACTAATATAGGTGTTAAATATGGGGTTATAACAAATATATTTTCTACTGCGTGACTTGTTTGATTTCGATGTTGTATTTCTATTTGCCGTATACTTTGCAGTTCTATGCGCAAGTGCGTGTGCGCGTGTGTTACCGGAGTTTGTGTTATGCGTGTTCGTGTGCGTTTCACGTAGGCTTTCATCTATATATTCTACTCTATCTAAGTGGCCTGCCTTGTCTAATGCGGTATTGTAGTATTCTGCATGTTCTTCGAATATTTGTCGGTTAGACGAGAGGCGGGAGATCCTAAGGGATATGCTGCGTGGAATGGATTTAATTATGGATAGTGGGTGGTTTGAGTTACAGTTGATGTATGCTACGTTTTCATTAATCTTGTGAAAAGATCTTATAAGTCCCGTATTTAGGTTAAGCGTCACGTCTAGAAAGTTAACTGTTTTAGTGCTATACTCATACGTTATGCTAAGGCCTAGTTTTCCGAGAGTCTTTCTAATATTCTTACTGAGTCTTTCTATGGTCTGGTTATTCAGGTTCTTAACTAGAAGGGCGTCGTCTCTGTAGATTCCACCGTGAAGGTAGCTAAACTCACTTTGTAAATTCTGGGCTATGTAAATACCTACTAAATCTGTGACCTGAGCCGAGTCATTAGCCCCCATCGTGATGTCAAAGCTATTTAATCTATCCTTACGTTCCCAATAGGCGTTTTCAAATGTAATTATTGTTTTCCTAGCAGCTAATATGATTTTTATCTCGTCGTCTGTTATGTAAGAATTGGCTTTGGGGAATGCTAAGGCTTTATCGAAGTTGTTGGGGGATATAGATGAGTAATAATCGTTGATGTCAAATTGTATAAATTTAGATACTTATTTGTTAGCTATATTGTTAAACCACTTAATTGTTTCGGTAGCGTTACCCCATAGTTTAATCACTAGTTTATTCTTCATTTGCGTTATCACTCTGTCTAATATATGTTTACTAATTTTCCCGATGTCCGATTTAGACGGGCATATAAGACTAATTGTAGGGTTATAATCAAAATTTACCTTGTGGTCTTTGAGGTTAAATGTGGGGGTACATGGCCTAAGTGGATCCGTTCTGTCGTCTATTCCTAGGTGTTTCACTATATTGTGTGCCTCGTTGTTGATGTTTATCAGTGCCGCCTCATTTATTTTTTTTGTATTTCCTATGTAATTCCTTCCGTATGAATCTATTGTATGTATTAACATCCATCGTATACACATTTGATGTTTTGTCCGCTTTGACTATAATTCCATTGGTGCTTCGCAGCTTTTTTAGGAATGCATTTATGTCACTCTGGAGTTTCTTATTCCTCCGCTTTTTTTAAATTTGATATTCATAATCATCTTCAGTAAGTCCTGTTCAAAGGCATCCAGTTGAGGGTTGGTAGGTGGGTTTTTACACGATTTGAATGCTTACCTGTGTTTTCTCTTTTTCCAGTTGAGGGTTGGTAGGTGGGTTTTTACACGATTTGAATGCTTACCTGTGTTTTCTCTTTTACACTTTATACTCCAAGATTGAACGGAATTCGTACAAACTTGTGGAGTTACCCCTAACCGTACGTTGAAACCATCCATGAAACTGGCTTTCTTAACCAAAAACTGGATCACAATAAGCAATTTTTTGCTTCTCTAACTATATATATATAATTATATACATACATACGCACATACTTACAAACAAATATATATATATATATATATATATATATGTAAATACACAAATATATATATATATGTATATATACATATATACATATATATACATATATATACATACACACACATGCACATATACGTAAATACATATAAACGCATTTACACACAAACATACGCATACAATCGTACGGCCACTCATACAAATACGTACATACATACACTCATAAATATACACAAGTACACACACAGATATATACATTATTAAGATGAATTACGCTCTAAATGCCGATAGAGCAGGTAGGTAAGAAGTACTTACATGAACATAGTGTCGTATTTCGGGTCGAGAGGGCGTAGGGGTAATGTGTGAAGGAGGTAGAGGGGGTATTTTGTCGAGTGGGGTTTAAAAGAGAAAAAAAAAATCTTTTTTAGCCATCTGTCATTACCACTGGCTTAAGGTATTTGAAAGTTGCAATCTGTAGTGGTGGTTTTTGTTATTGTTAAGTACAGCTGACCTCCTCGCTTATGTTGGTAGTGGTGTTTGTGTTGGGGTCAGCTTAAGTCCGGCTGCTGCTATTTTTAGAAGAATTTGTGTGTGTGTGCTGGCATCTATCCTGCCATCATTTCTCGTGGTGGTGGTGTGGGGTTTGTGCCAAACAGACGGAGAAGTAAAATGGGGAAATA
>OZ024751.1:7084423-7106923 GCA_964016885.1 Eledone cirrhosa
GCACACACACACCGGCACATATATACACGCGCTCACACTAAACATACACCCTACTACCACTACTAACCCTCACCCCCACACCTCTCACCCCCACACCTCCATCCCACCACCCCGCAACTAACCTCACTAAAACCCCCTAACCCCAAGCACACGAACATACGCACCCACTTACACCCCCCCCACACGCAACTAACATCACTAACACCCCCAACCCCACGCACACGTACCCACACACCCTCGTACACCACCAACTCTACACACCCTACCACCACTAACCCCCACTCACACCTGCATTCAACCCCTCCCCACCTCCCGTATACTAACACCCACTAACACCTCTTCATCAAACTACACACACACCAGTACACCACACTCCCTCCATAGAACCACACACACCCTTCTCTCCCCACTCCACCCACACCCTCGCTCCACACTCACTCATCCCACTAACACCCTACTAATACACACACACACACACCCTCCTCACTCCAACTTTCACACCTACCCATCCCCGCCCCCTACCATTCCACTAACTGCTGCTGTGCCCTCCGGCCACCTGCCAGCACCAACAGACCGCAGCACTTCCACTGCTGACCACTTCCTGTTGCGCGCGCACCCCACATCTCTCCTCTTCCGATCACCACTTCATGGATTACCCACACGCAGAATTTGACTTACAAACAATCTACTGAACATCCTTGGAACTTACCAACTTTTCAACCATCCTCTTGCGTAATCACCTATATAACTCACCCGCACACATACCCCCCAAAAAATGTTTTTCTCCACACGCCACCCACACCCACAACACGCTTAAACCCCACACACACGTGCTTCCCACCACATATTTACACCCTCAGCCTCCTGATTCCTCTCCCCCCACCCCCCTATCCACACACGCACAGACACTCCGACCCACAAAAACAGCCCCCACACACACCCCTTCCTGAACACGCAACCCCGTTTTTCCCACAACCCTTACTTTCACATACACACACACACACACACGCACACCTACACACACACACCACCTTCAGCCCTCCCCGCTCGGACACCCCGTCTCCCTCTCCCCACTCCACCCTCCACCACCCCTACTCACCCCACACCCTTCCACCACATGTTTACCCCCCTATTAATTTCAGTTTATTTTGATCATGCCTTTATTTTTAAATTTTCTCATTCCTTGTATTTTGATCATGCTTTATTTTTATTTTTTATCTTTATTTGTTTTTTTTTCATTCGCACCGTTTCCTTTCGCTATATGTCTCTCCACCACTCCCCTACACACCTTTTGAACTCTGTTCCCATACACTTCTCACCTGAGGAAGGGCTTATGCCCGAAACGTCGTCCCCCACCTACCCCGCACTCTCCTAAGCGTGAAATTAATAAACATTTATTGTACTGCCTCTCTGTTTTGTCCCTGTTCAAATTTTTCCATTATATATATATATATATATATAAGATCAAAAGATGGTTAAAAGAGTTCCATGTATTTTATTATGCGCATTTCAAAAACAAATATCATCATGCAATAACATTTGCGTTTTCGTCAGATAAAATAGGGAGACATGATATGAAGGTTAAAACACACTTGTGAATAGTTAATTTAAAACTGCAGTATTCACAAGTGTGTTTTAACCTTCATATCATGTCTCCCTAATTTATCTGACGAAAACGCAAATGTTATTGCATGATGATATTTGTTTTTGAAATGCGCATAGTAAAATACATGGAACTCTTTTAACCTTCTTTTGATCTTATATATTAGTTATACTCCAGTCCTACAAACTGTAGAGTTCTACTTATTCGATATCTTCATTGCTTTATTGTACTACAATAAAACACATCTCCTACATATAAATATATATATATATATATATATATATATATATATGTGTGTGTGTGTGTGTGTGTGTGTGTGTGTGTGTGTGTGTGTGTGTGTGTGTGTGTGTGTGTGTGTGTAAGTGGGGGGGGATTTTCGTATGTATATGTATGTTTATTATTACTTTTATAATGGTGTATTCTGGATTTTATTACGTTAGAAACATCTGCCAATTTATATCTAAATTATCGTGAAGATAATTAAGCAAATGTATTACATATTATCAAAATATGGCGTGCAACGTTTATATGTTTGTTAGCGCTATTTCCACACAGAATATTTTCCCTATATGCTGCTGTCTTTACTCTCAATTTTACATTCCCTATGCCTGTATCCTCTACAATTCCTGGATCGCTATGCTTGAGATTTAGACTGGGATATACTTGAATATAAGAATGCTAAAGCTGTTGGTAGTGTTTATGTATACAGTATCCCAAATTCGTACACAACATTGGAAAAAGACAATATATTTCGTAGTAGCAATAATAAGCATAAAGAAAAAGAGAGCAAGATTGGGAAGGAATATAACTGCCATGAATGATAGGAAACGGAGAGGAGCAGCAAGGAGTTCTAGTCAAAGGATGAAAGAAAGAAGAGGAGATGATGACAGAAACTTTACCATGGTCGGAGTGATGTTTCGGCTGCATCCCGTGGACAAAATATGAAAGGCATTTACGCTCGACAGCTTCATTGGATTTTCAGAAACCTCTAAATCTTTCTGTCTCTATATACAAGCATATATTTCAGTTTCTGGAAAGACATTATATACGTATTCCCGCTAAGAGAAAATCAGCTGACGTTGCCAATGTCCGTCTTAACTTCACTTTGATAAGAACTACCCATTATCTTAAATGTTGAATAAAGGAATGTGAATAATTGTTTTTCTACTTTTGGCACAAGGCCAGCAATTAACCAGTGTATTACTGATACTTTATGTTATCCACCCCATAAGGACGAAAGGCAAAGTTAACCTAGGCGGCATTTGAACTCAAAATGGCAAGGGCCGTAACTCTATGCGTCAAATCATCGCGTCCGACCCTCTACCGATACTGCCAATCCACCATAATGGTACTTGGACATTATAGAACGAAACCCATGTAGAAGAAAACATGTAGGAAAGTAAATGTGAAAGAGGGAAATATGAGATGAGACCAAATTGTGAGTGTGAAGGAACTCATGATGATTATGATGAAGATGATGACGGTGGTGGTGGTGGTGATGATAATGAGGGCGATGAGGATGATGATGATGATAATGATGATGACAACGATGATGGTGGTGATGGTAATGATGATTATTATGATGGTGTTACTGATGGTGAGGAGGATCATGATGATGATGATGATGACGACGATGGTGATGATGATGATGATTATGAGGGTGATGAGGTTTGTTTATGGTGAGAATGATGATGATACTGATGGTGATGAGGATGTTGATAATGATGATAGCAATGATAGTTACTATGGCGACGATGATGATGTTGATGAAGATGTTGACGATCGTGATGGTCTTGGGAGTGATGTTGATGAAATAAAAAAATTGGGTCTACAAATAAAATATTAAGGCTCACCAGTTCAATATGACATAATAGGAAAGATGACAAAAACAATACAATTACCCGGATTTCCCAGGGCTTAAGACCCGATTCTCAGCAATGTGTCAATCGGAGCAATTTCAAAATAATCAGAGAACAATAGGAGAGCAATTCCGATTGATTATGTATTGTCCATAACTTAAAGTATTGTAACATCTCGCTATGGAAATGGAGTCCTCAATGGTTTTGAAATTTAAAAACATAGTATCTCAGGGAATAAACAAGTTGGATAGTTTTATAGTTACTATATTAAAATACCTTGCAGAATATTTATAGAGGTCTGGGAGTTATATTCACGAATAATTATCTATTCTATTCATTACTATACTAGCTGACAACTGTTATAATTCACTCGACCTAAAATATCGAATAGTCTTGAAATATTTAAAATAAATGAATCGGAATATGTATGTTATCATGTGCCTGCATGAAAGAGTGGTTGTCGTGTATGTTCATGTGTATGTGTTGTCGTTTGATTAGACACGTATATATATAGAGAGAGAGGAGTCGATTTAATTTCGTCAAATCGGACCAATTAAACAATGTTTTCATTGGTCTTTCCAATTGCTAATACAATCTAGCGGTCACAACCCCAGGTAGAAGGAGCAACATGAAATAAGTGTCTTGTTGAAGGACATAACGCATCAACCGGTTTTGAAGCCTATTCGCTAACCACTCAGCCACGCGCCTTCACAAACGAAAAGAACGGAATAGATACGTGCGTGTCCAGTCATATACATATATATATAAGTATGTATATATGTATATATATATATATACATACTACTGTACGTCTGTATACATATATATATATATACACGTATGTATATATGTATATATATATACATACTACTGTACGACTGTATATATATATGGATGTACGTATACATACTTATAGTTAAGTACAGCCGTACTAAGATTGAGAAATGAAATTTCGTTTCATTTTTTCCGTTTATCGTTTTCGGTGCGCCCGGCCGATTAACTCACTCGATATGCAAATTAGGCTGCTCTTCCGTTAATATGCACAAGGAAAGTATATACTTTCAGACGTTTAATCATCTGGCAGGAAGGTATACGTTGTTGACGATAGCTAATAAGCTTGAAACTAGTACAGCGTTCCTTTGTCAGAGTTGAACAAAGGAGCAACGATGGTTGCTTGACACTGTACGGCTTAATTTGGGATGTTTATTTACAAACACACCGAGCATTATAATAAATGTTCGGTGAATCCATACGTACATACATATATGTGTGAATGTGTGTATATATATATACATAATACTGTATGTCTGTATACATATATGTATGTACGTATAGATACTTATATTTAAGTAACAGCCGTTTATATATATATATATACATATATATATATATATATATATATATATATATATATATATATATATATATATATATATATATATATACATATATATTTCGTTTCTGAATTTGTTTAGCAAGATTCTTTATCTGAAAACGTGTGTTGAAACCGATATTGTTATACTTTGGGTGGGGCATGTTGCCAATAAGAAACACACGCACCAATTGCTTCATTTCAATTTATTATAATACATTTATAAATTTAGGAATTTATAAATTTCCGGTTGGTTGGTTGGTTCCACAACCAGATGGTTGTTTATATATTGTCAAAGTTCTTTCGCCACACATTATGTGACCTCTTCAGTGACTAGGGATTCTTTTCTTGTTTTTTGTGCCTCTCCTTTGTTCTGTCCTACGCCATTTTGTTAAAAAAAGGGCGTAGGACAGAACAAAGGAGAGGCACAAAAACAAAGAAAAAAATCCCCAGTCACTGAAGAGGTCACATAATGTGTGACGAAAGAACTTTGACAATATATAAACAACCATCTGGTTGTGGAACCAACCAACCAACCGGAAATTTATAAATTCCTAAATTTATAAATTTATTATAATAAATTGAAGTGAAAGCAACTGGTGCGTGTGTTTCTTATTGGCAACATGCCCGCCTAAAGAATAACAATATACATATATACATATACATATATACATATATACGTATACATACTTTTATATATAATATATATATATATATATATATATATATATATATATATATATATATATATATATATATATATATATATATATATAACCACGTTTACATCTTGTTTTCATATTTATCAATTAGTATTATTCAAATATAGAGCCGTCTACCACTGAAATTGTCTTTGAAATTTGATGGTTAATCGTTTGATTTCTGAACAACTAAAAATATAGCGTCATAACGGTAATTTAAACCTAAACAAACCACATGTGTTTGGAGTCGCGTCTATAATTTATTTCAATGTCCATTAGATTTGCAATATGGTTATGAGTATAGCTTCTATAATAAAAGAAAATACTAAGAGATATTATATATCAGATGTTTGAGTGCAATATGAATTCTCATAAAATACATAAATATCTGACGCGTATATATCTCTCTCTCTCATATATATATATACATGTATAAATGAAGTGAGTGGCCAGCGATGAACATGTACGAATTATATTTGTCTGGTTCGTTAAAATTAACATATATATATATATGTGTGTGTGTGTGTGTGTGTGTGTGTGTGTGTGTGTGTGTGTGCGCGTTTGTTCATGAGTGTGTGTATTTGATTTTGTTATTGCATTACACAAAACATCCATCCATTAAAAACTAAATATTTTGTTCTATTAAGTTCGCCGATTGAAGTAATGTATTTTCATGAATCTAGCCCGTCAATTTAATTCTTTCGATGATAAATACATATTCGCCACTCCGGTAGATATCCGACTCTGCTATTCGTGAAAATAAAGAAATCATTTTTATTGTTTCGCACATATAATTTGAAATGTATGTCATTAATGTTGGGTCACAATTAGTTGCCTTTGGATCAACGCTATGTTTGTCGTTCCTCTTCTATGTCTTTCATTAATATTTCTACTCAGTTGGTAATATCCCCATGTTCGCGTTACATTTGCGGAGATATTCAACAAGCACATATCTCTGACAATATTCTGTTACTTTTCAAATTGTTCCTGCCTTTTGTTGGTCTCATCCATGTCAACTGAAATGCATATATAAACAATTATACATTTTTGTGACGCTTAGGGCATTTGTACTCTATTTTCTGGTCCATCTGTGTTGCAAAAAATACAAACTTATCTGGAAATCCAGATGCTCAATAACAATCTCAGTTTTGTGTCGGTTGAATTTATCACTCACTTCAAACTGTGGTTGCCGAATGATGTTCCATTAAAGAGCTGTAACTATACAGTCATGCTGACGCTTATTAGGTTTCTGTAGCAAGCAACTACAACCATTTATATTGTGGTATTATATATATATATATTTTCAATTTCGCTTACTTTTAGGCAGTATCGGTAGAGCGCTGGACACCATACTACGCGGCAAAGCGTTCTGGGCCTTTACATTTTGAGATCAAATCACGCCGAGTTTAGCTTTGTATTTAATGCTTACGGGATCGATATAATTCACAGTGGTTAATTTAATCGAGTTTCCCCTCCACTGAAAATTGTTTGGCAGAACCAGTTGGGCGTCGGACAACATGGTTTGTGGCATGCAGTTTTTAGTTCAAATCCCGCCAAGGTTATATTTGCCATTCGTCTATAAAATGAAGTACCAGTCACGCACTGAGGTCGATTAAATCGACTTCCCCCTCTCCCAAAATGATTGGCCTTGTGCCTATATAAGAAACCAATATAATATTCAATAATACAAATTGACATGTCTACTCTCTTTCACAATATAATTAGTTTTAATTAAATGAGGTTGCTAGAATTTGAAGGCGCATGGCTTAGTGGGTAGAACATTGGGCTTGCAATCGAAATGTTATGAGTTCAATTCTTGGACCAGGTGATGTTTTTTTCCCTTGAGCATGACACTTTATTTCACGTTGCTCCAGTTTACTCAGCTGGAGAAATGAGATAATAGGACTGGGATCCCTGTAATTAAATTACCCAAGACACCTCCAACGAGATATACCTTGAGGAGGACAGCTAAACCTGCATAGGTGTGAGCGTCATGCATCACGCACTAGAAAGCTTATCAGAATATTTTAAATATAAATAAAAACAATTCATTATTTATTATATTTGAAAAAGGAATATTTTATAAATGATTATTACAAGCATTATGAGGTGGTATTTGATAGTCTCAGTTTAGATATGTATGCAGAGAATATTAACTTGGATTCAGTGACATATCTATGATTCTGCTGCGGAACATGGAATACTATAATACTATACGCAGGTGTAGCGAACGATGAAACTGCTTTTTGCTACTTTTCTCTATTATATTGAGCAAACGGATGTTCATTATTTTGAGTTCAAGTGCGGTGGATTGGCAGTATCGGTAGAGCATCGGATGCCATGCTTTGAAGCATAGAGTTACCTCCCTGTATGATTTGAGTTCAAATCCCGCCGAGGTAAACTTTGACTTTCATCCTTCCGGGGTCGATAGAATAAAGTACCAGTAATGCATTGTGTAATTGCTGGCCTTGTGCCAAAAGTAGAAACAATTATTTTGAGTTCAAATCCCGCCGAGGTTGACTTTGCCTTTGATCCTTACGGGGTCGATAAAATAAAGTACCAGTAATGCACTGGGTAATTGCTGGCCTTGTGCCTAAAGTAGAAACAATTATTTTGTATTTGGCTTGGATTGGCAGTATCGGTGGAGGGTCGGACGCCATGCTTTCCAGCATATTTACGTCCCTTTACGATCTGAGTTCTAATCCCGCAGTAGTTAACTTTGCCTTTCATCCTTACGGGGTCAATAAAATAAAGTACTAGTAATGTACCAGTAATGATAATTGCTGGCTTTGTGCCAAAACTAGAAACAATTATTTTGTATTTGTCTATTGTACCTGTATTACTGTAGGTTTTCTCATATTTTGAACATGCCACTTTCATTCAGAAACATGCAAAGGATATTGAGAAAAATACCAATGACGATAGTAAATTGTAATTATAACAATGCAAGTATTAACAGTGGAAACTTCTGGTGTCATTGAACTTAGTACCACCCTCCCTCGCCATCATCGGCACAGAGTTGGCTTTGCTCAGGTGTGAGCATCACGAGCTGGAATGAGAAATCCGGTCGTGCTGGCCGGAGTTCCTGTCGTTCGATCTATGATAAAAACACTTTTGAAATTAGAGGTTAAGTGGCCTAACTGTCTATAGTATTCAGCGTGACAGAGCGTGTGACACGGTCCGTGAAAAAAAACTGTACTTTGAATTATAGGTAAAGTCCATCTAGCATTCTTCTAAAATGATCGCGTAATGTTACTCAAATGGATTGCAGTTCGAAGATCTTATGTTTGCGATACGAACTTCTTAACATAAGATATATGTTCCACGGTCGGGATTTTACACATCTCTATACCAAGTCTATATCAGCCTATGTATCGAGTACTCACATGGATAAATGTAGAGTGGTTATAGAGATGGTTAAAATCACGCTTCGTTTACATGTATTATATATATATATGTATGTGTGTGTTGGGTAATTCCGAAGTAAAAGAAAATGAAAACAGAGTGCTCTATGTATAGAACAGAGCTATTTAATTAAAAGTAAACAACACAATATATATAGATCGCTTAACAGACAAAGATGTTATAGATAACATCTCTGTTTGATGAACGATCTAGACGTATATTAATATTGCCATGGGTCCTGAATCCTTTTATTTCATGGAGTAGTTATATATTGTGTTGTACACTTTTTAATTATATATATATATATATATATATATATATATATATATATATAGAGAGAGAGAGAGAGAGAGAGAGAGAGAGAGAGAGAGAGAGAGAGCGAGAGAGAGAGAGAGAGTGAGAGAGATATTAATAGACAGTCGATCGACACAATATCCCAGACCTCAATCGGTTTGACGAGTGGAGGTGGAGCTCGTCAAATCGGGCCGAGGAAACAACCTTTCCATTGATCTTCCGAATTGCTAATACTATCTGTCAGTTACAAATCCAGGCAGAAAGTGCAACGTGAAATAAAGTGTCTTGCTGAAGGACATAACGCAACGCCCGGTCTGCCAGTTGATATCAAAACCTCACGATTCCGATTCCACTTAGTCACGCGCTTTCACAATATATATATATGTAGCCAGTACGACGATTTCGAAACCCATTCCTTTCGCATGGCTTCCTGCTTCATCCAGCGTGGATATCCCCCTACCCTGATATCCAAGCTGGTCTCACACGCGCCCATGAAACAGACCGCACCACAGCTCTCTCACCTCACCCGCCCTCCCAAAACCGTGTTCCTTTCCCGCTCACCTACCACCCCATAATCCTACGACACCGGCGACATATCCTCCGTTCCTTCCGTATCCTCTCTTCTGACCCCGTCACTTCTCGCTTTTTTCGAAACCCACCCATTACTGCTTTTAAGCGCGCCCGCAAGTCCGCGACCTCCAGGTTCGCAGTTCATTTTCGTCCTCTCCCACGACACCACCTGTATCTCATCCTTGTTCCCATTCCCGCTGCAACACTTGTCCCTTTATTTCCACCCTCACGACTCTTACAGGCCCTAACGGGTCTTTCCGTATCTGCCATTCCGTCACCTGCATATCCACCTACATTGTCTATGCCCTCCCGTGTTCCCTTTGCGAGTCTTTATATATCGGACAAACGGGACGCCGTATGGCGGACCGTTTTGCCGAACATTTGAGGGACATCAGACTCGGTTTGGATACCACTGTCGCTCGTCATTTCTGTTCTCCTGGTCATTCTTCCCTACATGTTTCAGTCCTGGGTGTCCTTTTACATCATGGATCACAGGCCTCGGGCACCAGGACTGAACAAAGTCTGATTCACCGCCTTGGGTCCTATCCCCTTCTTGGACTCAATTCACCTCCCCAATTTCTCTAATACCCCGTCCATTATCACACCCCTATATTCCCACCGCTTTGTCTTGATCATTAGCAGCTTCTCTTACAACTAATACATGCCGATACACACACTTATATTAACATACCTTTGCTCATAGCTTCGTACTTACATGCACACACACTCTATTACTCACATAACACACACATATCTTCTTACCTTCGTACAGACCTATAATAACACACCCACACACACACACACACACACAGACAGAGCCACACACACACACACAGACATAGCCACACACACACACACACACACACAAACACATGTTTACGCACGTGCTCAAGTATGGCTCTTTTTACAAATGTTTTTATTTCCATTTCAGTTACACGCGCTCCATCATTCATTTTTCTAAAAGACAAATCATACACAAAACGCCAGCACCAACAGTTTTCCAATGTCCTAATGAATGGACCTATTATTTTTATCTAAAGACATTTTTTCAAATTCCATCCCGCCCGTCCTCTCAATCTATTTTATTTCTCATTCTTTCTTCTGATGAAGGACTAGCGTCCGAAATTTAAGACCCTCTTCCTGCTATATCAAACGTTAACCTAATATATACCTTCAATAAACTCTACCGATTGTGTTGTTATTTCTATTTACTTTTTACATACATATATATATATATAATTTTGAATATGTGCGGGCACTTACCGTCACCTCAATATGTAGGTTCGATCACTCAACGCAGTGTGCAAGTTATATATATATATATATATAGCCAGAAGGACTTGCACAATAATTTCAGATAAATACACATGCTACACACGACTAGAAGAATTGGAGAACACACTTATCAGCAGAAACTACCCACCATACCTAATCAACAATGGATTCCAACGTGCCCAACATCCAGACACTCAGTCACCCCCAAAGCCAGGAATGAACCGCAACAGAAAACTCTACCATACATCTCCACACACAACCCCCTTAACAATGAAGCATTCGACACCATCCTCCAGATCATTCCTTTACTAAAAAGAGACTCAAGAATGAACAAAATCCTCCAAACACCCGACATCATAAAGAGCAAAAGACAACCCAAATCCATAAAAAAACATCCTCACACAAGCCAAAATCCAACCAACCCTCACAATGAACCCTACAGTAAAAAAATGCGGAAGGCCGAACTGTGGCATATGCATACATCTAATAAAAGATTCAACATTCCATTTTAAACATGGACAACATTTCACAGTTAAACACAACTTTACATGTGCATCTGAAAACCTAATCTATGTTTTGACGTGCTCAGATTGTGAAGAGCACTACATAGGACAGTAAAGAAAAACAGCCTCCGATAACGTATGACCGATAACGCCTCACGCCCAATATCGTATATAGGTGAAGGGTTAGAACGGCCTCATCCACTAGCTCTTATATTGGCTCTACAACAAACCCCTTCGATATAATGTGCACTCATTTTACTTCCGCGACCCTAGCAATAGATGTTCAACTCCTCTAACTAGGCTCATTAAAAACCTTATACTAGCTAACATTGAACATTTAATAGCTTGGGATATCTTAGCTAGATCTCCTTCGTTTAATGGGAGAATAAGCTCTTGTGATCTCTGTCTTGCCGAGGCCTATCACATAACTTTGTCAAGGCCACCCCCCATTAATGACAGGAACGAGTTGGTCATCAACTGCCACCACCGCAGAGCGAGTTCCTTCGCCTATAGAATATTCGACCCAGCTTAGCCTATCCTTTAGTCATGCCCCTCCCTAAAACTAACAAATTAATGACATCATTAGTCCACCACATCATTCATTCATTCATTCGTCGACTACTGTCGAAATGACGGATCTCACTCTCATGCCCCAGAATTCAGGAACCCTGGTGCAGTTAGTTACGAAATACATCATCTTTTCAAATAGCTAATAATGTGTGTGGGCCCCACTACTACACACATGTGAAAGAATTTGACAGCCAAGTCTTGAAGAAGGTGCTTTCTCCTCCGTGTGGTGGGTTACCCGGCGCCAGATACCAACTTGGCATTTATACCCTCGCCCTAATTGTTCATATTGCAAGCACTAGAGTAGTCGCTAACCAAAGCTACGGGCCTACTCTATCCGTCTGCAGATACGTTGTACTAGCTTACCAGCATACTAGTAGCAGGAAGTTAACTTTTCCGGCACTGCAGCGCCTTTCGGCGGGCCGTGCTGGTTTTGGATGGCCATTAATTCCAAGAGCTCTTAAGAGCTCCCAGGAGTTCCTTTACCCTTTGACAGGTTTTGTTTTTAGTCCTGCAGGATGTCCAAAGTCACCCTCCTCACCAAGAAATATTTGTCGGGTTGCCAGTTTAGTCGCCAACGACCCGACCATGAGACAGGTTGTACTGGGATACATGTTACCAGTCCACCACATAAGCACCTATAAGTTACCTGTCTAGCATTATCTTAGTTACATATCCCACTGCAACTATACCTATAAGCTACCTCCCTACCGTACCTTGGTTACAGCTCCTAGTGGGATTTTTGCCTCCCCAAGGAGTTAATTCCCTTGAAACCCATCTCTATACAATAAGATAGTTTTCCTACAAGAAGCCATTTTGGTATGTGATAGGCAGCAGTGTTTAACCTTCAGCCTCGACAGACATCTAATGTTTATTTATACCATACACATGAAATTCTCCAGTGCCAAGGTGCCCCATCTAGGGTGTTTCTAATCTGAGGATTCTTTACGGACACATAACCCTCCCATTTTATTTTTATTTCATTTTATTTTAATTTCTACTTTATATATAGTAATAATCTCATTATCTTTCCCCAAGTTCCGAAGATCTGCTCCATAATTGTTTCTACTTTAGGCACAAGGCCAGCAATTACCCAATGCATTACTGGTACTTTATTTTATCGACCGCGTAAGGATGAAAGGCAAAGTCAACCTCGGCGGGATTTGAACTCAGATCGTAAAGGGACGTAACTATGCTGGAAAGCATGGCGTCCGACCTCTACCGATACTGCCAATCTACCGCCCTTCTGCTCCATAATATTATTCTATGTTACTTAATAACTTTCTTACCATCGATTGATCCAGAAAAATGATATGGAGTAGTGAAACAAATGTAAACTGACATTACTTTCCCCTTTCTATATTAAACTGCACTTAATGTTGATACTCTGTGACTAATGTCTTGTATGTGAATTTGTGGTCTTGATTTACTTAACTACTGAATATATATATATATATATATATATATATATATATATATATATATATATATATATATATAATACATGTAAATGAAATGTCATCGTTGTTTTTAATAAATATTTATCTCCACATAAGATTTGAAACTTGTGTTGATAGTGGATTCTTTCTCTGTATGTTTCCTTCCTGTAGGTTACAGTCCTTTCCTTTTGCTTTACAATAATTCAATTGTAAGTACACGACGTCCAACTATAGCTGGCATTTTGTCAGTAACTTTCAAACAGTTTAAATAGTTTAAACAAATTTGTTTGCTGCTAGATTGGTGTTAGATTTACTTACAAGTCATAACATTTGCGTTGTGTGTTTTTCGAAAACGGATTTCGGTTTCTATTATCTACGGTATTATTTAAGAAAGCTAGTATTTGGCTTATGTAATATACAAAATCTACACGTAAGGTGCCAATGTATACTGATTTAGTTTCTTAATAAAAAAGGTTGACTATTCTACAGCTTTTATCAAATATATGCAAATGCATATATCTACAAAGCGTTCTGTGTTTATATTTTTACAGAAGAGCAAAGAGCGAAGCATACAGACACAGACACACACCACACACATATATATATGTAAAAGTGAGAATAGATAAAATTTGGTTTAGTATTGCATATGATTGACCAATATATATTGTAGTCAGCATATGTAGACTATTACAATAAGCAGAGAAACATTATGTTAAAGCCAATAACCGTTTATACTTTCGCCTCTCGCTGAAGTCTATATTTTTCTTGGTGTTACGCCTGTCTATATATATATATATATATATGAATTTCCATATTGTTATACATAAATATTCTTGATCTATGCTTCTAGTAAGATATTTTTACACGTTTCATCATTCACTGAGACCTATAACATCGTGACTATTGCAATTACATGTGAAAAGCAAAATCTTGTGATTCGTCGTAATGTTACATGTATATGCAAATTTCCTTTTCTGAGATACAGTTGGAAAAAAGTTTATAATATGAATAAGTACTAGATATTATGTGGGAACTCTAAATTAACATAAAATACATCGATATGGCATAGTCCAGACTACACAACGAAGTTTCAGAGAAGATAATCTCCTAAGGATGTATGACACTTCGTTCAATGACCATTGATTATCTCCAAAATAAATAAGAAAATAGAATACGCGATGCCCGTATAAAATAAACGGCGTAACAATTGGTTAGATTAAGATACAGTTTCCTTTACACATCCATACACAGATGGGCGTACATACATTTACATACTTACAGAAGCACGCACACATGTGCAAACAATGATTAGATGATTTGTAGACATAGAGGCATATAAATATGAACAAGTAATTAGCGATGGAGAGATGATATTCTCGTAACAGAATCGTATAAATATCTAAATAAATATTTATGTGTGCCACGTTCCTTCTCCTCTCTCTCTCTCTCTCGCTCTCTCTCTGTATATATATATATATTCTGATGAGGGTCCAAGTAGGTCCGAAAATCGATTAAAAATGTAACATCTTTACAGTTTTTACGAACATTTGTATTTTCTGCGATGTTTACAGGCCTACATATATATTTACATACACATATATTTATATATATATACAAATTGGTGCAGTCTCGGTTAGCCACTCTGTACATATGCAGATATGTTTGGCTGCAAGCGCACTTTATGTATGTATGTATATATATATATATATACATACACACACACATATATATATATATATATATATATATATATATATATATATATATATATATATTATAGTTGCCAACTATTAAGCGACTTTTATGAAGAGGAATACAATACGTGAATAAGATTTAAACGTACCGAAAGAAATTTATTTCATTTCGAATGTGCGTGATGATATTATATGGCATAACACGTTGTGTATGTCTGATATGGTTTACGGCGGTATTACTCATCTTGATTTACTTTAAAAGCAATGACAAAAATTGCTTTTGGGAAATGACTTCAATAAAGGCTGTGCCTGTAGGTCTAGATATTTAATACAAAAATTTTAAAGAAAATGCACACAGAGACGAATAAATATAATGACACATTTACTTCCAGTTAATGACAGATGCACAAGCACATATATATGAAACATGCACACACACGTATGTATGATACATACACTTACTTAAATGCACAGGCACACACATACACACAAATAAACACACATATGTGTGTTTGTGTGTGTGTGTATATATGTATGAGTGAGTTAAGGAAAATACTATTTTCCAATTTAAATTTATTTCTAGAATTTTCTGATAATTGCTAATAAAGCCTACACATCAGCACCATTCCTGAAGATGAAACCACGAAGGTCTGGAAACTCTTTTATGTTCATGGACTTCAGACCATTTTGTTCTTACGGAAATATTTAGATATATCATTATAATATATGAGAAGATTACAAAAAAGAAAATGACATATAACTATTTATGCAGCCAACATTTTATAAAAGAAGGGGTTTATATATATATATGAATATATATATATATATATATATATATATATATATATAGTGACGAAACATAGGTCAATTGGTATATATATATATATATATATATATATATATATATATATATATATATACCAATTGACCTATGTTTCGTCACTATATATATATATATATATATATATAGTGACGAATCATAGGTCAATTGCATGAACTCATAATCCTTTATTTACTGCTATATATGTTTCGATGATAGCCATTGAATGGCTATGACCTCATCAGGCAGTTAGTCAGTTCTTAGATATGCCAGCTGTGTGTTTTTTGGTGTTGATGGTATCAGAGCCTTGGGTATCTATCTATCTATCTATCTATCTATCTATCTATCTATCTATCTATCTATCTATCTCTCTCTCTGTCTCTCTCTCTCTCTCTATATATATATATATATATATATATATATATATGAAAATGTTTGTCCTCATCAGTGGCCTTCCAACCGTCGTAGGCATTTCGTCGCATTAAAGGCCATATACCTCAGGTTGGTGCGAGCAACGGCTAAAAAAAGTCGTTGGGACACGTAAATAAGGGGGACGCTAGGGTAAACAAACAAAATGGTTTAAGCAACAGAAAGTGATAAAGAAGAACAAGTCCCAGATTTCTATGAATATAAATTCGGTGGAATCGTGAACGAGAGAATAAAGACCATCAAACCTGGTTGAAATGTGAGCAAGGAAGGAATTTCGCACAGGTCTAACGGGAGGAAGAAGGTGTCTGGTCTGCGAATTCGGTAAACATAAGTTCTGTGTATATATATATATGTATATAAGGAACTGTTTCTTTGTTTTTACTCATTATTTTTATTAATTTATATATATATATATGTATATATGTATATATATATATATATATATATATATATATATATATATATATATATATATATATATATATATATATATATATATATATATATATATAGAGAGAGAGAGAGAGAGAGATTTATTAAAATAACAGATTAAAGAATCGCTGCTTTCACGCTTAACGGGATCTTCTGGGAGGGGAAAGACGATCAAATTGACCGAAGTGCGCTACTGGTACCTTATTTTATCGACCTGTAATGATGAAAGGTAAAGCTAATCTCGGCGGGATATGAACTCACATCGTAAACGTCCGTAACTACATCCCAGAAAGTAGTTTGGTCGACCTTCTGCCGATACCGCTATTCAAGCACCCTAATAATAATGGGTTCTTATATAGGCACAAGGCCAGCAATTTGGGGGCAGGGGAAAGTCGATTAAATCGGCCCCAGTACATGACTGGTACTTTGTTTTATCGACCCCGTAAGGATGAAAGACAAATTTAACCTCGCCATGCTTTGCAACTCTATGTTGCAAAGCATGGCGTCCGACCCTCTACCGATACTGCCAATCCACTGCACTAACCACCCTAATAATAATAATAGTGAAAACACAAAATATCGATCATATTACCTTACAAATAACCGGGCCAATAGGGATGCTAAAATAACTTCTCTTTATGTTCTTAAATCAGCGGTACTAAATTATATTTTCTAGAATCAGAAACACAATGATACCTCAGTTGATATCATATAAAGGCCAAAGAGATGCGGTAAAGTAAGCCATGAACTTACAAGAAGATGGCAAAGCACCCCTTGACCCCCACACATACACCCCTCTCTCTCTCATATATATATATATAATTGTTTCTACTTTAGGCACAAGGCCAGCAATTAACCAGTACATTACTGGTACTTTATTTTATCGGGACCGTAAGGATGAAAGGCAAAGTTAACCTCGGCGGGATTTATATATATAATTACGAATGAATTATATATATATATATAATATATATATATATATACTGCTAAAAATCCGGGAGGTTATATCCGTATTAAGTATAGCACTCAACCCAAAGGTTACATATGATTTGCTACATAGTTGTAGAAACATATTTTTCTATCTATATTTTATATATATATATATAAATGTGTGTGTGTGTGTGTGTGTGTGTGTGTGTGTGTGTGTGTGTATGTGTGTGTGTGTGTGTGTGTGTGTGTGTGTGTGTGTGTGTGTGTGTGTGTGTGTGTGTGTGTGTGTGATAAAACTTGTTCCACGTAAAAATCCGAGCAAGCATATAATAACTTAGTTTTCAATGTGAATCAACTGTACATGCTTATTGTAATGTTTGTAGGCGAAACGCTTCCATAAAGAGAAAATAATAACGTCGATATGTGTCCGCATTATTCTTGTATTTGGATAACTCGCATTTATATCAATGAACTTCATATTCTTATGTAAATATGTTTGAAGATGAATAGCGTGTATTAGAAAGTAGACATAGTTGGAAATACTCATAAGAGTCATATTTGAAATAAGAATGACTGTCTCATATAATTCACTACGGAATTTTTCATTAAAAGCAATATTTCTCTCGGGAAGTCTATATAATGTTTTATTAATACTTATTTCATTGATTGTAAACACCTTATCTCTATTCATAGCTCATTTATTTCCTAAATTTGGTAATTTGGAAATCTCTGTTCAATGAGGGGAATTTACACCGATAATAATTACATTTAGCTTAATAACAATTCAGCGGAAAAAGTTAATAATAATAATAATAATAATAATAATAATAATAATAATAATGTTTTCTTTATTAACCACAAGGGTTTACATAAAGTAGACATTAAGGACAGTACAGGACAATACAGGACGGTACAAATGGGCATTTCTGCGTGTAAAAAAACAGAGGATGAAATAAAATAACAAAGAAAAATTCCCCAATAGGGGGGAGACTTCCGAGGGACATTTGTGGAGAAAGCCCATTAAAAGACCACAGTGACCCTGACCACCAGGGCAAGTAATGATGGTCGACCTTATCGAAAGCTTTCGACTGATCTAAATTGATCAAGAACCCACCCGTGCCAGGTTCCCTAGCTACCCTCTCTACGATGTATCGCATGAGGTGGAGGTTGTCGTGGATGGATCTGTCGGGAGTGTCGCACGTCTGCGCCTCTCCCACCAGACCACCAACGACAAGCGCCACCCTCTTTGCTAGCACCTTGGACAAAATCTTGAACTCTGTGTTTAGCAGAGTTATGGGCCTGACAATATCTATGTTATCCCCCTTGTTCGGATCCTTTCTCAGCAGCGCCACCGCTCCTCGGCTCACAGAGCTGGGAATTCTCCCCTTCTGTTGCAGTAGACGTCCGCCAAGAGTCCTCCGAACAAGTCTGGCATCTGTCCGTAAAGTTCATAGAGCAGACCATCCAAACCAGGCGATTTACCCCTTGTGCAGCCAGTCATTCCCACCTGTACTTCAGTGGCTGTTATCGGAATTTTGCAACACTCCGCCTCAGTGGGCGAGGGCCGCGGCAGTCCATCGAGGTAGACACTAAATTCCATCCCCCGATCCGGTCCGCCGCTGCCCCCGAACAGCTGTTCGAAGTGTCGCTGAAAATCTTCACATATTTGCCCGGGATCGAGTAGCATGCGCCCGCCGTGGTCCACCAAAGACCGGATTGTGGCCTTGTTGCCACGACGCGCCTCCTCCACTCGGGCCCATTGAACGGCTTTCGTCCTCTCGTGCCTGAGAGCACGCACCCTAGCTCTGACAACGCAGCCTTCGTGCTTTGCATTGAAGAATTGGTCAAGGGCCAATTTCGCCGCAAGTACGTCGGTGGCGATGCCTTTGCTAAGCGCCTCGTCTAATTTTCTAACTAGTTCTCTCTCTGCTCTATTTTTCTCTATAGCTAAAGCCTTAAGAAACCTAATGGACTCTATTCTAATCGCTCTTTTCAGAGCAAACCACCACTTGTTGACGATGGCCCCCTGTCAACGCTCGCTTAACTAGTTCGTTAATGCGGTCTCTGTAGGCCTTGTGCGCTTGTAAGGACGCGTTTAGCTTCCAGTATCCGGGTCCTCGTCTATGAAGCCTATCTAAGTCAAGCACACAGACTACGAATTTGTGGCCCGTGTAGCCGACTATCTTGAGTTGTGGACAGCCTACGCTAGACCTACTTATTTCCCTAATAAATACTCTATCTAGATATGATCTGGATGACCCTATGCGGTTTGTCCAAGTCCACATTGGCACATTCGGGAAATCCAATCGGTACCTGTCAGACAGTTCAAAACGCCTGGACAGGTTTCTGAGGCTCTTGCACCCTCCTCTCCTATCCGCTAATCCCACACAGTCCCAGCGTGCATCTAAGATCCCGTTCCAGTCGCTCACTAACACTAAAGAGCGGCACGTTCCTAGAAAGGTCTCCAGACGCCGGAATAAATCAAACCGCCCTGCTCCTCTCAGGGCATAGACGGCCGCTAGCCTGAAATATTGCCCGTCTCCGCTGGTCACGTCCAGCACCATCAACTTACCTTCTGGGTCCAGGAAGATGGCCCGTATGGCGAGATCCAAACCTCTCCGAAAAAGCACAGCAACTCCCCCCCCCCCTCCTCCCGATCCAGGTCGGCTGGGAGATTCGTACACATCGTAGCCGCCGAAGATCGGTGCGAAGGCCTGTGCCTCGGATATTCTGGTCTCGCTGATGGCCACCACATCTATGTTTAGCGACCTGAGATTGTTCAGCAGGTGCCCCTGCTTCCAAGACAACCCCAGGCCACGTACATTTATGCTACCTATTCTGAGAGTAGCCATGTTTGGATAGGATAGGAGGAAAACAAGTGAGGGCGGAGAGATACAAAAAAATTACCTGTGGTTCTTCTTTAGGAAGGGGGTGGGTGATCCATCCCTCCGACCATTGGTGGGTTTCTCCAAGAGAATATCCGTGAATATTGTTTTGGTGATGTTCCCTCGGTAGTCTCCAATTGATGTGGGGAACATTTTGTTTAATGTTATGTTATTTTGTTGTGCAATTTCTTTTATTTTTATGTGTGTGGGGGGTGCAATTTTGGTGGTTTCTACGTAGTTTGTTTCTGTGATTGTGTGGTGTTGAATGTAATTTAAAAGAGTTGTGTTGGCTGTGTCTATGGTTGTGTATTGTGTCTGCTGTTTGGATGTTGGTGTTTTCTGTGTTTGCTGTCGATTTGTTGGAGGTGACGTGGGGTAGATGGTAAGGGTGGTTGTGGTGGTGGTGGTGGCGGTGTTGGTGTCGGTGGTTGTGGGGGTGTGGCTGTTGATGGTGGTGGTAGAGGTGGGATAGTTTTCATTTTCTTTTTTTTTAAGGTTCTTTCTTCCTCTTTTTTTTTTGGGGGGGGGGGTGAGGGTAGAGAGTTATTCCTTTTTTTTGTTGGAATAGTTCTCCACTCTTAGCCCTCATCGCACTCCTTGTCCGATTTGGTTATATCAGGAAGGGGTATGCTTTCCATTGATTTTGTGGGTGGTGGAAGAGATGTTATTTTTGTTGTTGGGGATGGTGATTTCTCTTCTGAAACTGTGTTCTTTGTTTGTTCGTCTTCTCCAGTTGCGGGGCATGGCGTGGGGAGAAGGGGTGGGCGCGTGTCTGTTTTGGTAATTTAGGGGCAGAATGCCATAAGGTGCGTCTTGTCACCGCATCCATGACAACTGGGGCGCCTACCTTCGACAGTCACGGGTAGATGACTGCCGTCGTCCATGTCTCTTACATCGGGGATGGCCTCAACGCTTTCGTGGTTTGCTTGGATGATTAGCTCCATCCCCGACCCTGTACAATTTTCCTGTCTTATTCGTATGACCATGAGTATGGTTGTTGAATCTTCAACGTCAGCGAGGACGGCTGCTGTCAGCCACGCCATCTCCACTGAGGGTGGTACCTGGCCTACTCGAACCCTCACGACTCTCTGGCCGCAATATGTGGGCATCATTGTGATTTCGTCGCTGCGGAGTGGTGCAATGGAGTGTGCTCTGGCTTCCTCTTGTGTTGCGAAGAGCACATCCACAGTGCCATATCTCGATCCCCGGGCTATATATGTTTTCTGTGCCCAGGCGGCACCCATAGCTCTTTGGATCTGTGACTCCGTTACCCGTTCAACTCGCCTGGATTGTGAACCGATCGTGCGATAACTGACCGAACACAACATTTTGTTTCTTATTATCTCAGCTGGGCAGGTGAGACTTACTCTGTGTCCGTTTTGTTTTTACCAAGACCTTTGCTTGTTTTATCTCTTCGTTAGTGATGTTTACTTGCTCAAACTTGTTGGTCCCTTTCGCGAAAGATGTGTTTGTTTTGATTTGTGTTGACACGTCACTAGTTTTGTCTTTGTTGCCGTCACCGGTGTTTTTGTTTGTTTTTTTTTCCTCTGTGTTGCTGCTGTTATAGTTGTTGTTCTTTGGGTTATTTCTTGTTGTTGCTGTTGTTATTTTTGTTATTGGGGTGGTAGTGGTGTTTGATTTCTGTCACGCAGGAAATTTTTCGTTATAATTTTCACTACTGCTACTACAGTTCCAGTGACAGTTGCTGCTGATATCATTATC
>OZ024751.1:7111923-7116923 GCA_964016885.1 Eledone cirrhosa
GTGTTTTTATTTCTTTATTTATTTGTTTATTACACATGTTACTATTGCAAATCACAGAGGCAATAAACATAAATGAACTCCAAACAAAATTAAATAGAAAACATGAATGGAATAGCAACATCTTAACTTACAATTAAGGACAAAATGAAAAACACACACGCACACATAGAACAAACAACCAACTAGTAGCATGTAAATAAACAAATAAATAAAGAAATAAAAACACAGACAGACACCTGGATGTAACACATGTACAAACGAAGCACACAACACACACACAAATAAAATGGCGTAGGACAGAACAAAGGAGAGGTACAAAACAAAGTCACTGAAGAGGTCACATAATGTGTGACGAAAGAACTTTGACAATATATGAACAACCGTCCGATTGGTTGTGGAACCAACTAACGAACCGGAAATTTACAAATTTCTTAAATTTATAATAAATTGGAGTGAGAGCATCTGGTGCATGTGTTTCTTATTGGCAACATGACCCTCCCAAAGTATAACAATATCGGTTTCAACACACGTGTTCAGATAAAGAATCTTGCTAAACAAATTCAGAAACGATATATATATATATATATATATATATATATATATATATATATATATATATATGGTGGCTGCCAACTCGTTTTCGAGTACGGCCACTACTTTATATCCATGTAGGAGAACCCCTACCGATGCGCTGAACGAGTGTGACTTTTTAGTCTAGCCAGAGACTTGAAAACTCTGGTACAAACACTACACCTGTGACAATTATTGACACATAGTGCTGGGCCCATGGTACCATGTGACGACAAGTGCAGAGAGATCTCCAGATATAAAGCAATGCCTGTGCCGTGAAGCTTTTATAGTGAGCAAAGGCACTGCACAAAGCCAGTCCCACTCTCTTAACCAAGATGATATTTACCAAAAAGAAGAACAAGTCAACATCATTGGATACCATCAGGGTTGCAGGTGTTATATCAGAGTTTTCCTTCTCCTAGAATTCTGCCTTGACAAAGGCTAAGGGGTCATCTCTCCCAGTGATTTTGGATGGCCATTGACTCTTAAGAGCTCCTTTGCCCTTTGACAGGTTTTGTTTTTAGTCCTGCAGGATGTCCAAAGTCACCCTCCTCACCAAGAAACCTTGGTGGGGTTGCCAGTTTAGTCGCCAACGACCCGACCATGAGACAGGTTGTACTGGGATACATGTTACCAGTAGCACCAACTGGTGACCTGACATATATATATATATATATATATATATATACATAAAAATATAGATATATACATATAAATATAGGATTCTCGCTGAATTTATAGTTGTATTAATTTCCCGAGTCTAACAATTAACCAGTTAATTTGTTTTAGATAATTCTATTGACTGATTAATTACTTAAGTTTATTTTAAAAACAACCTGGTCGAAAGCTTAATTCGATCTGTGCTGTTTCTGCAATTTTTGCATTGTTTTACACATACTGAATTCATTTGCCAACATTTGGGTTTTCTCCCCTGTAGAGTTACACATGTGCTTTCAAAACACTGCGAGATTCAAAACGCTGGCGCAGAACAAAATACCTGTTGAGAAAGTGATATCCTTGTTCGATCATTATACCAAAAGCTTATTTTTTTAAGCAGACAGTATTATTGATTTATGTGTCGCACAAACCCTGTACTTGACTATACCATCATTTGAAGGGTCCGGGTTAGTATTTCTAAGAGTTCTTACCGTAGTCTTCTTTGATTCAGGGTGAGATGAGTGTTTGTGTTGTCACGTGTTCTGGCGTCTGTTGTGTTGGCGAGATTGCCCACTTTTAATGCTTTTATCAGAGTTCCACAGTCTTTACTGTAATTTGCAGCATATTCGCCGAGAAATAATTGTTTCTGCTGCCATAACTTTCTTGATTTGCTTTCTTCTTTTGAGATATCTATGATCCATAGTTCTCGTAGTTTTTCAGCTATCTTGCCAGTCGTTAGCTTTGAAATTTCGACTTCAATTTGGTCATCGATAGCTTCGTATTTGGCTTTGTAGCGGGATTGTTTACAATGAGCAATGGAGTGTCGGTCCTGAATTTTGTCAATGAAAGTTCCCATCGGAGTTATGTTTCTTCTTCTGGCTCTTCTGCAATTTCTTTAATTAGGTATTTACGAGGGAGTATGGGTGCGGTAGAGAAAGCCATTTCGAGTGTGTTTTGACATATTTTTCGCATTTGTATGCTTTCCAGAAACTTTGTTTTCTTATGCTAAGAAATTTTTTCCATGTCTTCCACATTTCTTTTCCTATTCGATGTGTTTTGTTTTCCAAATTGATTTCGTTTAGTTCTGATATTCAAGGGGAGTTGTGGTAGGCTTTCTCTTGTATCTTTGATAACTGTTGGTATAATTTCAGCTAAATTCTTACTTTCAGAGTTTCTATGTTCAGTTATAACTTTTCCCTTCTGTAGATTTTGTTTCTATTTCCTTTAAAATAGAGGATTGTGTGTCAATCATCGTGAAAACTCTAGTACAAACACTATACTTGTGACAATTATTGACACAGTGCTGGGCCCATGGTACGATGTGACGACAAGTGCAGAGAGATCTCCAGATTTAAAGAAATGCCTGTGCTGTGAAGCTTTTATAGTGAGCAAAGGCACTGCACAAAGCCAGTCCCACTCTCTTAACCAAATGATATTCACCAAAAAGAACGACAAGTCAACATCATTGGATACCATCAGGGTTGCAGATGTTATATCAGAGTTTTCCTTCTCCTAGAATTCTGCCTTGACAAAGGCTAAATGGTCATCTCTCCCTGTGATTTTGGATGCCCATTGACACTTAAGAGCTCCTTTTCCCATTGACAGATTTTGTTTTATTCCTGCAGGATGTCCAAAGTCACGGTCCTCAACAAGAAATCTTGGTGGGGCTGCCAGTTTAGTCCTCAACGAACCGACCATGCGACAATTTGTACTGGGATACATGTTACCAGTAGCACCAACTGGTGACCTGACATAACCATATATATATATATATATATATGTAAAGTTATATTTAAAATTGTTGGGTTACAACTAGTAAATATTTATAACTGATATAAAAGCACTCGACAAATATCTGGAGTATATTTACAATATTAAATAAATGGAAAACTATATTTATAAAACCATATTTATTTCATTATATATATTTCGGGGATATCATATTACCAATATGCTATGCCTTCACCAGACAAAATACAATATAAACAGTTTTATAGATAAATATATTCGACATACCGTAATAAACATCAACTTCATTTGAAGAGGTTTACGCTAGCGTAAACCTCTTCAAATGAAGTTGATGTTTATTACGGTATGTCGAATATATTTATCTATAAAACTGTTTATATTGTATTTTGTCTGGTGAAGGCATAGCATATTGGTAATATGATATCCCCGAAATATATATAATGAAATAAATATGGTTTTATAAATATAGTTTTCCATTTATTTAATATTGTGTATATATATATATATATATATATATATATATATATATATATATGTATATATTACCATATATATATATATATATATATATATATATATATATATATACATATACGGTAATATATACATATATATATATATATATATATATATATATATATACGGTAATATATACATATATATATATATATATATATATATATATATATATATATATATACGGTAATATATACATATATATATATATATATATATATATATATATATATATATATATATATATATATATATATATATACAATATATTAATAAATGGAAGCTATATTATAAAACCATAATTATTTTATTATATATATTTCAAGGGCAACCAAGGCAGTCTTCGTACAATTTCATCAGATAAAAGACAAGATTTGTTTTATAAATATTGACATAAACGTGGAAAAACAACCTTCGCTGGATAGTGGAAACATTTTTTATTGGGGGTAATTCAAAGTTCTGTGTGAGTATGCAAATGAATGTCCGAGAAATTGAAAAAAAACAACCGTTTCTTTAAATTATACTCTGGGAAGAAAAGAGAGAAAAGGAAGAGAGAAAAAAGAAAGAGAGAAAAGAATATTATTATATGTAGAGTTAGAGTGAAGAAATAAAGTGAAGAAAGAAAGAGCGAAGTAATAAGCTTATCCGAGAATGAGTTTGTATATCGTAAATACGTCATATGTTTATGTTAGATATTTATGTTACTTATATTTACTAATAATTGTTAAATTCTATTATAATATTGGATGTATCGGTGGAGGGTCGGACGCCATGCTTTCCAGCATAGTTACGTCCCTTTACGATCTGAGTTCAAATCCCGCCGAGGTTGACTTTGCCTTTCATCCTTACGGGTCGATAAAATAAAGTACCAGTAATGCACTGGATAAATGCTGGCATTGTGCCTAAAGTAGAAACAATTATAATAAGTATATAGAAAGTTAGATATATAAGAAAAATAAAGAGAAAGATATATTAAAAATAAAAGATATATTAAAAATAAAAATAAAGTCATATTAAAATATATTAAGATATATTAAAATATATCTACATATATTAAAATATATTAAACATTGATTTAAATAAGTAAGAAGTAGGAGCATAGATATAAAGATAGATATATGAGTGTATAAATGGGTATATCATGTTATAGATGTTAAATTATTTAAATTAAATTAAATTAACTGAGTCAATAAGATTACCTATACGTTTAATGTTTTACATTGAAAAAATATTAAAAATGCCAGTTTTGTTTATTTATTAGTTATTATGAGATAAGTTTGACAATGATATGTTTAAAGATATATTTAGCCAGAGTTTGTTACTCGTTGTAACTCCAATATTAAATAATTACAAAAAATTAGAAAAATTACAAAAAATTACAAAAAATTATGAAAAAATTAGATAATTAATTAAAAGTATAAGAAAATACTAAAATCATTTAAAAATTCAGATTATAAAAATTAAGACAATAAAAAGACTTTCAAGAGATTTTTTTTTAAATCTCAAAA
>OZ024751.1:7121923-7136923 GCA_964016885.1 Eledone cirrhosa
TCCGTCCGGTATGGTCCAGGTGTTCCATCGGCAACGCCGTCAAATTCCGTGTTTACATGAGCATTGTTGTACCAACAGCGATATATGCCTGTGAGACATGCAAGAGTACGGAAAGTGTATGTAACAAGCTTGATGTATTCCACCAACCTTGCATTCGGACCATATTGAAAATTTCATAGAGAGACCAAGTTAGCAACGAGGAAGTGATGAGGAGGTCAGGATTGGAAAGGTTAAGGGACATTGTCCAGAAAAGTAGACGGCGGTTCGCGGGCCACATCCTTCGTTTGCCGGCAGATCGACGTGCTCATATTGCCATGGATTGGGTACCAGAAGGTGTCAGGAGAGAAGACCACGAAAAACATGGCGGAGCACATTCAGGGAGGACCTGCAGGTGATGGGAATTATCTGGAGAGGTGCTAGAAGGTCCGCCAGTGACAGGATCAAGTGGAGGAAGCTCGTCGCCCAATGTTCCAGAAGGGACTGGATGAACTAAGACTAAGACTAAGATATATATATACATATGTATATATATATTTGTCTGTGCATGTACATTTATATATATATGTGTATATATACATGTGTGTGTGCATATATATATATATATATATATATATATATATACGTGTATATATATGTGTGTGTGCTTATATATATCTGTGTATATATATGTGTGTTCATATATATATGTGTATATATATACACCAACCTAAAGTCCAACCCCTCCTCAACGTGGCAGGGCGGTGGCAACGGGTAGTGTCAGAGCTATGCCGCCGGGAACTTCGGTTCCTAGTAGGGCCACCCAAGGCTGATTGGTCTGGCACCCAGCAGTATTAGGGCCGCAAACCGGCAAAAGGGGCTCTGGTGAAAATCCAAGAGGTATCTGTTCCGGTAACCGGCGGATTCGGGTTGTTTCTGTCCCTGCTTCTGTGGAGAATCTGCGGCTAACAGGACGTTTATTTCCCCCGTTTTCTTGGAGGACCGCTTGTGAATTCACTACTCTCATGACACTTCTTCCATGAATCCTACAGATACGAACTATGAATACGAATTGCCTTCCCGCTACGAACGCATTGCAAAGCAACAGCGCTCCTACCGCTATGGCTCTACAGACAACTCCCGCAGTAGTCCCGCTCTTCAGACGAAGGAAGGTGTTGAGGGAGGCGTGCTGGAACGTCCGAACACTTCGTGACGACGGTGTCCAGGCACTTACGATGAAGGCTCTACACAAGTACTGAGATAGTTTCGCTTGCCTTTTAGAAGTTCGACTTCCCGATGTTTGTCATCTTCTGATCAAAGTACATGGCGAGGACATCTCCTGCCATTTGTACCATAGTGGCGTGACTAACAAGAGTGGCCCTCACGGGGTCACTGTAGCGCTCAGCCCCGACGCGCAAGCGGCTCTGCTGGCGTGGCAGCCAATCTCACACCGACTCGCGCTGGTTCGATTGAAGGGTCAAATCTCCAACGTCAGCGTAATTGTCGTCTACGCTCCCACACTCAATGCGGACGAGGCGGACAAGACGCAGTTCTGCGCCGATCTCTAAACAACCGTGGATGGCGTCGCCTCCAGTGATGTTCTCATTGTCGCTGGGGACTGGAATGCGTGGATGGGGCCGGCTGATGATACAACACGGTATATTCTAGGACGCTTCGCCCTAGGCGTACGCTGTGACAATGGTGAAGGGCTCGTGTCCTTCGTGGATGCCAATCGTCTTATCGTCACCAACACCCGGTTCCAACATCCTCGGCGTCACCTCTTCATGTGGCGATCCAATGACGGAAGAACGGCCAATCAGATTGACTGTATCCTGGTCAGATCTCGGTGATGGACTCGCGTGCATATCGGGGGGCTGATACGAGCAGTGAACATGGGTCACACCATACTCTTGTTCGAACAACCCTTCGTCTGTGGCTGCGGGCGAAACCTCCACACAGCCGCCAGAAAAGGATTGACATTTTACGACTCAAGCTCGATGCTGGAAATGCTTTCCGGCTAGAGCTGCGAAACCGATTCCAAATGCTGAGTAACGAAGTGGAACAGCAACCGGAGCAGGATTGGAACACACTCAGGGCGGCGATGGTCGAGGTGGCCTGAAAGCATCTCTGGTCCACCCAAATACGCCATCGGGACTGGATCTCCGGCGGCACTCTTGAACTCGCGGAGAGGGCGAGAGTGGCTCGAATCGAGGGTGCACCCAATCTTCGAGATCTCCGACGTCGCACATCCCGGGCTTTTCAGGCCGATCGGAATGCACATTGGCGCGAATTTGCGGAGCAGACGGAGAGGGTAGCAGCCTGTGGTGACTCGCGCAAGCTCTACCAACTGGTGAAGCGGGCCAGCCGAAGCAGTACGGGTATCAGCGAGGCGATCCGTGATCGGAACGGGGCGGTCATTACCAATCTTAATGACCGGCTAGTCTGATGGCGGGACCATTTCTCCGAGCTGCTCAACCACCCGCCACCACCCACGCCAACCTATGTGCAGCCTTCCGGAGAAGAATACGGATGTAGCACTGCCCCTGCAACGGTCGAAGAGGTCCGTAGTGTCCTGAGAGATCTCCGGAACAACAAGGCTCTGGGCGAAGACGGCGTTCCAGCTGAGGTCTACAAGGCCAAGCCTGATGTCTTCGCAGCTTGGCTCCATCGAGTTTTATCCTCGGTATGGGCGACGGAGCGGTTCCCTGGTGACTGGAGCGAGGCAACTCTCCTACCCTTATTCAAAAGAAGAAACTGTGTTCCAACTACAGGGGTATCAGTTTAATTGACATTTCTGCCATAACCTTCGCAATTATTCTGCTGAAGAGGTTCCAGGCCACCCGTGATGGCCGTACCCGTCCTTCTCAGAGCGGCTTTCGTCCGGGGAGGGGGTGCGTTGATCAAATCCTCATTCTCCGGCGTGTCCTAGAACAATGGTGGGCATATCAACAGCCTACCGTCCTCTGCTTCATCGACTTTGCAGCTGCCTTCATTTCGGTAGATCGTGAAGCCCTGTGGCGTATAATTCAGGCGGACGGCATCCCAGTGAAGCTGCTTCGTCTCATACACGGCTACTAACGGTCGACTCGGGCTCGAGTGAGGGTCTATGGTAGGGAGACGGAGTCGTTCGATGTTGGGATCGGTGTTCGGCAGGCTGTGCGCTATCGCCAACTCTCTTTAACTACGCCATTGACTACACTCTCAACACAGCGCTCCGGGATTGCCCGGGCTTAGAGGTCGGGAGAGGGGTCGTGGTGACGGACCTGGCCTACGCGAATGACATCGTGCTGATGGGCGCTAACGGGACAGATGTACAAAGTGCTTGCGAAAGGGTGTACACTGTAGCCGCCGCTGTTGGTCTACGAATCAATGCCGTCAAGTCGAAAGACATGACGTCACTGGTCTCGCCTGATGCCTGGCAGCCAATACCTCTCGAGGGCGTGGAGCTGGAGGATGTGGAGTCCTTCGTTTACTTGGCCTCAACAGTGTTTCCAACGGAACAGGGTGCAGTCGAGTTCAAGCGTCGCATAGTTGCTGCCAGATCCGCTTTTGGGCGCCTCCAGCGGTGTCTGTGGGACAGAAGAGAGATCACCTCGGCGACCAAAGGGCGAATCTACCAGGCCGTCGTTCGCACTATCCTCCTCTATGGCTGTGACACATGGCCTATGAGGGTAGTCGATCAACGAGGGCTGGAGGTCTTCGACAATGACTGTCTCCGCCGCATTCTTCGCTGCCGACGCGTTGATCGGGTACCTTCCTCAAGTCTTCGTCTTCGCCTGAATCTTCGACCCCTTCATCCAGTTCTTCTGCAACGGTGCTTGAGATGGTTTGGTCACGCAGCCATGGCGCCCTGAGGGTGAGCTGATCCGCAATGTTCTCTTCCCACCTCCACTCCCTAACTGGCGCAAGCGCGTGGCGGACAGCTGAAGATCTGGGCCACGACGATCAAGGAGGACCTCACCGAACTCTCAGGTCCGCAGGTGGTCGGCCTGCGCCGATGGAATCGTGACTTGCTCGCTATCTCCAGTGACCTAGCCCGGAACCGTCGTGCATGGGCTAACATGGTTCGGCATGCCGTCAGGACAAGGGAAGAAGCCGGCTCAACCCGTCGAGGGTGAATGTCGTCACAAGTACAAGTACAAGTACAAGTAAGTGTATATATATATATTTGTGTGTATATTTATATGAGTGTGTATATATATACATATGCATATATATATATATATGTGTGTGCATATATATAAACACACATATATATACATACGTAAACATATATGTATTTATACATATAAACACACACACACACACATATATATATATATATATATATATATATATATATACATAGCGGCGATGAATTAGTTTTGCGAGGTTTTTTATATGAAATCGTGTGTCGAAACAGATATTGTTATATTTGGGGAGGGTCATATTTGCGTAATATTGCCAGAATTAATAACAGAACACACTCACTGTTTGGTTGGTTTTCGCTTCTCGCTGTCTTTTATATATATATATCTGCGATCTAACTTACTCGGTCCTCAATGTTGCCATTGACTGACCGGTGGTAAAAAATAATACAGATACAATATAGACACAAACACATATATATAGTTTACATAATTTACATAAATCTTTCGTTGCACATCTGCAACATCGTCGATGTTGCAGATGTGCAACGAAAGATTTATGTAAATTATGTAAACTATATATATGTGTTTGTGTCTATATTGTATCTGTATTATTTTTTACCACCGGTCAGTCAATGGCAACATTGAGGACCGAGTAAGTTAGATCGCAGATATATATATATAAAAGACAACGAGAAGCGAAAACCAACCAAACAGTGAGTGTGTTCTGTTATTAATTCTGGCAATATTACGCAAATATGACCCTCCCCAAATATAACAATATATATATACATATATATACATACACACACACATATATATATCCATTTAACCGTATATCCATTTAACCGTATATTTGAGTGGAATGGGAATCGAAATAATTCCTATAATAATAGATGTTTTAAAATGATATAAACATGAATAAATTTAAATGCATATGGAATCTCCATGACATATGCACAATCACACAGTGACTCTGCCGAAGATTTTATAGACCTGGATTCTGTCAGATTTATTGAAAGCGTCAAATAAAAAAATAAAGAAAATACTGATATTAAACACAGAAATACTTCTATGCATAAATTATGTCTGCTTAAAATAATACTAAGTCTTTTGAATGTTGGATTCATTGCTTTGTAATATTCGTTCCGGACCTCAGCTCTCTGAATTATATTGCCGTCGAAGTCAACTATACATTTCGTCAGTACTGGCAGTATTGGATTTGTTTCTTCCCCTATATTTCTTTCTCGCTTCTCTCTATCCAGCTCTCCTTTTCTCTGCAAGAAATAGATTGTGTTCGGTCTTGAAAAGGGATGGGCTCCGTCAGGTAATACGCTGCCCAGGAAAGACTATGAAACTAAATGGCTCCTACGACTCCATAGGGAGATATGAGGTTAATGCATAACAAATAAATTAATGCTTAGGTAGCGTCAATGTAATGCCACTTGCTACAAGGATTGGAAATTAAATTAATGTAGACCATTTGACGTGATTGGACATAATTTTAAACAAACAAATTTCGATCACACATCTGGGGTTGTTCCGAGGCTGTAGATATTGATATTTCCCCCAGATGTCATGGATTGAGATCAATCTGCTACTTCATGAAAACCAAGTGGATATCTTACCAACCCAACATGATTTCAAACAAAATTTCATTATATAATGATTCTGAACTGATGAATACATATATAAATACATTTAAAGAATTAAGATAACACTAAATATGCTATGGCAATATAGACAGAATGTCATGCCTGATACATAGAATATTCTAATTCATTTTTATGTACACCCATAAGAGAAAATATTATAAATATAGATGCGGTAACACTTGCACACACTTATACACGAAGACTCACACGCACAAACAAAAATGTGTAAGCATACATGTTTTTATATGAATAATTGAATAATTCATATATACATTTTACCTGGTGTCCAATAAATATGTCAGCATTAGAATAATATGTATCTTGTTAAATGCTCTACCAACGGGAAAAAAAATTACATTGAATTAAACAAGGAAACAGTGAATGCTTTATAAATACACTTTTAATATTCCCTGACTTGTATACATTATATAGTTCCATTTATCATCATGATTTGATAGATTTTTCTCCATTGTTAAACTGGTAAACATGTATATAACTAGTGCATATCGATTGAAGATAACATCTTTTACTTTTCTTTGCTTTTTTGTGGTTTTTTTTGCGATTCTTTCGTTTTATACCTCATGATATATATCGGTAAACATCTCACCTACATACAAATTCTCATCAAAAATACACACATATTCATATGTTTATGATGTAAAATCAGAGTGCAATGATACACATTATTTCTACACAGCTGCCTGACAAATTTCTTTTGCCATAAACCTGAAATCTACATTAAACTTTATGTATATATATATATATATATATATATATATATATATATATATATATATATATATATATATATATATATATATATCCATATGCATGAATATATATGTGTGTATGTGTGTGTCTATTGGTGTGTATTAAGTTAGGCGATCTTGTTCGCCAGTAGAATTATTTCAATTTAATTATCTGCTACGAATTCAAATGATTCTCTACTGTCTTGTATACATTTTCCCTTAAAAACTTTGGAAATTTTATATTTTATGTATTTAAAAGATTTTAGTATTTTGAACAACATTCCGACATATAAAAAGAATTAAATGTATATTTCAAAAGATGCACGTCGCATATCATTTATGTAAAATATTATCAACTAATTTTAATATTAAATTCATTGAAATAACAATGGATTATATTTACTAGAACAGAGGTGCATACACATTCCCATGTATGTGTACTCGAACCACAGCTAAAGTGGGAGTTTTTTTTAACTTATTCGATAACATGGGTAGACCTTCTGCCCAAAGTAAAGTTATTATATATGCATTATGCTGGGGAAAACACATTCCGTATCTATCTCTCTATACCACTCCCCAAACATCTATTTATCATTCAATATATCCATCTATCTTATTAATAAGTATTTGTGTATATTTATAATTTGGATATATATATAGAGAGAGATAGATAGAAGGATAGATAGAGATAGCAATTAGCCCAGTATATTACTGGTACTTTATTTTATCGACCCCGTAAGGATGAAAGGCAAAGTTAACCTCTGCGGGATTAATTTTGCCTTTCATCCTTACGGGGCCGATGATAGATAAATATACATATATGTATAGAGTAATAGATAGAAATAAATATATATATATATAAGAGAGGGAGAGAGAGAGAGAGTGAGAGAGAGATAGAGATACGTATGTGTATAAATACATATATATATATATTATATATTTATATACGTACATATATATATGTGTGCATGTATGTATATATATATATATATACATACTACTGTACGTCTGTATACATATATCTATGTACGTGTACATACTTATATTTATGTAACAGCCGTACTAAGAGTGGGAAATGAAATTTCGTTTCATTTTTTCCGTTTATCGTTTTCGATTAAACCACTCGATATGCAAATTGGGCTACTCAGCCGTTAATATGCATAAGGTAAGTATATACGTTCAACAATCTGGCAGGAAGGTATACGTTGCTATATATATATATATATATATTATATAGGAAAAAGTATGACCCCGGCGGCAGAATTCAAGCCGTTTCGACGGGTATTTCTGGACTGAAATAGCCGTCGAAACGGCTTGAAGCTCTGCCGTGGGGGTCATACTTTTTCCTATTTCCCATTCTACTACCCTAAATATTGAGTACTGTGGTGCGTTATGGTCCATCTGTTTCCTTACCGCATTTCCTTTGTTATATATTATATATATATATTCAGTTAGACTGAATGTGAACATTTCTGATCCTTATTTTGGGAATATTGTGTATATTATACATAGCATTATTTTTGTTCTTTTATAATAATTACCTAATTCTAGTAACCGAACTTCATTTCAGAATCGTTCTTTTTAAAGCAACTCACATTTCTGTATTGTATTGTACAAATTAACTGATAGCTGGGTATGTAGCTTCTTAATGTAGTTGCTAAAATGGTTATTATGTGTGGTTCACTGAAGTAACGTTAGGTCTTCTCTTTGATTCGATAAACAAGATAATACATGAAAATAAAAATACACAAAAAACTTGCTTCGGATAATTTGATATTCAAGTGTTTTAGTAACAACTTGAAAATAATGATGTAGTAGATTGAAATTATACGGTTTCTAGGGAGAGAAGTAATTAAATTTATGTCGCTAAACCAAGCTGTTCACGAATGGAAGAATCTATATTTCAAGTAATTATTTCTGAGGCAAATTAAACGAAATCCTACTGAAAATTCCAGGTGAAAAAAAATGGGTATGTTGTATGACCACTTAAAACCTGCATAGAATTTATTGAAACACGAGAATCGATTCACATTTGCACTTTCCAGGTACTCATAAAGTATGAAATGGAAACAGTTTCAAAGTTTTGCAATGAAATAGATAAAAAGAGGTAATATGTATCTGATTGTTATGTGTTTACTTCAACTAGCAAGATATTTTACTTGCATAAATGTATATGGCTTCCTTGCTATTGTTTCTAAATTGATTAACATCCATTTGCTACTGTTGATTCTTAAGTGTCCACATTTGTACATCGTTCAATTTATGTATAACATTTGTATTTTATTTTCTCGAGTGATCCACAATGCACTGAATCCCAACATGTTTCGTTTACCAGATGGTACAATTGTATTCTGTCGTGCAATATGTATTATATTCACAATAAGTCTAACATAAAAACAGTGTGGTTTCGAAAGGCATTTCAAATAAATAGAACCGTTTCAGCATTCTATTTAGTCTATGTCGTGTATTTTGAAGCGAAGGATATAGTATACATCGTTAAAGGAATCGTATAACAAAATTTAGTGTTATGTCTATACACGAAGAAAATAATTCTAACAACACCATGTCTCGTATCTACATCTATAGTACATTTCTACAAAGAAATATTCCAGTAGCTGCCTATGCGCTCAGTCAATATGTTATGTTCTAAACATTTCGCATATTAACTGATCTTACGATTGTTAATTCTTATGGATTGTTAAATTTTGGCATTTCATATTTAAACAAATATTAAAACGAAAACAAATATAAATGACTCTAGTACTATTTCATATTACAGGCTGCAGGTTCACTATAACTAACCTTGCAGATTTACGAAGAAAATTCCACAATATACATGAGCATATTATAATATAGCCACCATCATTATGAAAGTAAACGGTTGCAAGTAAAATCCGAAGCCTACGTATCGTGTATATATATATATATATATATATATATATACAGTGGGCCGGCCGTCGAAGAAACAACACCATGCGCTCGGCCGCACCACTGTATCATGAAAAGAAAACCTTTTTCGCCGAATTTATTGTTTTTTCGAATTTAAAGGTTTTTTTAGGAACGTTCAATGTTTATTTTAGGTTTTGCCGTCTGGAGAGTTCATCAGTGAAATATATATAACGGAGTTTTAAATAAACCTGAATCAACTATATATGGCCCCCGATATATATATATATATATATATATATATTAAAATTAAAATAACAGATAACATGTTAAGAAAAAGAATTGCTGCTTTCTCCCTTAACGGGGTCTTCTGAAACTAAAAAAATAAATCTGTAAACGCAGAAGTAAATATTTCGAAAAACGTTGCAACCGAAGGAAGACAGGAAGACGATACTTTGGTTCGTAAAGACGTTCCCTGACAATGAACGGAAACAATGAAGATAATACGTCATTATGTGGAGTGATGAGAACAATTACACGCAAAGACAAAACCACGTTTATGGTATCACTGAAGTCGTAGACTATAATTCTATTTAGGAAACCGAATGATTCCCTTCTTCAGAGTGAAGAATAATGTAAATAAATTACAGAGGTTATTGAAATCAACAATAATTAAATATATACATGCACGCATCCATATACTTACATACACATGCATACGCGAGAACACCCGTCATGGGTATGCAAAATATAAATATTAGATTAAAAAATCTAATAGTACCCCATTCGACGTGAGGATGGGCGCCAGCAATTCTGCGGAGGTTACTGATCTTATCGGCTTTTTCCTTCTTTTCTCTATCAATGAAAAATTTCCCCAACGTAGGCGGTGGTTTGTACAGTGATGACGGTCATTTGACCATGACAAAGTGCGGCCCACGTGCTTGCGACAGGTTCAGAAAAGAACTCAAAGCCTTCTTTAAAGGCTTAAACCTCTCCATGCAGGTTGAGGCCAACCTTTCTGTCGTTAATTACCTCGACGTTACCCTCAATTTGTCGAAATACCCGTATAGAAAGCTTAATTACATAAGTAAGCATTCTACCCATCCTGCCAGCATAACCAAGAACCTGGTAAGAAACGTTACTTTTAGGCTTTCCCGTCTATCTACAAACGAGTATATTTTCACCGACCATTCCACATATTACAATGAGGCTCCTGCTCGGAGTGGATTTGTCGATAAGGTAACACATACAGAGTATGAGAATAGACCTAGGAAAAATAGATCCCGACGCATTATATGGTATAACACACCATATAATATGGAAGTGGCCACACCATTAGCTAAGATCTTTCTCTCCCTTATTATGAAGCATTTACCACCAGCACATAAATATAGTAACATTTTAATAGAAATACCAATCAAGTTTCTTACTCTACGATTCTCACCTTGCACATAACATCACTGCTTCAAATTTAGCTAAATTACCTGTCGTAGGAACACGAGCAACCCTGTAGCTAATACTACCTGTAATTGTAGGAATCGGATTGACTGCCCCTATCCGGGAAATGCCTCTCTAGTAACATTTTCTACAAATTTAAAGTCCAAACGCCCACGTCCCGTAGGGCCTACATAGGGTTAACCGCCAATAGATTCAAGCAGCGTCTTAACAACCATACCCTTTCTTTTCTTAACCCTTTAAGAAGGAATATAACGTCACTTTCAGCTTATATCTGGAGTCTAAAAGACAAACACACCCAATATAAGTTACACTAACAGATCCTAGCTAGGGGTAGATCGTATAACGGAAATAAAATACCATGTGACATCTGCGTCGCTTCAGCAGAAATACACTACGCCAAAACCACATCTTAAACAAAAAGATAGACAATAACGCACCAGAGTACTCAATACTTAGGGTAGTAGAGTGGGAAATAGGAAAAGTATGACCCCGACGGCAGAGCTCAAGCCGTTTCGACGTCTATTTCTGAGTCCAGAAATAGCCGTCGAAACGGCTTGAGCTCTGCCGTCGGGTTCATACTTTTTCCTACATATATATACATATATATAAGAGACGTAAAATAAGAAAATTATAAAATTAACTTACTTACTAAAATATCACTTCCAACTAATTAGTTTCTGGAACGGAGTAAATATATTTTCCGAAGAATATTATAGAGAAGCATTCCGTCGTCAGGAAAGTCTATTCTCATGTAAGTTTCCAGGCAAAGCGAGGACACTGGAAACTTATTAAAAATAATTCACTGGATAGGAAATAGCGAAGCGTGGACTGAATTCCAAGCCATTGAGAAAATCACTGCCTCTACGTCTGTGGCAAATTCAAAAAGAATCGAACACGTGACATCGAGGTCAATCAGTGGAAAGTGGTTTGCTAATAAGACAGCGGCCTGCCTACAACCGTAGCAGCAGTCATGGACAATATTGCTCGACAAATAATTTGGAGATAATAATAAAGAATTCATATCTAGTAACATATATATACATACAGATGCATATCTGTATGTATATATATGTTACTAGATATGGATTCTTTATTATATACATATATATATATATATATGTATATACATATATATACATACACATATATATATATATACGTATATATATATATATATACATATATATATATATATATATATATATATATATATATATATATATATATATATATATATATACATAGGCTGTTTAAGTATCGAGAGAGAGAGAAAAGGAAGTATAGGCAATACATACATTTAGTTGCAAATAGATTGTGCAGATGTGTTCAATACTCGTGCCTACAGGGTTAAATATTAGAAGCGTCAATATTTAGTGGGCAAGAAAAAATAAACAGAGCAATTATAAAAGAAATGAATACAACGAGTTTAAAACCGTTAAAACATGTTTATATAACAATGCACCTACGTACGTTTCGCCCAGAATGGGCTTATCAAGGGCATGGAAAACAAAAAAAATGATCAATAAGCTAACTAGGTGGGGTTTTAAGGTTAAATTCCCATCAGAGTTCTTTCTTCACTTACGTCCATGTGCTGTTATTACCGCAGAGCATGGGGAGTAACTCTGGCCGGTGCTCAAACAATCTTGTCCCACTTGGTTTTTTATCCATTCACATGATGTTGTTTTGCGTTATTATTTTATGGGTGCTGTTTCATTAATGCCAGTCCGAGCCTGGTCTGGGATGCACATTTATTATTAAGTGGTTGTTGCTTCACTAATGCCTATTCGAGCAGGGTCTGGGATGTACATGTGGTTTACAGATGTTTGTTTACACCGCCTGCAATATTATATACGTATTTATTTATTTATATACGTCACTTTAATTATTTGCATACACGCACAGACACACACACATATATATATATATATATATATATGTGCGTGTATTTGTCTACCTATGGCGAGTGTTTTCGCGTATGCTTGTGTATGTACGTATTTGGATGCGTGTATGTATTTATTTAATTTCAATTACCTCTGTATTTTATTTACTTTATTCTTAACTCTGCAGCCGAGAATCAGTCGGTTTCCTAAATAGAATGTTAGTCTACGACTTCAGTTATACCATTTACGTGGTTTTTGTCTTTGCGTGCAATTGTTCTCCACGCTCCACATATGACGTACTATCTTCGTTTTCTTTCGTTCATTGCCAGAGAACGTCTCTTTGAACCACCTAATAGAATCTTAGTCTACGACTTCTTTTATACCATAAACGTGGTTTTGTCTTTGTTGTTTTTCAAACTCCAAATAATGACGTTTTATATTCGTTTTTCCCCGTTCTTTGACAGGGAACGTTTCCACGACCCAAATTATCGTATTCCTGTCTTCCTCCAGTTGCAACATTTTTTGAAATATTCACTTCTACGTTCACAGATTGACTTTGTTAGTTTCAGAAGATCCCGTTAAGGGTAAAAGCAGCGATTCTTTGCTTAAACTTTAATCTGTTATTTTAATAAATATTTGCTCTACGGTTCTTATATATTTGATATACAATTATCCTTATCAAGCCCTCTTTGGATTTTAGTTTTCAAATGTATTACTATTACTATGAAATATAAGAATCAAAGAACTGTTCAAAACATTATTGTGCTTACAGCTGTTTCCTCCAAACCGAGATTTGGATTCTTCGGAGCAATTTATTAATGAATGGACAGTTATATGACCTCCTTTTCAGCCAAGAGACATACCATTACTATTACTATATATATATATATATATATTTATATACATATATATATACATATATATATATATATATACATGTATATATACATATATATATATATATATATATGTACATATATATATATGTATATATATATATGTATGTGTATATATGCATATATATATGTATATATATATGTATATATATATATATATATATATATATATATATATATATATATATATATGTATATACATGTATATATATATGTATATATATATATATACATATCTATATATATATATGTATAAATATATATATATATATATATATATATATATGTATCTATATATATATATATATATGTATCTATATATATGTATATATATATAGATATATATATATATATATGTATCTATATATATGTATATATATATGTATCTCTCTCTCCCTCTCTCCCTCTCTCTCTCTCTATATATATATATATATATAATATAAGATAAAAAGATGGTTAAAGGAGTTCCATGTATTTTATTATGCGCATTTCAAAAACAAACATCATCATGCAATAATATTTGTGTTTTCATCAGATAAAACAGGAGAACATGATATGAAGGCTAAAAAACACTTGTGGATAGTGCAGTTTTAAATCAACATATGATAAGTGCTTTTAGATTGATGTGTGATATTGGGAAAAATATTTTATTTAGAGAGGGGGGGGGTGGAAAGGATGAAAAAGGGGAGGAGATGAGAGGGAGAGATGGGTGATAGAGAGAAAGAGATAGTTTTTATAACTGAGAGAATATATATTGTTTTACATAGAGAGGTTGAAAACCGTTGGAAGATAATGTATAAATTAAAAGAATTTGAAAATTAACGAAGGGAAGATATGTATGAGGAAAAAATATTTTATTTAGGGAGGGGGGGAGTGGAAAGGATGAAAAAAAGGGGGAGGAGATGGGAGTGAAGGTGGAGAGGGAGAGATGGGTGATAGAGAGAAAGAGATAGTTTTTATAACTGAGAAAAGATATATTGTTTTACATAGAGAGGTTGAGAACCGTTGGAAGATAATGTATAAATTAAAAGAATTTGAAAATTAACGAAGGGAATTTATGTATGAAGATAGAAAGAAAAAATAATAATTGTGGATGAATATTCTAACGTCAAAAAGAAGTGTATGTTGATAAGTATTGTGGCAATTTCAAAATTAACGAAGAGAAAAAATGATTAAGGTTTGTGTGTAGAAGGATTTGAGAAAAATAATGTGAAGTTAAAGTTTGTATATTGAAGGAATTGATATGTGCGAATATAGAGTTAATATGTATTAAGAATGAGTTCGTTGATGGGGAGAAAAAAATAATAAATTAAGGATGAAATTGAGATTAAAAAGTTTTATGATAGAGAGAAAAAATAATAATAATTGCGGAT
>OZ024751.1:7141923-7146923 GCA_964016885.1 Eledone cirrhosa
ACAATTTTAGGTTCTCCCACCTAGAATAGTGACCTCTAGGATATGGTTCATCTTCTGCCTGACTGTAAAAGGTGTATCATTGCATAGACGTGGTTGTTCCACGTTTCTCAAAAGGATGATGGAAGTTTCAAACTTTTATATTATATGTAGATATAGATTATTAACTAGACCGGAATAATGCGGAAGCTCAAAAGAGCCACAGAATGTTATAATAAACCTTCAAAATTGTGGGTCTAGAGTTGTTGCTCAAAAATATTGTAATCATTATCTATGGTACACTCTGTGGCATCCTATTATAAAAGAGATACTCATAACGAATTCAACACGACACGATAATTATTTAAGCTAATGTTCAATATCTCATACTAGATGTTTAGTAATGATTTATATGAAATGCACTTAAACCGAATTCTATATTATAAATTCACTCAAATAATTATCGTGTCGTCTTGAGTTCGTTATGAGTCTCTTTTTTATAAAAGGATGCCACAGAGTGTACGATAGATAATGATTACAATATTTTTGAGCAACAACTCTAGTCCCACACTTTTGAAGGTTTATTATAACATTCTGTGGCTCTTTTGATCTTGCGCATTTTTCAGGTCTAGATTAATATTTTTTTAAGGCAACCCTTGTAATAACTCTAGTTAAACAGGATATATATTAATAATAAATTATCGTTGTAATGTAATTAGATTATATAATTGTTATTTTATAAATGATCTTATAAATATTATTGTAAGATGTATAAAAATATTTTCAGAATTTTACTATAAACAACTACAAAAAACAATCAATATTAAATAAATATATTTTAGATAATAATTGTTATAGTTGAATCAATAAAAAATAAATATTACATACATATAGTCTCACATAATAATAAAAAAAATAATCTAACATAATAATAAAATAATCTGACATAAAACGAACAATAATAGGGACATATATACAAGTAAATATGATACAACTAATATTCTAAGCATGTTATAACGAACTTAAAAAAATAGTTAATATAATTTTAAAAAATCATATATAAATTAACAATATAAGTTACCAAAACGAGAAAAATATTTTGATAATAAAACGACAAAATACAGGAGAGAGATTCGAAAGCGAAACGATAAATAAACGTGCAAATATAACGCTTTTGAGCAACAATTACTCTCGCTGGTTGATTAGCCAATAAGGCGATGAAATTAGCCAATAAGACGATACATTACAAAACATGTTTTGAAGTGAAGGAATCGCCACGGCCAGCGATACCCCTTGACTATTTTATTCACAAGCTACGCATATATTGTAAGATAACATGCAGACTTAAAACATTCTGTTGTTAGTCACTGCGTATATAACAGATATAAAAGATGTCCGTCAATGTAAAAAAAAGGTCCCTATTTACTCCCTTCACAACTCTGTGTATGTTAGACTGACAGACAGGCACACAGACAGATAAACTGCGTGGAGATTGAGGTATGCCGCACGTACACACACATACACGCATGGAAACGCACACACACACGAAAACTTACACACATGCACAGACTCACACATGTTGATAGCTTTTACTTTCTGTGGAATGCTGCACGCACGCACACACACATAAACATACGCGCACGGACATAAACACGCACATATATTAATATTTATTGCTTTCCTTCCCCTCTTATTTGCACACGCACACACATGTCTCTACACTGACACATATAGATAGTGTATCCAACCACAGCGTTCACTTTGCCTCTCTCTCTCTCCCCTCTCACTCCAGCACTGGCATTATGCATGTTAATTTAACTTTGGTGACGTTGAGGTGGGCGGAGTCTTTTGAAACATATCAACCAATGATAATCGAGAATTATGACGGAATAGTGACATTGTTCAAATTAATATATAGATGTATATATATGTGTATATATATGTGTATATACATACATCCATGCATATATAAATTCAGCGAGAATCGCATTTCGGCGCCATGCTGGCAAGCGCTCCAATGGCTAAAAAACGAGAGCTATAAACATAGGTTATAAACGCCATACAAACTGAGAAGGCGGTCAAGAAGGCATTAACCGCCTAAGCCAAAAAACAAAAGTCAAGCTAAACAGTTCAGACAAAATAAATGACATAATCATACATATATATATATATATATATATATATATATATATATATATATATATATATATATATATATATATATATAATATATAAGAACAAAAGATGGTTAAAAGAGTTCCATGTATTTTATTATGCGCTTTTCAAAAACAAATATAATCATGCAATAATATTTGTGTTTTCATCAGATAAAACAGGAAGACATGATATGAAGGTTAAAAAAACACTTGTGGATAGTGCAGTTTTAAATCAACATATGAAAAGTAGTTATAGATTGATGTGTGATATTGGGAAACATATTTTATTTTGTGGGGGGTGGGGGTGGAAAGGATGAAACAGAGGAGGAGATGAGAGTAAAAAGTGGAGAGGGGGTAGTATAATGAGGAAGGATGAGATAGGAGGAGAGATGGGTGATAGAGAGAGAGAGATAGCTTTTATAACTGAGAAAGATATATTGTTTTACATAGAGAGGTTGAAAACCGTTGGAAGATAATGTATAAATAAAAATAATTTGAAAATTAACGAAGAGAAAAATAATGTAAAGTTAAGGTTTGTATATTGAGGGGTTTAATAATATGTGCGATGAAAAGAAAATGTTAATATGTATTAAGATTATTCATCCTCAATTCATTATTTTTTCTCACTTTCATCTAACTCATTCATGCTCATCTCACAATATACCCTTACTTAAATTACCTATTCTTTTTAATAATACATATCAACATTTTCTTTCCATCGCACATATTATTAAACCCTAAATATCATTCTTAATACATATTAACTTTTTCTTTTCCATCGCACATGTTATTAAACCCTTAAATATTATTCTTAATACATATTAACATTTTCTTTTCATCGCACATATTATTAAACCCCTAAATATTCAAACCTTAACTTTACATTATTTTTCTCTTCGTTAATTTTCAAATTCTTTTAATTTATGCATTATCTTCCAACGGTTTTCAACCTCTCTATGTAAAACAATATATCTTTCTCAGTTATAAAAGCTATCTCTCTCTCTCTATCACCCATCTCTCCTCCTATCTAATCCTTCCTCATTATACTCCTCCCTCTCCACTTTTTACTCTTATCTCCTCCTCTTTTTCATACCCCCCCCCCCCCCCTCAAAATAAAATATTTTTCCCAATATCACACATCAATCTATAACTACTTTTCATATGTTGATTTAAAACTGCACAATCCACAAGTGTTTTTTTAACCTTCATATCATGTCTTCCTGTTTTATCTGATGAAAACACAAATGTTATTGCATGATTATATTTGTTTTTGAAAGCGCATAATAAAATACATGGAACTCTTTTAATCATCTTTTGTTCTTATATATTATGTATACTCCAGTCCTACAAACTGTAGAGTGCTTCTTATCCGATATCTGCATTGCTTTATTGTACTACAATAAAACTCACCTCCTACATATATATATATATATATATATATATATATATATATATATATATATATATATATATATATATGCATATACACATATATATAACTAACCTGGACCCATTGGAATTGATAGTAAAATACAATACAGGGTTTCTGTGACACCTAAATAAATAATACTAAGCTTTTGGTATAATGATCGAACGAGGAATATCACCTTATGAACATTTATTTTATTCTGCGCCAGTATTGTGAGTGACGTAGTGTTTTGTAAAAGCTCATATATACATGCATATATACATGCATGGGTTCATCCGATTCATCCCAATTGACAGATATAATTGGTATCTTTATTTTGAACTCTTTGAATCGGAAAATTTCTCAACTTCGCGGTGGAATTTATCGGGACGATGGACTTATTACTATCTTAAATTGCAACATAGTTAACCTTAATATTATTAAGAACAATATACGTGATCTCTTTAACCAACATAACTTAAAAATTGAATTTGATAACAACGTCAAACTAGCTAACTTCTTGGATATATCCCTTAATCTTGACACTGGCCTATATTACCCTTACCATAAAAAAAATGAGAATCTAAATTATGTTAATTTTAAATCTAACCACCCCACTAACATTAAACATTCTATAGTTACTAATATTGGAAAAAGAATATCAAACCTATTATCTAATAAAAATATCTTTGATACTAACGCCAATTCCTATAATAACGCGCTTTCTAAAGCCGGTTATCCTGATAAAATCAAATACAGTAAAGAAACCAATCCTAGAAGATCTTACAGTAAAATAATTAATTATGATCGTTCCAATAACTTAAATAAAAGACCTAGATACAAAAATATAATCTGGCATAATGCTCCTTTCTCCATCTCTATTAATAATAATATTCCTAAATTATTCTTTAGTGCCCTAATTAAATGCTTCCCTCCCTGACATATCTATAGTAAAATATTTAACAAACATACTATAACATTTTCCTATTCGACCTCCTCCAACATCTCCAACATTATCTCTAAACACAACAATAAAATATTAAATTCTAAATCACTTCCTTCCAACACTGAATGTCATAATAATAGAAGTAGTACTCCCGACGTCATTGTTAACTATAGGCTAGTTTCTGCAAACCCAAATACGACGTCAAACGTAACTTCGTCAAATGTTCTTAATACCAATCTAAATCAGGAAACTATTATTCCTATCGTAAATAACTTCTCCAATCCAATTCATCCTATAGATAACACTAGGCCACTTGTTAATAACTCTGTTAATCTCTCTAATCGCAATTGTAATTGCCCTGTTAAAAATAAATGTCAACAACCTCTCAACAACCATTATCTTGAAAAAAACCTTAATCTATGAATGTAAAGTTATAACTGACACCAATTCCTTTACCTATTTTGGCTCAACTTCCACCTCCTTTAAAGTCCGTCTTTATAATCATCATTCTTCT
>OZ024751.1:7149423-7151923 GCA_964016885.1 Eledone cirrhosa
TTAGGCTGCTCAGCCGTTAATATGCATTTCAAAATTAGTATACCACCACTTCAACACATTTATAATTCTCATATTATTTTATAAATACTACCAAAATATATAATTATAAAATTAAAGAAATAATTATAATTATATTACTCCCTTTACACCATTACTGATTTGATCGATACAATTATATTTTAATAATAACAGTGTATTTGTAAACATAATATATTTTTTTTCTTATACTCATTCCTGAAATTCTCTACACCCTAATATTATTATTAACATATCTCTCTTCTCCCCTTAAAAATAGAAAAATAAAAATTGAACATCATAATTATTTAAATTTACCTAGAGACTAAATATCACGATATTTTTCAACTGTACGTTAGCCTCATATTTCATTCTAAGATTTGAAATTTGAAAGTTTTTGTTTTTGGATATACAATATTTATGAAACAATTTTTGTATTTTATGTGATGAGAGCGTACCAACATTTTGGTACACTTGAAATATATATAATAACATAAATATGGTTTTATAAAGATAGTTTCCATGTATTAATATCATTGATATATATATATAGACATATATATATACCTATATATATATATACATATATATATACATATATATATATACATATATATATACATACATATATATATATATATATATATATATATATATATATATATATATATATATATATATATATATATATATATATATATATATATATATATATATATATATATATATTAGGTATAGGATTACCCAAGATGTAGTACTGGTTAATTACTACACTGGATATGGTTGACGTACGGTGAGAGGTTACTCTGTGAGTTATGGAAGAATTGTTGAAGAAACTTAGTTCCTGATCCTTCTGTATTCCGGAGTGTATATAAGAATGAATAATAACAGGTAGACATCAAAAAAGGTAATTCATTCCGTGTGCTTACAAATGTTTCCACGGTGGTACTACAGCCTAGTTATGCTATGTGCAAATTTACAAGTATTTGCAGAACTCAAATATCCAGTGCTGTGACCACTGTATCCTCAGAGCAGAATGGTAAAATGTACAATGTAAATACCCTTAAGTGGGGTTGTTGGGGAAGATAGAGTAGAAAAGGAAGAGAGAAAAGTAGGGGAGAGGGAGAGAGAGAGAAAGATATGGAGGGGTTGGAGAAGTAGGAGAGAGTGGTTTGTAGATATCTTAATCAAAATGTTATGGTAGGGGTTTTATTATACTGGTTACTTTTGGAGAGATGCGCTGATAGTTAAGGTCGGAATTATTTATTGCCCCAGAGGGCAGGTTCATAGATGTGGAAAGGGAGGTAGGCCAAAGGCGAGAGAGAGAGAGAGTGTAATGGATGTAGAGAGGGGACAGACGAAGTTCATGTGGTGAGTGAACTTTGGGTTTGTTGTAGTAATCTATGAATTGCACTGGGTTACCATTTATAGTGATAAGCAGTGTATTGTCTTGTATTGTGGGGGAAGAGAAGGTGGTTAGCTAGAAAGCGATGTTATAGTTACGGGTTCGAACGTTAAGTTATTTTATAGTGAGAGAATTTAGCTTTTAGTTTGTGGTTGCAGTATAATGATCGTTCAATTCTATCGTTAAGTAGTTTGTTTTTGGATTTTAATATGTAAAAGAGTTCAAGGTTACATGACCTGCAGTACTTCAATCCAATCCGATATGCACTTGCGCTGGAAAGTAATCCCATTTTAAGGTGAACTGTTGGTTGCGTTCACGGAGTTGCCAGGTCTTGTTGGCGAGCGTGGTTACAAAACGGTGATTAGGATGTTTGATTGAGAATCGATGACGGTACCAGCGAGATTTAAACGAGGTGGTGGTAGATCCGATATAATAATATTTCTGGTCGTTCGATTCAACCGTGCATTGGTAAACAATGTTGGACTTTAGGCATTCATTCTTCAATGGACATCTTTCAGGTAGATGGCAGTTACATTCTTTGTTGTGGGTAGCGGGTATACCATGGATAGGTTGTGATAGCGGTACAGGTGGATTGTGTAATACCTGTCTCCAATTTAGTGGTTGGGAGGCAGATATTACGTTCTGCCCATCTGTTACTAAAATGTTTTGTTTTGTAGAGTTGTTTAATTGCCTTAAGTTAAGTTTTTTTATGTATGCTTCAAGGTTTGGTGCCGTGGAGTATGATAGTCTAATAGTTTTAGAGTTCAGAATTTTGCTGTATTTATGGGAACTAGGGAAATGTTTGTTGATTAACTTAAAGAATGAAAGAGATAGTTTTGTACTAATCGAGGGATTAAAAATAGGATTGTACCAGATATACTTTCTACAACGTGATTTATTTGGTGGTGATTTTCTATTATTAGTATGTCTGCTAGTACTGTGTGTGTGCGCTTGTATTTTAGTCCCCCGGTTACGTATTCCTTGATTTCGTGTAGAGCTATGTGTGTTATGGAAATTCCTATCAATGTATTCTATTGTGTCCGGTGGTCGGCCTTCCTTAATGCATTATTATAGTATTCA
>OZ024751.1:7154423-7164423 GCA_964016885.1 Eledone cirrhosa
TTCTTTGGTTGTTAATTCACTGATCAACTGGAGTCAGTTCCTCAGTGAATTAAGAACCAAACAAGGAACTGGGCATATCAGAGTATTGACAATATTATACACCGAAACAACATATGTACTTGTCTATACCATACTAATTCAAACTGCCTGAAGAGGTCACAGCCAAAGATGGCTGTCACTGAAATATATATAGCAGTAATAAATGAAGCTAAATTTTAATCATTTGACTTTTATTTAACTTTCTTTTATATATATACATATATATATTTATTAAAATAACAGATTAAAGTTTAAGCAAAGAATCGGTACTTTCAGCCTTAACGGGATCGGCTGAAACTTATCGATCCCTCTTTGGATTTTAGTCTTCAAATTTATTATTATTACTATATACATACATATATATATATATATATATATATATATATATATATATATATATATATACCACGAGCTCAGGATTCCTTTTCCTTTGAGCACATTATTGACAGAGAATAACGAGAGTCTGTGGCTCCGTCAGTTTATCGTGATATTTCGCTCCTTATAACATCTTTCCTCACTCTGTTTGGTTGAGCACACTTTTTTGAGTGGTTTTGGGCTGCCCTTTCTAGAAGCTCGTCCCTCAGATACCAGTGGTCCACTCCACTAAATACGCATCAATCTGCCTCGTGTAGATGTACGGTCGCTTTAGATTCTCTTAGAGTTGTCTGGAATATATAGTCTTGCACGCACTGATGAACCATAGACTATTCCATTTCGGTCAACAACTTCCTGGCGAAACAGATCTCTTTGGATGTGAACGTGTGTGTTATAAAGTTATAGAGGTGCGTATATACATTTTAATTCATATTTTTAATTACTGTCTGTCTACTCTGCCTTCCGTAGATTATAGATTCCATACACTGGTGCTTCTCCCTGTTTTTTATGGCACTCTAGTGTGTTACGTTTTCAACATATTGTATTTTATAAATATATATATATATATATATATATATATATATATATATATGTATATATATATACAGATAAATCCACCAATTAATGGTAGGGTCCAAGCCGTATGAAGAACTCAATATATATTTATTTCTGAAAACAGCGGTTAGGGAGACGTATGTATATTTTGGTACTTTGATAATTTGTAATATATTTTACATAGATCACTAGTAGAATGAACATACGGAAAACTACCCTCCAGAAACGATCGTAAAATAATGAGTTTTACTATGAATTACCGTATTATGTTTAATTTCCTTGTTTTCACTATCTGCATTATATATATATATATATATATATATATATATATATATATATATATATATATATATATATAAATATATATATATATATATATATATATATATATATATATATATATATATATATATATATATATATATATATATATATATATATACGATATTAACAAATGCAAACTATATTTATAAAACCATATTTATTTTATTATACATATTTCAAGGACACCACGTTAAATTATGTTATGCTTTCATCAGACAAAATACAATATAGATCAGTTTTATAAATAAATATTGACATACCCTTAATGTATAAGATAAATAAAAAATCCTTTATGCTTTGTGTGTATATATTATATACGTAGTTAGATATGGTGTGTATTTTGTGAGTGTGTATATATATATATTTATGTGTATTTTGCGTGTGTGTACGTGTTATATGATATGTAGTTCTCTAATAATATATAGATTTCTTAATGTATAGATCCCAATTTTTAATATATTGATCTCAATTTTTAAACTAAACATCTAATCATATTTAAACAATAATTAATTTCTAATCTTATATATCTATATTCTATTTATGACTATTAATATTTCTAATTTTATTTACTCATTTCATCTCAATTGTTAAGTTAACTCAATAAGACATGCCTTAATGTTTTCGTTCTCTCCCCCTCTCTCTATCTCTATATTTTCTCTCTCTGTTTTTTCTCTCTATCTGTTGTTTTGGTATCTCTCTCTCATTTCTCTCATTTTTCTTTTTTCTTTCTTTCTCTATCTTTCTCTCTCTCCGTCTTTTTTCCTTCTCTGTAACCCAACGACTTATTTTAAAAATAAAAATATCCAATACTAATAGGAGTAAACAACTCCACTATCCTGGAGCTCCCAACAGTAATGGTTGCATTTTTTAAGGGTATGTCAATATTTATTTATAAAACTGATCTATATTGTATTTTGTCTGATGAAAGCATACCATAATTTAACGTGGTGTCCTTGAAATATGTATAATAAAATAAATATGGTTTTATAAATATAGTTTCCATTGGTTAATATCGTATGTTTACTCCAAATACTTGTTGAGTGCTTTATATCAGTTATAAAAATATTTGCTTGTTGTATCGCAACAATTTAATTAGAACTTTTGCATATATATATATATATATATATATATACATTTTGAGTATATGTTGTTTACCGACACTCAGTATGCAGATTGGATCACTCGACGCAGGTTGCTTTGTTTACTCCGGAGTGATCGAAAATAATTAAGTCAAATATGTAAAATTTGGCTTCGTTTATTATAAATTATAAATTTACTGGTATATATATTTCGGTGACAGCCATCATTGACTGTGACTTCTTCAGGCAGACTGAATTGCTGTGGAAAAGACAGATACACATGTTGGTAAAGTGTGTTTAACTCCGTCAATACATCGATATGTCAAGCTCCTGGGTGTGTTGTTATTCCTCCGAGGAACTGGAATCATATGGTAATAAACGAAGCCAAATTTTACATCTTTTGACTTACTTATTTTATATATACATACATATATATATATATATATATATATAAGGAATTTATATCTAGTAACATTTATATACACACAGATGCACATCAATGTTAGCAAATATATAGGTTTTGTCTTATTAACAATGTGGTTCAATGCATGGGGTTGCAGAACAATAATATGAGAGACGTAAAATAAGAAAATTATAAAATTAACTTACTTACTAAAAAATCACTTCCAACTAATTAGTTTCTGGAATGGAGTAAATATATTTTCCGAAGAAACATATCGAAAATCATTCCGTCATCAGGAAAGTCTTTTTCCGTATAGGTCTCCAGCCATAGCGAGGACACTGGAAACTTATTAAAAAAATTATTCAGTGGAATGGAAATAGCGATGCGTGGACTGGATTCCAAGCCAATTAGAAAATCACTGCCTTTACGTCTGTGGCAAATACCAAAAAGAAACAATCACGTGACATCGAGGTCAATCAGTGCAGAGCGAGTGGTTATTAAGACAGCGGCCAGCTTACTACCATAGTAGCAGTCATGGCCACGCATCGCTATTTCCATTCCACTGAATTATTTTTTTAATAAGTTTCCAGTGTCCTCGTTATGCCTGGAGACCTATACGGAAAAAGACTTTCCTGATGACAGAATGATTTTCAATATGTTTCTTCGGAAAATATATTTACTCCATTCCAGAAACTAATTAGTTGGAAGTGATTTTTTAGTAAGTAAGTTAATTTTATAATTTTCTTATTTTACGTCTCTCATATTATTGTTCTGCAACCCCATGCATTAAACCACATTGTTAATAAGACAAAACCTATATATTTGCTAGCATTGATGTGCATCTGTGTGTATATAAATGTTACTAGATATAAATTCCTTATAATTATCTCCAATTCATTTGTCGAGCAATATTTGGCCATGACTGCTACTATGGTAGTAAGCTGGCCGCTGTCTTAATAACCACTCGCTCTCCACTGATTGACCTCGATGTCACGTGATTGATTCTTTTTGAATTTGCCACAGACGTAAAGGCAGTGATTTTCTCAATGGCTTGGAATCCAGTCCACGCATCGCTATTTCCATTCCACTGAATTATGTTTTAAATAAGTTTCCAGTGTCCTCGCTATGCCTGGAGACCTATACGGAAAAAGACTTTCTTGATGACGGAATGATTTTCGATATGTTTCTTCGGAAAATATATTTACTCCATTCCAGAAACTAATTAGTTGGAAGTGACTTTTTAGTAAGTAAGTTAATTTTATAAATTTCTTATTTTACGTCTCTCATATATATATATATATATATATATATATATATATATATATATATATATATATATATATATATATACATTATCGGAGAAAGGTAATAGCGATACTCCGGCCGAATCCCAATTCACTCAACAAGCATTAGGAAATAAGTGAGTATATTCCTAATTAGACGTTCGAGGTGCTAACTAATTGTATTGTGTGGAAAATTGGGTGTATTATTTCATATGAGATATATCAAATATATCTCTTCCCAGACGGACGTCTCGTTTCATTAAAAGATTCCTACAAGTTAGGTGAAATTATACCAATTTATGTAGAAGCCTCTATAAGATAAACAGATACTTATTCAAGTGGGCTCTTATAATTCTTCAGTGGCTGCCCAATAACATTAATATTGATAGTCAAATCAACATCAATATTTAGCGATAATCACCATCAGTGCTTGAGGTAGCTGTTAGGTTGCTAGCCCAGCAGTTTTAAAGAAATTCTCATAGTCTCAAAAAAGAGGAAGGAGAATTACCGCCAAAAAACAATACATGCGCAGGACAATGAATTCTAAAAGGAATTCAAGTATATATATATATATATATATATATATATATATATATATATATATATGCATGTGGTGTCAAAACTCGTAGGTTCAAATCCCGCTACGGTTAAATCTGTCCTTCGTCCTTATCAGGTCGTTAAACTAATATACCAATAGTGCACTGCGCTCATTTTAATCGACTTTCCTTTCAACAATCATTTACACTTTATTTGCTTCGAGATGCGTCGTTAAACAGTTTGTAATAGTGATTAAATCCGAATCGGGTTTTCTTAAAAATGTTTCCCGTCTAGCTAACTGAATTGAATTCTTATAGCACTTCATATCAGTTAGATACATTGAAATATTTTTTATATTCTCAAATATACGAAGAATTCATCTGTTTGTATCTATTTTATCTAAGTGATGTTCTAGAAAAAATCATGTTTTCTTTAACCACTACAGACCAAATGCCCAAGATATGACACCATAAAGAGTATTATGGAAACCTTTCAACAATGAAACATTAATCCTGTCATGTATCCTATAGGAAAAAATTGTTGCACGTTTCATATACTAATGATAGATACTAAGAAATATATTTTTAATATGTCTTCAGGCTGTGCCTGAAGTGAAGTCATCACGACAGCAGATGTGACTTAAAGTGGGTTAATCTTTATTGTAATTTATCATATGAAATATGAAGTCTGCTTGTTGTTTATCGTATATAGTTAAAGGTATTAGACTCATGTGTAAGTAAATACGTAAATGATATGTCTGTGTCTGATACTTTCATTCAGCATTGTGTTTACTTCCAATAAAAAGCAGAATATATATGGGAATACATTCATATATGCAGGTACACATAGTCGTGTGTATATATATATATATATATATATATATATATATATAAATATAGATATATATATATACATGTGTGTCAGTGTATATATATATATATATATATATATATATATATATATATAGATATATAGATTGATAGATAGATAGATATACATGTGTGTCGGTGTATATATATATATATATATATATATATATATATATATATATATACACCGACACACATGCATATATATATCTCTCTCTCTCTTTCTCTCTCTCTCTCTGTCTCTCTCTCTCTCTCTCTATATATATATATATATATACACCGACACACATGTATATATCTCTCTCTCTTTCTCTCTCTCTCCCTCTCTCTCTCTCTCTATATATATATATATATATATATATATATACACCGACACACATGTATATATCTCTCTCTCTTTCTCTCTCTCTCCCTCTCTCTCTCTCTATCTCTCTCTCTCTCTATATATATATATATATATACACTACTATGTGTACCTGCATATATGAATGTATTCCCATATATATTCTGCTTTTTATTGGAAGTAAACACAATGCCGAATGAAAGTATCAGACACAGACATATCATTTACGTATTTACTTACACATGAGTCTAATACCTTTAACTATATACGATAAACAACAAGCAGACTTCGTATTTCATATGATAAATTACAATAAAGATTAACCCACTTTAAGTCACATCTGCTGTCGTGATGACTTCACTTCAGGCACAGCCTGAGGACATATTAAAAGTATATTTCTTAGTATCTATCATTAGTATATAAAACGTGCAACAATATTTTCCTATAGCATACATGACAGGATTAATGTTTCATTGTTGAAAGGATTTCCACAATAATCTTTATGGTGTCATATCTTGGGCATTTGGTCTGTAGTGGTTAAAGAAAACATGATTTTGTCTAGAACAACACTTAGATACAATAGATACAGACAGATGAATTCTTCGTATATTTGAGAATATAAAAAAATATTTCAATGTATCTAACTGATATGAAGTGCTATAAGAATTCAATTCAGTAAGCTAGACGTGAAACATGTTTCAGAAAATCCGATTCGGATTTAATCACTATTACAAACTTTTTAACGACGCACCTCGAAGCAAATAAAGGATAAATGATTGTTGAAAGAAAGTCGATTAAAATGAGCGCAGTGCACTATTGGTATATTAGTTTAACGACCTGGTAAGGACAACAGACAAATTTAACCGTAGCGGGATTTCAACTTACGAGTTTTTTACACCACATGCATATATATATATATATATATATTTGAATTCCTTTTAGAGTTCATTGTCCCGCGCATGTATTGTTTTTTGGCGGTAATATATAAAGAGAAGAGAGAGAGAGATTATTATTATTATATGGATTGGCAGTATCGTTAGAGGGTCAACCGCCATGCTTTGCAGAATAGAGTTTAGGCCCTTTATGGTGTGAGTTCAACTCCTGACGAGGTTAACTTTGCCTTTCATCCTTACGGGGTCGATAAATAAAATACCAATCATGCGCTGGTTTTCTGGCCTTGTACCTATATAAGAAACCATCGGTAGAGGGTCGGACGCCATGCTTTCCAGCATAGTTACGTCCCTTTACGGTCTGAGTTCAAATGGCATCCAGATGAACTTTGCTCTCATCCTTACGGGGTCGATAAAATAAAGTACCAGTAATTTTCTGATGATTTTGTTGGCCTTGTGCCCAAAGTAGAAATAACAATCATATATATATATTGTTTAGGTAATCCAGTTAGAGGTTATGAGTTCTCTGTACTATGGATAGTTTTAACGTACGGCGTCGTTTGACTCAAGAAGAGGTTTCCTTAGATAGGTAGCAAGTTTGCGAGAATTCCCATGTAGGTTATTCTTGGAGTAATATTACTGAAAGATTGAAGAATAACATGGTCCGCTGTACACAAAGGATTTTATTTACAGTATTAACAATTGTTTCATTGATCAGGTGAGTCTAAAGGCCGCTAATCACAAGGATGGCCTCAAATACATACAGGATAGAGACAGCAACTACAAACCTAACAACTAGCCTACCTTCACCTATAGGAGTAACAAATATAGAACTAAACATGGAAATAGGCAATGAGTACCAGAAATAACCGAACCGAACAATTATATAGAGACCACTAAAAACAACAGAAAATCCAGAGATAGTAAATATTTATGGTTCAATCTAATCTTCAACTACTCTATATAAACCACCCTACCTTCTACATTCTTTAAACTAATTGAGAAACACTTCCCTAAACTACACAAACATCATAGAATTTTTAACAGAAGAACTATCAAACTCTCTTATTTTACTGCAGCCAACATAGAATCACGCATACATAAAATCAACTATAAAAGAATATCTAAAGAAAATAACCTACCAACATACACCATAGCACCAAATACAAAACGGAAACACATAACAGCATCACAACCACACACACATCGCAACAAAACATCAATAAACCTAAATCTCAACCCATCCCTAACAACGTACAAAACCGCAACGGAGAACCTGCACAGAGGAAGACCTCCAAGTGTAACTGCCACCTGTCGGATAAATGCCCACTATAATAATAGATGTCTGGAATCAAGTATAGTGTACCTGTTTACTATCAAATAAGGCAACTTAGCATGGCATTACATAGGTTCTACTGCTGGGCAATAAAAAAAAACATGGGATGTACATAGGCATTCTATAAAAAACAGTAGACTAGAGAACTCCACGACGCTGGCTAATAAGATCTGGCAAATTAAGGACACCAACCAGAAATATAAGATTAGCTGGTCGAAGTTATCGACTGCAAGGGCCTACAAAAATGGAATGTCCCACTGCGGACTTTGCAATATTGAGCTGCTCCATATTTTAAAGTATGATAAAATGCTGCCTAATAACAAAATAGTACGATCCATTTTATGTAGGCACAAAGCAGCTACCAAGTTCTCTAACTTGAAACCAGCATGATTCGATCCAGCAATATCAGAATTCAAGCAGAACCATCCGGGTTTTAATGTACTAGTTTCAGACCACTCCACTGTTATTAGCTGTCAACTGACCAACCAATCATTAAATCAACATCATAAATCTCCCAACATTTATTCCACTCACTCTCTATAACCGCATCACTTCCATTAAGATGAAACAATCAGTCTGCCAGACCTTAATCACCCATATATCATCACTACCCCTTTCACTTTTTATTCTCTATCTATCTATCTATCTATCTATCTATCTATCTATCTATCTATCTATCTATCTATCTATCTATCTATCTATCTATCTATCTATCTATTTACTCTTTCACCGTCCTTAGTTCTACCCCTTATGTCTCATCCTCGAATCCTTATCCTCATTCTATGTCTCCTGTCTCTTATCTCTTCCTCTCTTACTTTTTTTAATTATAATTTTTTATTTTAATCCTCCGAGATTTGATTAAACCTCTTATATTTATACTACATATCATGTATTTTTTTTATTTCTTTTCATGTTATTGTTATCATTACTGTTATGACTATTTTACACTTCCACTTACTGACCATCATATCTTCAACTAACACCAACACTACTACTATTATCAGCAATCTCATTCTGTACTTATCTTTTGCTTATTTTTTAAGTCCCTATCATTTTCATTCTAACGCCTTTATTATTATCTTTTATTATCTTTTATTATCTTTTATTATCGATGTTACTGTTTTCACTCACTTGATTCTCCGATGTATCTATAAATACCAATGCCATGTGTTACACCCTCCAATATTCCGATAATCTGATCAGAGACACACACTGTATTTAAGATCGAGTGGTGTAACTTCGAGTGATTAGCGGCCTTTAGACTCACCTGATCAATGAAACAATTGTTAATGGTGTAAATAAAACCCATTTTGTACAGCCGACCATGTTATTCTTCATGTTTTCACTACTATATATATGTATGTATATATATATATATATATACGATATATTAACAAATGGAAACTATATTTATAAAACCATATTTATTTCATTATACATAATTCAATGACACCAAGTCAAATTATGGTGCGCTTTCATCAGATAAAATATAATATAGATCAGTTTTATAAATAAATATTGACATACCCATAATTTGACTTGGTGTCCTTGAAATATCTATAATGAAATAAATATAGTTTTATAAATATAGTTTCCATTTGTTAATATATCGTATTTTTACTCCAATAATTTGTTGAGTGCTTTATATCAGTTATACAAATGTTTGCTTGTTGTATCCCAACAATTTAAATATAAATTTTACATATATATACATATATATATATATATATATATATATATATATATATATATATATATATATATATATATATATATATATATATGTAGTATATGTATATGTAGTATATGTATATATATATATGTATATAAATATATATATATCAATAATATTAATAAATGGAAGCTATCTTTATGAAATTATATTTATTTTATTATACATATTTCAAGGGTACAAACATTTTGGTCCGCACTCATCAGATAAAATACAAGAGTTGGTTTCAAGATAG
>OZ024751.1:7174423-7201923 GCA_964016885.1 Eledone cirrhosa
TATCCTCGTATTTAAATAGCCGATCTTCTCAAGGGGTAATTCCATATATGGTCAAAGTGATTGTCAAAAATCAGTAGTAATTCAGTGATTGCAAATTAGTAGGGGAGATGGTGGCTAAACCTGCCAGTAGGAGAAAGAGGGGAGGGGGTGGAGAAGACCCAATCAAGCGTTGGTAGTGCCAGCTACAGCTGGGCATGAGGTCAAAGAAGATACTGGGGAGGGGGAGGGGGAGGAATTCGGAATGGTAGGTAGAACAATGGGGGGTAAAAATATATATGAAAGAAAAAATACTGAGAGTGAAGAAAAGCGGTTAAGTGTAAAGAAAAAAGTAAAGCAAGTTCTACGACCTAGGTCTCTAGCTATTGTTAGGCTAGAATAAATAAATAAAGAAAGAAAGAAGTAAAGAAATAAATAAAGAAATAACGAAATAAGTAAAAGAACTAGGTGGGACGGATTAGGCAAGGACCCTTTTAAGAGGTATAAGTACGTAAATGATACGGTGACGGGTCAACAAATGGGGCCAAAATACTAAAGAGACTACCACGAAATAAATAATAAAGGTTTCTATCCCGGGCACAATGCCAGCAGCCACCCAGTGCAGCAAAGTGAACTAGTACGAGATAATAATTCTGAGTCCCGAAAAAAATATATACTAATGCTAACTCTAAAAGATCTAAAACAAGCTACATGAAAGTTCGTACGAAGTAAAGGTAGAATACGGAAAAATAAATTCAGAATCCACCACGCCCAAAAGAAAAGCGAAGAAAGAAATACTGAAACGAGAAAATAAGGCATAAGTGCCACTAAGAAATATAGAAGGCACGGAGAATAGTGGGAGCGGTCGGAAAAAGGGGGCAAGTATCCGGGGTCTAAACCAACTGCTATAAAAGGCGGAGTCCGCCAAATCTATCATAGACTAGGGAAAGGGGTGGGGGTACTAAGGCTACAAGGGGCCAAAGGGCAGCCTCGGGTGGGCGAGAAAAGACGCCGACAAAGGAGAAGAGCTGGGGTAGAAGGACTAAGGAGGGAAGGGGGAAGGAAATAAAGGAAGCGATAAAAGAATAAAAAGAAGATCTTACGTCTCCCTTGGCAAGCAAGGGTTACCCATTGCAAAATCGGCAAGTGGGGTGTTATAGCCCTAGTCTACCCCCCGGGTCATTATGGGCTTTGAGGGCGAGGTAAGTCCTACGCAATCTATGTTTACATGCAGTAACCAGTTCATCTTTCTTGTTTAGGAGTTGGTCCGTCGAAAACAGCATTTGTAAAGTTTCCTCCGAGCATAAATTGCACGGACGGCGTCCTCCCGTGTAAGAATTGGCTCTGGACAGTAATCTCCAAGTGAGATCATAGGTGATGTTGTTGTCCTTGAGGTCCCATATGTGGCCCGAAAGTGTAGTGGCGTGACGCCGGGCCGGGTTTCGGAAGGTATGTCTATGTTGGTATAGCCGGGTCTTGAAGTCACATGCGGTAAGTCCTATATAGGCTTTGTTGGAGGTATCCGTCCTCACGTTGCACTGGTAGATCACATTACTGTCTCTGCATCTATTGTTGAGTGGGCAAATGGATCTATCCGGACAGTTACACCTCCTGGTCGGTTCTCCACTGCTATTTAGGTTATTTCTGCCATCGGGGTTGAGTTTTTTGTTGTTAGAGGAGACGATGTTTTGTGCGAAGTTTGGTGTAGTGCTGTAAGAGAGTTTGATGGTATTTTTGTTAATTATGTTGCGGTAGCGGTGTTGTAATGGGAAGTGTTTTTCAATGAGCCTAAAGAATAGTTTCCCGATGGGAGTTGTCACCTCTGCGTTGTGGGGAGGATTGAACCATGTTACATTGCGTGAGCGGCGGAGTCTCCTGCTGGTTCCGATAATGGGAGCTGGACAGTAGGATATATCCTCCCGGAAACCACTCCGCTTGAGGGCCTGGTTGTAATAAGGCGCATGTTCATCGAATATCCGCTCATTAGCTGACAAACGGGATATGCGGAGGGAGATGTTTTTGACCAGGTGTTTGTGATGTTCCTAGGATGGTTTGATCGGCGGTGGATGTAGTGCAGATTGTCATTAGGTTTCCTGTATGGGTAGTACAGGTCGTTTTTGAGGTCGAGTGTCACATCCAGGAAGTTTACTCGGGTCAGGGACGTTTTTAGGGTTATTTTAAATCACCAGTCGCGGAAGAATCTGATTAATTGTTTCCGGACCCGATCTGTACTACTGGGGTTGTACCCTTTAAGGGTAAGGAGCCCATCATCACGGTACAATCCACCACCGAATGCAGGAAACATATCAGTGAGTTTGGCTATTAGGAATAATCCTATAAGATCTGTGACCTCCGCCGAATCCGTGGCGCCCATGCTGACGTCGAAGGGTGAGTCGGGAGCTCTTTTTATCCATTTAGAGTCGTCAAAGAGTAAGGCTGTCTTCCTGGCGTGGAGGATGATTTTCTTTCCTGGTCGGTGATGGGCACAAGTATTTCGGCGAAGTCCAAGGCGGCAGTAAGTAGCGGTAAGGTGATTGAAGCATAGTAGCTCTCTATGTCGAACTGTAAGAATTTAGTGTCTCGTTTATCCTCCATATTGCTGAACCATGAGATTACTTCCTGGGTGTTGATCCATAGGCTAAGTCGGACGTGTTGCTTGACTTTTGGTATCACCCGGTCTAGGATTTTTTTGCTGATTCTCCCTATGTCGGACTTCGTTGGGTTAATAAGCCTGATAGAGGATTGGATAGCTTCTATTCCTAGGTTGTGGGGGATGTTGGAGAACCAACTACATCGAACGTCACTAGTAGGGTTTGTTCAGAAAGGGGCATATTAGGGAGGTGATTGAGCATATCTAGGTCGTCCCTTATATAGCTTTTGATGTGTTTGAGAAAAGGCTTGAGAAGGGTATCAATGAAGTTGCTAAGGCGGTGGGTTTCGCAAGCGGGGCCTGCTATTATAGGTCTTAATTTCAGATCATTGGGGGAGGGGACATTGATGACTATGTCTGTGGCATCCTTGCATGCCTTACTTATTAATTCGCTTTTATGTACTTTAGGGATACCGTAGAAAAGGCTGGATTTACTTGAGAAGTCTGTGATGAAGCTGAATTCCTTGTTAGTGAGTCCTTCTTTGTATTGGTTGATCAGAGTTTTTAGATTTCTCATAATTTTCTGTTGATTGTAGTGTTCAACCTTTTCGTAGTATGTTTCGTTTTCCAAAGTGGAGATCGCTAAGTTGATATAGAATTCTGTCTCCATTAGGACTACTGTACTCCCTTTATAAGCCTCTTTAATTGTAATGGTTCTGTCGGTTTTTAATCTATTTAATTCTTCCCACACTTTCTTGTTGAGGTTTGGCTTGTGTTTTTGTCTGTGCAACTGTTGGTAAGGGAAGTTTGTGATGTGTTCACAGAATTCGTCCACGATTTTATTTCTACCTTTTGATGGGGTGTAATTGCTTCTATTTCTGGCTAATGATTAATCCTCATTGTACTGGTCGAATAGTTCTTCACTGAGTCGTAACTTTCTACAGAAGTCTGTGGTGTCTTCCTTCATCTCATAGTAGTTAGGACGTAGTGGGGTCGGTGTGAATTTAAGACCTTTGGAGAGTAAGTTGATAAGGTTAGGTGTTGGTTCTGCACTAGTTAGATTGATAATGTTTATTACTATCGCTTTCTCCTCCCTGTCTTGTGTTATCTTGTTTGCCTGTATCTGTGTGCTGTGTCTAAAAAATGGTTGGGGTAGAGGGGTTGTCTGCGGATGTTAAGTGGTCTCCTGTGTTTGTTATATTCCTTGTTGTTGTAAAATGTGGTTCGGGTTGGTGGTTGTAGATTGAATGGGGTGCTCCTGTACTGCGACTATGGGTGTGTGTTTACATGTGCCATGTTGGATTGTGGTGTTATAGGTTCTACGTTGTTGGTTGTATCGTGTGGTGTGGGTTTGTTGTGTATTGTGGAAGCGAGAGTTGAGAAAATGGAAATTACCTTGCTGTCCCCTTGAAGCGGGGAAGTTGTTACATCTATCATGGTGGTGGTATCTTTTCCCTATGTTTGACGATGAGGGATCCGCGTAGTAGTTGAGTAATTTGGTATGGTGTCTCCTTGAAGGGGGAAAGTTGTAAATGTCATTCTGGGGGAGATGATTTCTAGGGTTTTGTTCCTTCTTATGGTCGCGAGGTTGGGAAGTTCATCTTCGGTGTGGTGCTTCCTTCTTCGTTTGTTAGTGGCTTGGGGGTTTGCGAAGTTTTTGTGCGGTTCAGTTATGGGTTTTCCTATTTTTATGAACGGGTTATTGCAGGTGTAATCCATTTGAAAATTCGATTCATAGTGTAGGAACCAATCGGTACTTTTTTCCCAGCGTTGAAGGGATTTCAGTTCTTCTCTGTTGCAGTCCCCTTTCCATAATTTGGAGATCTTGTCTACCTTGGGGCCTTCAGTTTTATTGTTAATTTCCAGGAGGATCTCTTCATCGATGGTTTTGATTTTTTCCTCATTTGTCTGGGCCCTCAATTTAAGAAGTTCAATTTCTGTCTTCATTTTTTCCAATGCCATTCTTTCCCTAAGGTGTCTTTGAGGTTCGGGTTCATTTGGAATGGACTTTAAAAGCTTAGAAATGCGCAACCGGTAAAACTTAAAACCAAAACTGAATACTAAGCAATGCCATTACTAATTCTCACTTATTCCTAATTAAACTATTTTTCACTGTGAACAATTTGTCAGCATTTTCTTTTCCGTTTACCAATATATATATATATATAATAAGGGTTGATGGACCCAGCATATTTATCAATGCCAGTACCGGTTGTATCTCAGCGCACTCAATGGGCAATGTAAAATGCATTACCAGAGTATACACATAGTTATTTGCCTCAACACAACACACGTAAAACGGGTGCCTACAAGGTTCCCGGACTCGAGTTTCTGCAGCACTAATGCAGGAGTAAGGTGCACTGCACCATCTGTCTGTATATATTATGCAACAATGCACAATCGCCTTATGCGGATCCATCACCGGGTATCGCCTAATCAGTAACCAATCGATCGACATAATCCAAACACCGGCCCGTGCCGGTCGTGACTGTTTGTGACAACCGACACGGTAAAGCGATTAACTGGCAACCGATAGGATTCTATCTCTCAACTAGCCACTGATTTACACATTTTACGTGGAGACGGGAAGCTAAAAAGAATCAATCTTTTAGTTCCTGTCAGAAGATCTCAGCCAACGTGTCTCACACACTAATTATCAAGGGGTCAAAAGATGGCTATTAGAAATAGCAGTTCACATTGATATAAAATAGAATGGTAGCATTCGGTTCATGTCTCCAAGCCCCATTGCTAGAGGAAAGCGATGGTAACAATGGTAGTGCCAAGAACATTTAACGGACTTTAAATGCGATCATCCATTATATACCAATATAGTAGCGAGCTGAAATGTGTCACCACGTGCGTAGATAATTGTTTCTACTTTTGGCACAAGGCCAGCAAATACCCAGTACATTCCTGGTACTTTATTTTATCGACCTGGTAAGGATGAACGGCAAAGTTAACCTCGGCGGGATTTGAACACAGATCGTAAAGGGACGTAACTACGCTGGAAAGCATGTCCGGCCCTTTACCGATACTGCCAACGTGCGTAGATAATGAGTCTAATTCACAACTTAAAAGAGTGAGAGACAAAATTAAAAGCAGGAAAAAGAGTGCATATCAAACAAAAACACAATAAAAAGTGAAAAATTGTTTAACTTACTCTCAATATTCCGCTCGTTGGGAGATAATAATAATAAGGGTTGACGGACCCAGCATATTTACCAATGCCAGTACCGGTTGAATCTCAGCGAACTCAATGGGCAATGTGAGATACATTACCAGAGTATACACATAGTTATTTGCCTCAACACAACACACGTAAAACGGGTGCCTATAAGGTTCCCGGACTCGAGTTTCTGCAGCACTAATGCAGGCGTAAGGTTCACTGCACCATCTGTCTGCATATATTATGCAACATTGCATATATATATATATATGTATATATATGTCTTGCTTTGTAGGCAGCTAATGTGGATAACACAGTTGTCCTCTGCTCCTCAGTTTCATTAGCTCGACGCTGCTTTTCCTTAACCAAACCGGTCGACAATCTGCTGAGGCAACTTCTTTTTTTTCCACGAGGCATCAAAACGAAATGTGTAAAGCTTGAAACGATAAATTATACAATGTCAAATCTATAACTTAACTTAGTAATATGTTAGAAATTTCTGGTTGTGAAATATACAAAATATTATTGCTAGTACCTTTTGTTTCAAGTACAAAGAGTAAATTAAAATACGAATGAGCCGAATTGTAATAATCAAAACTGTAATAAAATTGTAATAATCACCCTAAAAGATGAGTTCCTATTGTATTGACGAAAGATAACTCTTGTCTTACTTAAAGATAACACTTGTCTTACTTAATCACGAAAATTGACACAAATAACCGAAAGTTTTTTAATGTCTCCAATATCGATTTTTGAAAGCCTTTGTAGATCATGTACAGGTTTTGTGCAAGGAGAAGCTCTGTAAAAAATTCCAAAGAAATTGCATGAATGGTTTAAAATATATGAGCCCTCATTAAAAATTCTCCACACACATACACACAGACAGAGAAAACTTCATCATTATATATACAGATATATGTATGCACATATAAATATGTGTGCTTATATATGTATAAATATATATATATATATATATATATATATATATATATATATATATATATATATATATATATATATATATATACAGACATATATATGCGTATATATATACACACACATATAAACATATATATGCGTATATATATATACACACATATAAACATATATATGCGTATATATTTATATATATATATATATATATATATATATAAAAATATATATACGCATAAATATGTTTATATGTGTATATATATATATACATATACGCATATATATGTTTATATGTGTGTGTATATATATACGCATATATGTTTATATGTGTGTGTATATATATACGCATATACATGTTTATATCTGTGTGTATATATATATATATATATATATGTTTATATGTATGTACGTTAATATATAAATATATACTTTGGCCGTTGTTTGTAACCATTTTCTTTTTTTACTATAACATTTCTGCTACAAAATTAAATATTAAATATTGGAGCCCTATGCCAATATGTGATGCTTTCAGTTATTTTGTATAATCCGGCTGATACAAAATAAATATAGTTACATATATATAAAATATATATGTAACTATACATATATATTTTAACATATATTTTAAGAATGTCAATTTAATTATTATTATTATTATTATTCTTTGAGACTCAGTTATTGATGTTATTTAACTGGAAAGTTTGTTGAAATGAATATCAAGCCGTTACCTGCAGATTCAGATATTCAGGACGTATCGGAGGGTTCTTGCTGTTCCCAGCAAGCATGCCTTTGGAAGTGTTCCAAAAAGCGGGGCTGGACTAATTTTCTTTAACCATCCTTGGAATGTAGAGTTAATCAATGCGTGTATACATTTATTTGCGACACTATATATATATACGCAAACGAAATACATACAAATTATGGTGAGGATTTTCATTTTCCAATTCCATACCTCCCATCTCCTCAATCTACTGTATTCTTTCTTCTCAGGAAGGACCAGCGTCCGAAACGTTAAGACCCTCTTCCTGCTATATCAAGAGTTAACCTTCCATATACTGTACCGATTGTGTTGTTATTTCTGTTTACCTTTTACACACACACACACACACGTGTGCACGCACTCGTTCAGTGGCCGAGCATTGCTGACTTGTGGAGCTATGTCGAACAGTTGCTGTCACGTGTGGGACTGATCCGGTTGTCGACTGAGTCCATTGTGCAGATGGTCTCGCCGTCTTCTTTCGGGGAGGAAGGGTAGGCGGTTTTCATCTGCCTGGTGGCCATGGCGAAAGAGATTGTGTGGTGGAAAAGGTTGAAAGGATTAAAGACAAACACTTTCCTCTTCGGCGAATCTCTAATTAACTTTTCCAAGTTTCACTTGAAGAAGAAAATCAGGGTGGAGAGGCAAGTGCTGCTTTCTAGCAAGTTTGTTGAAAGGTGGGTGAATGTAGCGAGAATGGTTCGAGTGAACGGGACCACTCTGAATATACGTCTGTAGTTTGAGAGATGGAAAAATTGAGAGAGGGCGCTTGCCCTGGTAGTCAGGGTGGCCGTGGTCTTTTGTGTGGTTTTCGCCACGAGTAACGCTTGGAGGTTTCCCGCCTATTGGGGAATTTTTCATTGTTTCAATTTTCATTTTATTGCTTATATATATATATGTGTTATGTCTTTTTTCTTTTCTTATATAAATAATAAAAATATTTACACGCACAAAACCCACATCGTACCGTCCTGTTCCGTCTGTGATGTTTTTCTTGATGTCAGCCCTTGTGGCCTATAAATAAATCATTATTATTATTATTATTATTATTATTATTATTATTATTATTATTATTATTATTATTATTTGTCTCAGTCATTGGTGTTAGTTAACTGGAAAGTTTGTTGAAATGAATATCAAGCCACTACCTGCAGCCTCAGATATTCAGGACGTATCGGAAGGTTCTTGCAGTTCCCAGCAAGCATGCCTTTTGAAGTGTTCCAAAAAGCGGGGCGGGGCTAATTTTCTTTAACCATCCCTGGAAACTTTTGGAGATAGTACCTAGTGTGCTTATGACAATCGGGACCACTTTGACTTTATGGCAGTTCCAAATCCTTTATACCTCCCATTTTAAGTCCTGGTATCGGTTAATTTTCTCCCTCTCATTCTCTTGCACTCTCATGTCGTTTCCTCTCGCTTTCATACCAAGTAGTTTCCTCACCGTATTTGCTGTTGCTTTGAGGATATTGTTGCACTGGTGAAGGCTCCTCGCCTCAAGTCATGGGAAGACTTTGTTTACCTTAGCTGTTGTTTCTTTTAACTGTTTCCTGTCTACAAATCTTAGGTTCATAGGTCTCCCACTATCATTGTTCAATTCATCTACCACAAAGTTTAGGATATCAACCAAATCTTGTCCTAGCCCGTCAGCATTCATCTCCTCAGTGGCCGTATCTCTGTTCCAGGTATTATTTATCTCAGCATTTAGATCATTGTCTGCTTCGGGTGGTTCCTCCGTTCTCTCGACCTCTTCACCTTCATTTCCCACTGGCTCGTTTGCCTGGCATACTCCACTCTCCATCTCCAAGCTAATCTCTCTGCTGAGTTCCTCCAGTTCCAGTTCGCTTATCCACCCATTAGTTCTTATTACCCGAGCCAGCCCGGCCAATTTTTGTTCATCTAATTTAAATAGACCAATCTCGTTCTAAATGTTATGCATCCGTTTCCTATAGCCTTTCTCCTTGGGGTTACTCTTCAGGTAACATTGCATAACAGTTCTATTCAATTCTTTCGTCCAGTTAGTTCTGGTCCCTTTCCTTCTTCTTCTTCCTCCGACACCAGCAGTATTTGGTTGACAGCCAGGTCCCTGATGCTGAACCAGGGAGCACCTGTTGGGTGAGAGTCTGTCACATGACATTCTGTTTAGGTTCGACATTTAAACACACTTATCGAGGATTGGCGAATGTATGGTTACATAACCACCGGTGATTTCGTCACTCCACGTGATTTTTGCGTGACATTATCACGCTGTAGACGAACATAAATAAACAAACAAACAAACGAGCAAAAAAACCCCCAAAAATGAATAAGCATAAGTTTCATTGTAATGTAATGTTTGAATGTCTGACTTAGTTTTTCCCTTCCCTTCTCTGTCCGTCTATTTGTTTTTCTCTTCATTTTTCTTTTCTTTACGTTTTTCGTTGTTGTTGTGCTGCTTTGATTTTGATTTTTGATTTTGACCGGGTAATCAATTCAGTCTATTTATATATTTTGATGCCTTCCTCTTTTAGTGGGGTCACTACGATTTAGCAGGGGGTAGCGGGAGATAATAGCGGCGGTAGTGATAATGAGGCATTAGTGGTGGTGGTGGTGTCGGTGCTGTGCTAGCAGCAACTAGCAGGAGGTAGTGGGAGAGAATAGCGGCGGTAGCGATAATGAGGCAGTGGTGGTGGTGATGTTATCGTAGTACTGTAGTGATGGTGTTGAAGTTGGAGTAGTATAGCGGTTGAGTCGACTTATTATTATTATTATTATTATTATTATTATTATTATTGGCGACCTACGTAGTAAATCGTATCATCGTGAGCTCCGCAAAGGTTTGTTATTTCCGTTTGTTAAAAATTGCCATTTATGGAAAATTTTATTGTTAACTGTTTATAAGCACACATACATTGTTTTCCGAAAAGGTCACCCAAAAAGATTGGGGCCTTGTGCCCAAAATTTTAACTTTTATTATTATCAAAAAATTTCTTTGAAAAAAAATGGCTAATTCCCCTCTGCACGAAGCAGCTGAAAGCCTTCCTCACAAAATAACACCTCACACCGACACCACCATTGTAAATGTTACTACGTTTGCCAACACAAAAAAAAATATAAGCAGTAGCAATATTTTAAATTTGTCTCAGGCAGACATTCATTTCCCGCCATTACCAATGACTGCAGGTGTTAAAGCCTCCACCACCACCACCACCGCGACAACCACCACCCTCACCAGCACCGCGACAACAAAAACAAAAGAAGAAAAAAATAAATTAACTCGTGATGTCGAAATGAAATCAAGCAAAATGGACTCTTGCGCACCAAAGACGAATGACGTCACCATCACCACAACTGAAACAAAAATTAAGATTAACACAAATAACGATAGCAACAACAACAACAATGACATTATAAAACCGACCCTCAGTTTCGCCATCGTAGCAAAACAATTCGAAGCGTTCACGGTAACTCAAGAAGATTTAGAAACTGCCAAACAAATGGTAAAGAAAGATGGGTACAGGGTCAGCCTCACCCCCCCCCCCACCTAATAAAATGGAGCATCGGCGCCTATGCACCGTGTCGAATAGAACAATAAATGTAAAATCGCGCCGAGTGGAACGGGCATCCGAGTCCCAAATCCAAAAAGCTTTGGGACATGTGTGGGCAAGAAAAACCCACATCAGACGTGGGCAAAAGTATGGAACCGTGTACGTGTTCTTTGAAACACCAGAGGAGGCTAGAGAACACTCCATGGCCCCATTAAAAAGTGACGACCTCACACTCGTCCCAAGCTATTGTGGCCAGAGACTCGTAAAGATCAGGGTGACCCACGTTCCACCGGCCATCGAAATTCCCTGGCTAATAGCGGCTGTCCTCGCCGGCATCGAAGCCAACACGAAAATAATAGCAGTAGCAAAAGAAAAGCAGGAAAACTGGTCCGGATCTGGGATGGAGCTCCTGATCCAAGCGGACCAAAAAAGCATTGAGGAGATCCCAGAGGTAATAGACCTCACTGACGGCAGCCACCTCACGGTAATTGTCGAGGGCAGAAGACCTAGGTGTGTCGTTTGTGGTGAAGGAACCCACCTAAGTGCTTTCTGCCCTCAGGCTAAAAGGTTGAGGCCACCTCTCCTACCCACCCCAGTGACACAACCATCAACACCACCAGTAGCAGAGATGGCAGCAACAACTGTAGCAGCAACAACAGAAGCAACTATAACAGCAACAACCCCAGCAACAGTAGCAAAACCAACACCACTACCACCACCAGCAAAACCAACACCACCACCACCCAACGCTTCAGAACTAGCACCAGCGCCTACACCATCCACCACACCACAACCAAAACTAACGGCTGTGGAGGATTTTCCACTCCCCGGCCTATCACAACTGGAGACAGATTGTGGCGACGAGGAGTGGGAAATGATATCCGGAAAAAAAAAAGAAACCAAAAAAGAAAAAATTCTCTTCCTTCTCCCTCCAAAAACAAAATGCAGAGGGAAACAAATAAACTAAGAAACAAAAAAGTTAGGACATATATGCCACCATCCACACCAGCATCACCAACCCCATCAACCCAAACACCAACACCATCACCATCACCATCATTAACTCCAACACCACCATCACCTACACCACAAAAGTCACCAAAATGCGAAACAGAAACAAACCCACAACAAACGCAAACAAAACAAAACAACCAAAACGATACACACTACACAGCATTAAATTTGAACAACAAGCAATTATTACACTACATCCAACACAACACCAGCATCACAGAAAAAGACTACACAACAACCCCAAAATTCACACCACCTCCACACATACAAATCACTCGCATCACACAGAAAACGTACATGACACTAAAACAAAAATTCCCAAAAGGCATCGGAGACTTCCGACAAGCACTCTCCAGGAGGATTTATAAGGACATCCTTCCTGAGGAGGCCACAAGCAGTGAAAAGGATGGAAAAACCGTCCTTCCCCTACGAGAAGTAAGGTAAGTGGTCTTTCCCATCTTTTCCACTCCTTTTCAACATGACCTCACTCAGAATAGGCAGCATAAATGCGCGTGGCTTGGGGTCGTCATGGAAGCAGGGCCACCTGCTCAACGACCTCAGGTCACTAAACATAGATGTAGTGGCCATCAGCGAGACCAGAATCTCCGAAGCACAGGCTTTCGCACCGATCTTCGGCGGCTACGATGTGTACGCATATTCCAGCCGTCCGGGATCGGGGGGAGGAGTTGCTGTGCTTTTTCGGAGAGGTTTGGATCTTGCCATACGGGCCATCTTCCTGGACCCAGAAGGTAAGTTGGTGGTGCTGGACGTGACCAGCGGAGACGGGCAAGCTTTCAGTTTAGTGGCCGTCTATGCCCCGACAGGAGCAGGGCGGCCTGATTTCTTCCGGCGTCTGGAGACCTTTCTTGGAATGTCCCGCTCTTTAGTGTTAGTGGGCGACTGGAACGGGATCTTAGATGCACGCTGGGATTGTGTGGGATTAGTGGATAGGGAAGGAGGGTGCAAGAGTCTCACCAACCTGCTCAGACGTTTTGAACTGTCTGACAGGTACCGAATGGATTTCCCGAATGTACCAATGTGGACTTGGACAAATCGCATAGGGTCATCCAGATCATATCTAGATAGAGTATTTTGTAGGGAAATAGATAGGTCTAGCATAGGCTGTCCACAATTCAAGATAGTCAGCTACACGGACCACAAATTCGTGATCTGTGTGCTTGACTTAGATAGGCTTCATAGACGAGGACCCGGCTACTGGAAGCTAAACGCGTCCTTACCAGCGCGCAAGGCCTACAGAGACCGGATTAGCGAACTAGTTAAGCGGGCGTTGACGGGGGCCATCGTCAACAACAAGTGGTGGTTTGCTCTGAAAAGAGCAATTAGAATAGAGTCCATTAGGTTTAGTAAGACTTTAGCAATAGAGAAAAATAGAGCAGAGGGAGAATTAGTTAGAAAATTAGATGAGGCGCTTAGCAAAGGCATCGCGACGGACGTACTTGCGGCGAAATTGGCCCTTGACCAATTCTTCAATGCAAAGCACGAAGGCTGCGTTGTCAGAGCTAGGGTGCGTGCTCTCAGACACGAGGGGACGAAAGCCGTTCAATGGGCCCGAGTGGCGGAGGCGCGTCGTGGCCACAAAGCCACGATCCGGTCTTTGGTGGACCACGACGGGCGCATGCTACTCGATCCCGGGCAAATGTGTGAAGCTTTTCAGCGACACTTCGCTCAACTATTCGGGGGCAGTGCCGGGCCGGATCGAGGGATGGACTTTAGTGTCTACCTCGACGGACTGCCGCGGCTTTCGGCCACTGAGGCGGAGTGTTGCGAAAAGCCGATAACAACCGCTGAAGTACGGGATGCAATGACTAGTTGCACAAGGGGTAAATCGCCTGGTTTGGATGGTCTGCCCTATGAACTTTACGTACAAATGCCAAACTTGTTCGGAGGCCTCTTGGCGGACGTCTACTGCAACTGGCAACAGAACGGGAGAATTCCCAGCTCTGTGAGCCGAGGAGCGGTGGCGCTGCTGAGAAAGGATCCGAACAAGGGGGATAACATACATAATTTTAGGCCCATAACTCTGCTAAACACAGAGTTCAAGATTTTGGCCAAGGTGCTAGCAAAGAGGTTGGCGCTTGTCGTTGGTGGTCTGGTGAGAGAGGCACAGACATGCGCCATTCCCGACAGATCCATCCACGACAACCTCCACTTCATGCGATACATCGTAGAGAGGGTAGCTAGGGAACCTGGCACGGGTGGGTCTTTGATCAATTTAGATCAGTCGAAAGCCTTCGATAGGGTCGACCATCGTTACCTAGCGGCAGTCCTGAGGGCGGCTGGCTTTGGGCCCGTCTTCAGAGGCTGGATCGCTTCCAAGCACAGCGACATCTGCTCTGCAGTGAGAGTGAACGGTCACCTTTCGGAACCGTTCAACATCATGCGCTCGGTCCGCCAAGGATGTCCCCTCTCGTCCCTATTGTACGTATTGACTCTCGAGCCATTACTGCACAAGCTGGAGACGTTGAGGGGGGTCCCGCGCGAACTAGGATGCGGAAGATCCGTGTCAGCATATGCCGACGATGTCACCGTAGTGGTGTCGAACGCCAAACACATCGAGGCGATCGGCACTACACTAAGAGAATACGAAGCGGTGACAGGAGCAATGGTCAACCAGGAAAAGTCAGTGGGCCTGCAGCTCGGCACCTGGAGAGGCAGGTCCATGCCGTCCAACAGCGTCGTCGGGCGCTGGACGGACGGACCGGTTAAATTGCTAGGGGTCTGGTTCGGTCCAGACCTCCAGACGGGCAAAAACTGGGACGAGGTGACGAGCAGGGTGGCTTCTCTCACCCAGAAATGGGCCGAGAGGAAGCTATCCCTGAAAGGTCGAGCGGAGGTGGCGAATGCATACATCGCATCCGTCATCTACTACCGCCTGACCGTCGTACCTTGTCCTAAGCCCCGCCTGACTGCGCTGGAGCGTTTGCTCTTTCGCTTCTTGTAGAAGGGACGCGCTCCGATGGTCAGGCGGTCCATCTGCTGTCAACACCCGCTACGTGGAGGGCTGGGCATGCCGTGGCTGATGATGCGCAGACACGCGCTCAGGCTACGACATCTCCACCTCTTCCTCGACGGTGATCAGGTGTGGTCGCCGTTTGCAAGGCACGTTTTTCCCCAGCTCGTCTCATTGACGGAGCTGCAGTCCTGGGTCAAGCGAAGACCGAGAGGGAGCGCTTGGAGACTGGAATGTCTTCAGGCGCTCACAGCCCTCGACCAATCGGGCAATGTGATCGGTGGAAACTCCACCTTGGCGTTCTATAGGGGATTAGCGGAGGGGAAGAGCGACGACGTACTTGGAGAAACTCTAGGCGTCGACGAAAATCAACTAGCCAATCTCTTCGGAAGGACTTTCGGGCCGGGCCCTATGGACAACTTCCAGAAATCCCTGGCCTGGCAGTGCTACCGAGGAGCTTTGCCAGTTCGGGATAAACTCTACAGGCATGGAGGTGCCGTCAGCCGGGCATGTCCGAGATGCGCGCAGGGCGACGAAACCGTCCTGCACGCACTCGTCCAGTGTCTGAGCATTGCTGACTTGTGGGTTTATGTCGAACACCTGCTGTCACGTGTAGGACCTATCCAGCTATCAGCTGAGTCCATCGTGAGGATTGCCCCGCCCCCTTCCTTTAGCCTGGAAGGGCAGGCAGTTTTTATCTGTCTGGTGGCCATGGCGAAAGAGATAGTATGGTGGACACGTTTGAAAGGGCTGAAGACGAGCACTTACCTCTTCAGTGATGCCCTGATTAACTTTTTCAAATTTCATTTGAAAAGGAAAATCAGGGTAGAGAGGGAAGTGCTCTCTTCCCAGCATTTTGTTGAAAGATGGGTGAGAGAAGCAAGTATGGCCCGAATGAATGGGCCTTCTCTGAGTATGTGTCTGTAAATTAAAGGTGGAAAACTGGGAGAGGGCACTTGCCCTGGTGGTCAGGGCCACTGTGGTCTTTTAATGGGCTTTCTCCACAAATGTCCCTTGGAAGTCTCCCCCCTATTGGGGAATTTTTCTTTGTTATTTTATTTCAACCTCTGTTTTTTTTACACGCAGAAATGCCCATTTGTACCGTCTTGTATTGTCCTGTACTGTCCTTAATGTCTACTTTATGTGAACCCTTGTGGTTAATAAAGAAAACATTATTATTATTATTATTATTATTATTATTATTATTGTTATTGTTATTCCTTGAATCTCAGTCATTGATGTTGGTTAACTGGAAAGTCCGTTGGATTGAATATCAAGCCACTACCTGCAGCCTCAGATATTCAGGATGTATCGGAGGGTTCTTGCTGTTCCAAGCAAGCATGCCTTTTGAAGCGTTCCAAAAAGCGTGAAGGGGCCGATTTTCTTTAACCATCCCTGGAAACTTTTGGAGATAGTCCCCAGTGCGCCTATGACAATCGGGATCACTTTGACTTCATGGCAGTTCCAAATCCTTTTCACCTCCCACTTTAGGTCCTGGTATCGGTTAATTTTCTCCCTCTCCTTCTCTTGCACTCTCGTGTCGAATGGGAAGGCCACATCCACAATCAGGCACGATCTTTTTTCTTTGTCTACAACCACCAGGTCAGGTCTATTGTGTTCCAGTTTTTTGTCCGTCTGTATCCTAAAATCCCACAGCACCTTCACCTGATTGTTCTCCATCACCGCCTCTGGCCTATGCTCATACCATTTCTCAGAATGTGGTAGATTGTTTACTTTGCACAGGTGCCAGTGGATCACCCTGCCCATCACATCGTGTCTCCAGCCCTTATAGTGGGTCTGGGCTAGGTGTTTACACTCGGACACAATGTGAGCCACAGTCTCCTCTCTCTCTCCACAGATCCTGCACAGTGGGCTGGCCTCCTCCTTGTAGATATGGTGCTTCAACCACTTCGTTTTGAGGGCCTGCTCCTGCGCAGCCATTAGCATTCCTTCTGTAGCCTTTTTGAGGTCTCCTCTTCTCAACCAGTTCCATGTCTGTGGATCTCTAAATTCAGTTTTCTCAAAGAAGGTACTATGAAGGGGTTTTCCCTTAAGGCTGCTCTTCCTCCTTGATGTTATTTCCTCCCTGGACATCCCCTGGCCTACTGTCCCCTCCAATTATTATTATTATTATTATTATTATTATTATTATTATTATTATTATTATTATTATTATTATTATTATTCCTTGAACCTCAGTCATTGATGTTAGTTAACTGGAAAGTCCGTTGGAATGAATATCAAGCCACTACCTGCAGGACGTTTCGGAGGGTTCTTGCTGTTCCCAGCAAGCATGCCTTTTGAAGCGTTCCAAAAAGCGTGAAGGGGCCGATTTTCTTTAACCATCCCTGGATACTTTTGGAGATAGTCCCCAGTGCGCCTATGACAATCGGAATCACTTTGACTTCATGGCAGTTCCAAATCCTTTTTACCTCCCACTTTAAGTCCTGGTATCGGTTCATTTTCTCCTTCTCCTACTTCTTCTTCTTCTTCTTCTTCTTCTTCTTCTTCTTCTTCTTCTTCTTATTATTATTATTATTATTATTATTATTATTATTACAGTTGCATTTATCTTGTTTATGTGCATACGAGTTATCACCAAGTCACAACCAGTGACCTCAAGAGACAACAAGGTCCGCCATGTTCAAGAAAGAACATACATATTCACACATGCATCTTTAGTGTTTAGACTTGTGATGTACTTATATTGACAGAATCTTCCTTAGTATATGGGCAGTTCCCATTAGTACTATCTTTTGTATTTCTCCTATACGCGGGTTTCCTGGGATTTGCGATATGTAATCATTAGACCCCTTAGGTATCATTCCCAGAGCGCCTACAACCACTGGTATTGTTTTAGTTCTCAATTTCCACATTTTTCCAATTTCTATCTCCAGGTCCTTATACTTGCTCAATTTTTCAAATGTTTTTATAGATACATTCTTGTCTATTGGAACAGACATATCAAGTAGCAGGCATACCCTCTTTTGAAAGTATTTCAATATTATATCAGGTCTGTTTGCATCTATCTTTCGGTCTGTTTGGATGCTAAAGTTCCACAAGATTGAGATGTGATCTTTTTCAAGTATGGGAGGTGGTTGATGCTCCCACCAATTCTTTTGATGGGGCAGGTCAAAATGCTTACACATTATCCAATGTATGTATTGTGCAGCTCTGTCATGCCTGTTTAGGTATTCGGTTGGAGCTATAGGACTGCACATTGAAATTATATGGTCAATGGTCTCTGGTTGTTTTTTGCATACACGGCATAATGGGCTGCACCCATTTTTTATTATGTTGGCTTGGTAATTTTTTGTTGGCAGACACTGATCTTGTGCCGATATAATCAGTCCTTCAGTCTCCGATTTCAGTCCAGAGGATGCCAACCACTGATGCGTTAAAGTTTTGTCAACATCAGGATTGTTAGCTCGCTCTGGGTATTTTCCATACAGAGGCTTTTCTTGCCATTTCTTAGCCAGTTTCTGTAGCAGTTCTTTCTTTGCAGTTACTACTACCTGCTTTGCTTTTTCTGTGTTTTCCATTTCAGCAGTAAATGGGACTTCTGAAATTTGTAGTCCATTACTGTATCTTTGTGCATCTTTTGTAATGGAATATGATCTTTTGATGCTTTCGTGTTTCAAAACGAGTTTGATCATCCAATCATGTGATTCCCTTAGATATGTAGATAATCCAATTGTTGCAGTTTTCAACGCAATATCTAACTGGATTAACCCACGTCCTCCTTCTTTACTAGGGAGATATATTCTATCTATATCTGCCTTAGGGTGATGCATTCTGTGCATGGTTAAGAATTTTCGAATTTTTGTATCGAGCCTACGGATCTCTGTGCTTGAGCAGTTGATGACATTGTAACTGTAGGTTACTACTGGTATGGCAAGCGTGTTTATGGCATCGATCCTATTCCTTGCATTCAATTCCGTTCTTAAGATTGCTCTTACTCTGCGGTAACATTCCTTCCTTATCCTTTCCCTCATTGTCGAGTGCTTGATTCCGTCTCCTTCACAAACACCTAGATATTTGTAAGTTTTTTCTTGATCAAGTTCTCTTATCACGTTCCCCCGAACAAGATTAATGTCTGAACTATTCAGCAGCTTTCCTCTGGTGAACGTTGCTTTGGCGCATTTATCCAGTCCAAACTCCATTTTAATGTCATCACTGAACTTCTTCACAATGGATAATAGCCCTTGCAATTGTTCATCATTTTTTGCAAATAGTTTCAGGTCATCCATGTAGAACAGGTGATTAATTGTTTTGTCATAGACTTTATATCCATGTTTTGTTTCATTGAGCATTTTACTTAATGGTATAAGTGCGATGCAGAATAAAAGCGGTGATAAAGAGTCACCCGGAAAAATTCCACAATTAATATTAACTTCTCCAGCTTCCAGTGATTTTGTTTCACTATTCAAAAGGAGTGTCGTTTTCCATGTCTTCATACTGAATGACAAAATCCTCCTGACAACGGGGGATACTTTGAAAATCTCTAAACATTTTTCAATCCAACTGTGTGGCAAACTATCAAATGCTTTTTTATAATCTATCCAAGCAATCGATAGATTTTTGTGTCTATTATGACAATCTTCCAGTATCATTTTGTTAACCAGAAGCTGATCCTTACAGCCATATGAGCCTCGTTTACACCCTTTCTGCTCAATGGGAAATAGGTCATTTGTTATCAGGTGGTCATATGTGTATTCAGTTAGGACTGATGTTAAAATGTTATCCATTGTGGTCAAGCAAGTTATCGGTCTGTAATCTTTGGAATTGTTTGTCTCATCATTCTTCGGAAGCAGGAATGTAATGCCGTTAACTAGCTATGAAGGTATCTTTTCTGGCTCCTTAACTATTTCATTGTAAAGTTGGGCTAACAGCTCATGAGACTCTGTGAAGGCATTTATCCAAAAGTTTTGTACTTTGTCTTTTCCTGGGGATTTCCATTTGCTGGTTTTTCTTAGAGCCAAGCGCAACTGTTCAACTGTAATATTTTCCCATGTTTGTTCCTCAAGGTGAGCTGTATCTTTCATTTGTCTGTCTATCCATGGGGCATGTATGTTATGAACTTTTTCTTCGGCCCAGATCTTTTCCCAGAATTCTTGCACTTCCTCCTTGGGTGGTATTGATTTAGCAGTTATTGTTGACTTACCAATTTTTCTGTAGAAGTTTCTTTGGTTGTTTTTGAACATATTATTGTCCTTATAGAATCTAGATCGTTTTTCAAAGCGCCTTATACGAGCAGCTTTGGCCGACACTTTTTGCTTGATTATTTCTATCAGCATGTCTATGTCACATGTTGATTTTATACTGTACTTTTTTTTCAATTTTCTAAGTTTAGTTTGTTTAACATGTTCACCTACTTTATAGTTTGTTAAAATTTCTATGTCAGATCGGAGAAGGTTTATTTGGCGATTGATGTTCTCTTGCCAAGTAGATTTCTGGTGGGAATTCCTTTGTTTTTTCATCTTCACTCCACATAAGTGAGTGGTGACTTTAGCCGATGCATAATAGGGATGATTTAAATCAGTAATGTTTAGTTTGTTTGTGATGATAATGTTTTTGAGAATTATGTTAGTCTTGTGTATTATCTTTTGGTTCTGTTTGGAGTTCTGGATCTTAGGGAGGGTGTCTCGTTGCCCCATGTCAGATTCTTTCATTTTCATCCATTCGATCATAATTTCATCCTTCAAGTTGGCAAGTTCATTCTCATTCCTTTCTTTATCATTTACGATCTCATTATTTTCATTTGGAGTTTCATCCTGAGCATGCACTCCCTCCACTTTTTCGATCCTTTCTTTAATTTTTTCTGTTGCCAGTGATTACGCCCCAATCCTGGGATTCGAAGTGTTACAGTTTACCTCGTTTTCACTGACACATGTTTCATTTTCCCTTCGCTGACTTTGTGCTAATAACTTGATCTGATCAATTTCTATATCAGTTAGTAACTTTTTTCTTACAATATTTCTTCGTATATTGGCTAGTTTGTTACTGTCAATATAGCCTCTGTTTTCGGGATGTTTCTTTTTCCAGTTGATATATGTCTGTTCTGTATTCGATGTATTTGATGGGTAGTACATGGCAGTGTAGAAAGCCTCAAGGATTTCTTTGTTATCTTCCCTTGACCATTTTTCTCTCTTTTTCTTTGGATTTCTTGGTGGTGAGCTTGGAGGGCCAACAGTAGGAGTATTCCGGTTATGGGAGGTCTCCAGCTCCGAAGTGATGGGAAGGTTTGAACCATTAGCTGATTTTTCGACCCCAGTCTGGTTCATCTCTGAGGGACGCGGCCCTATTTTACCCGGGTGACGGCCGATCCGGTATGAGATTTTATCATTAGAAATTTACTTTATTTTTTCGCGTTTTATCCTTATCCGCCAAGGGGTAATCATTTCGAGTTACCACATCTAGAACGAGTGTCAACCAAGACTAGAGGGGTCGTGCTCCCCTAGAGACACGGCTATTCCCCGCCAGCCGCCATCCCGGTATTTCTTGGTCAAGGGGTTTTCTTTTTGTTGTTTTTTTTTAAATTGTTATTATCATGAGTGGTTCCTTAATGTGAGCATTGCGTGGCTTAAGAATGAAATTATTAATAATTGTCTCCACTCCAGGCACAAGGCCAGCAATCACCCAGTGCATTACAATAATATAATATACTTTTTGTTGTAGTTGGCTGTTATTGTTGTTGGCTATGTCGGTGGTGGTGCCGGGGCTTTTTATATTGTTGGTGAGGAAGGGGTGAGCCAGCAGTCCCATAGTTGTTGATATTGACGTTTGGCCTTGGCCAGGTCACTAAGTCAATCTATTTATATCTTTTGCTAGCCTCTCCCTTGTCTAGTGATACCGCCACCTTCCCCTTTCTCTCTCAAGTTAACAGGGGAATAGTGGTGGTAGCATTGAAGGAGTGGTGGCGGCGGGGAGATGTGGGAGACAGTAGCGGCGGTATCGATACTGAGACAGTGGTGGTGGTGATGTCGATAACGAGGCAGTGGTCGTGGTGATGTGGTCGTATTATTATTATTAAACCCCCACTGTCCCTGTCTTTGTATTGTCCCCTACATGTCGGCCCTTGTGGCTAATAAATGAAATCATTATTATTATTATTATTATTATTATTGGCGACCTACGTAGTAAATCGTATCATCGTGAGCTCCGCAAAGGTTTGTTATCTCCGTTTGTTAAAAATTGTCATTTATGGAAAATTTTATTGTTAACTGTTTATAAGCGCACATACATTGTTTTCCGAAAAGGACACCCAAAAATATTGGGGCCTTGTGCCCAAAATTTAAACTTTTATTATTATCAAAAAAATTTCTTTGAAAAAAATGGCTAATTCACCTCTGCACGAAGCAGCTGAAAGCCTTCCTCACAAATTAACACCTCACACCGACACCACCATTGTAAATGTTACTACGTTTGCCAACACAAAAAAAATATAAGCACTAGCAATATTTTAAATTTGTCTCAGGCAGACATTCATTTCCCGCCATTACCAATGACTGCAGGTGTTAAAGCCTCCACCACCACCACCACCGCGACGACCACCACCACCACCACCACCGCGACAACAGAAACAAAAGAAGAAAAAAATAAATTAACTCGTGATGTCGAAATGAAATCAAGCAAAATGGACTCTTCCCCACCAAAGACGAATGACGTCACCACCACCACAACTGAAACTAAAATTAATATTAACACAAAAAACGAAAGCAACAACAACAACAATGACATTATAAAAACGCCCCTCAGTTTTGCAATAGTAGCAAAACAGTTCGAAGCATTTACGGTAACTCAGGAGGATTTAGAAAATGCCAAACAAATGGTAAATAAAGATGGGTACAGGGTCAGCCTACCCCCCACCTAATAAAATGGAGCATCGGCACTTATGCACCGTGTCGTATCGAACAATAAATGTAAAATCGTGCCGAGTGGAACGGGCATCCGAGTCCCAAATCCAAAAAGCTTTGGGACATGTGTGGGCAAGAAAAACCCACATCAGACGTGGGCAAAAGTATGGAACCGTGTACGTGTTCTTTGAAACACCAGAGGAGGCTAGAGAACACTCCATGGCCCCAATAAGAAGTGACGACTTCACACTCGTCCCAAGCTATTGTGGCCAGAGACTCGTAAAGATCAGGGTGACCCACGTTCCACCGGCCATCGAAATTCCCTGGCTAATAGCGGCTGTCCTCGCCGGCATCGAAGCCAACACGAAAATAATAGCAATAGCAAAAGAAAAGCAAGAGAACTGGTCCGGATCTGGGATGGAGCTCCTGATCCAAGCGGACCAAAAAAGCATTGAGGAGATCCCAGAGGTAATAGACCTCACTGACGGCAGCCACCTCACGGTAATTGTCGAGGGCAGAAGACCTAGGTGTGTCGTTTGTGGTGAAGGAACCCACCTAAGGGCTTTCTGCCCTCAGACTAAAAGGTTGAGGCCACCTCTCCTACCCACCCAAGTGACACCACCATCAACAACACCAGTAGCAGAGATGGCAGCAACAACTGTAGCAGCAACAACAAAAGCAACTATAACAGCAACAACCCCAGCAACAGTAACAAAACCAACACCACCACCACCACCAGCAAAACCAATACCACCACCACCCAACGCTTCAGAACTAGCACCAGCGCCGACACCATCCACCACGCCACAACCAAAACTAACGGCTGTGGAGGATTTTCCACTCCCCGGCCTATCACAACTGGAGACAGATTGTGACGACGAGGAGTGGGAAACGATATCCGGAAAAAAAAAGAAAGCAAAAAAGAAAAAATTCTCTTCCTTCCCCCTCCAAAAACAAAATACAGAGGGAAACAAATAAATTAAGAAACCAAAAAGTTAGGACAGATAGGCCACCATCCACACCAGCATCACCAACTCCATCAACGCAAACACCAACACCATCACCATCATTAACCCCAACACCACCATCACCTACACCACAAAAGTCACCAAAATGCAAAACAGAAACAAACCCACAACAAACGCAAACAAAACAATACAACCAAAACGATACACACTACACAGCATTAACTTTGAACAACAAGCAATTATTACACTACATCCAACACAACACCAGCATCACAGAAAAAGACTAAACAACAACCCCAAAATTCACACCACCTCCACACATACAAATCACTCGTATAACACAGAAAACGTACATGACACTAAAACAAAAATTCCCAAAAGACATCGGAGACTTCCGACAAGCACTCTCCAGGAGGATTTATAAGGACATCCTTCCTGAGGAGGCCACAAGCAGTGAAAAGGATGGAAAAACCGTCCTTCCCCTACGAGAAGTAAGGTAAGTGGTCTTTCCCATCTTTTCCACTCCTTTTCAACATGACCTCACTCAGAATAGGCAGCATAAATGCGCGTGGCTTGGGGTTGTCATGGAAGCAGGGCCACCTGCTCAACGACCTCAGGTCACTAAACATAGATGTAGTGGCCATCAGCGAGACCAGAATCTCCGAAGCACAGGCTTTCGCACCGATCTTCGGCGGCTACGATGTGTACGCATCTCCCAGCCGTCCGGGATCGGGGGAGGAGTTGCTGTGCTTTTTCGGAGAGGTTTGGATCTTGCCATACGGGCCATCTTCCTGGACCCAGAAGGTAAGTTGGTGGTGCTGGACGTGACCAGCGGAGACGGCCAAGCTTTCAGTTTAGTGGCCGTCTATGTCCCGACAGGAGCAGGGCGGCCTGATTTCTTCCGGCGTCTGGAGACCTTTCTTGGAACGTCCCGCTCTTTAGTGTTAGTGGGCGACTGGAACGGGATCTTAGATGCACGCTGGGATTGTGTGGGATTAGTGGATAGGGAAGGAGGGTGCAATAGTCTCACCAACCTGCTCAGGCGTTTTGAAACTGTCTGACAGGTACCGAATGGATTTCCCGAATGTACCAATGTGGACCTGGACGAATCGCATAGGGTCATCCAGATCATATCTAGATAGAGTATTTTGTAGGGAAATAAATAGGTCTAGCATAGGCTGTCCACAATTCAAGATAGTCAGCTACACGCACCACAAATTCGTGATCTGTGTGCTTGACTTAGATAGGCTTCATAGACGAGGACCCGGCTACTGGAAGCTAAACGCGTCCTTACCAGCGCGCAAGGCCTACAGAGACCGGATTAGCGAACTAGTTAAGCGGGCGTTGACGAGGCCATCGTCAACAACAAGTGGTGGTTTGCTCTGAAAAGAGCAATTAGAATAGAGTCCATTAGGTTTAGTAAGACTTTAGCAATAGAGAAAAATAGAGCAGAGGGAGAATTAGTTAGAAAATTAGATGAGGCGCTTAGCAAAGGCATCGCGACCGACGTACTTGCGGCGAAATTGGCCCTTGACCAATTCTTCAATGCAAAGCACGAAGGCTGCGTTGTCAGAGCTAGGGCGCGTGCTCTCAGACACTAGGGGACGAAAGCCGTTCAATGGGCCCGAGTGGCGGAGGCGCGTCGTGGCAACAAAGCCACGATCAGGTCTTTGGTGGACCACGACGGGCGCATGCTACTCGATCCCGGAAAAAAGTGTGAAGCTTTTCAGCGACACTTCACTCAACTGTTCGGGGGCAGTTGGGCCGGATCGAGGGATGGATTTTAGTGTCTATCTCGACGGACTGCCGCGGCTTTCGGCCACTGATGCGGAGTTGCGAAAAGCCGATAACAACCGCTGAAGTACGGGATGCAATGACTAGTTGCACAAGGGGTAAATCGCCTGGTTTGGATGGTCTGCCCTATGAACTTTACGTACAAATGCCAAACTTGTTCGGAGGCCTCTTGACGGACGTCTACTGCAACTGGCAACAGAACGGGAGAATTCCCAGCTCTGTGAGCCGAGAAGCGGTGGCGCTGCTGAGAAAGGATCCGAACAAGGGGGATAACATAGATAATTCTAGGCCCAAAACTCTGCTAAACACAGAGTTCAAGATTTTGGCCAAGGTGCTAGCAAAGAGGTTGGCGCTTGTCGTTGGTGGTCTTGTGGGAGAGGCACATACATGCGCCATTCCCGACAGATCCATCCACGACAACCTCCACCTCATGCAATACATCGTAGAGAGGGTAGCTAGGGAACCTGGCACGGGTGGGTCTTTGATCAATTTAGATCAGTCGAAAGCCTTCGATAGGGTCGACCATCGTTACCTAGCGGCAGTCCTGAGGGCGGCTGGCTTTGGGCCCGTCTTCAGAGGCTGGATCGCTTCCAAGCACAGCGACATCTGCTCTGCAGTGAGAGTGAACGGTCACCTTTCGGAACCGTTCAACATCATGCGCTCGGTCCGCCAAGGATGTCCCTCTCGTCCCTATTGTACGTATTGACTCTCGAGCCATTACTGCACAAACTGGAGACGTTGAGGGGGGTCCCGCGCGAACTAGGATGCGGAAGATCCGTGTCAGCATATGCCGACGATGTCACCGTAGTGGTGTCGAACGCCAAACACATCGAGGCGATCGGCACTACACTAAGAGAATACGAAGCGGTGACAGGAGCAATGATCAACCAGGAAAAGTCAGTGGGCCTGCAGCTCGGCACCTGGAGAGGCAGGTTCATGCCGTCCAACAGCGTCGTCGGGCGCTGGACGGACGGACTGGTTAAATTGCTAGGGGTCTGGTTCGGTCCAGACCTCCAGACGGGACGGACAAAAACTGGGACGAGGTGACGAGCAGGGTGGCTTCTCTCACCCAGAAATGGGCCGAGAGGAAGCTATCCTTGAAAGGTCGAGCGGTGGTGGCTAACGCGTACATCGCGTCCGTCATCTACTACCGCCTGACCGTCGTACCTTGTCCTAAGCCCCGCCTGACTGCGCTGGAGCGTTTGCTCTTTCGCTTCCAGTGTCTGAGCATTGCTGACTTGTGGGTTTATGTCGAACACCTGCTGTCACGTGTAGGACGGATCCAGCTATCAGCTGAGTCCATCGTGAGGATTTCCCCGCCCTCTTCCTTTAGCCTGGAAGGGCAGGCAGTTTTTATCTGTCTGGTGGCCATGGCGAAAGAGATAGTATGGTGGGCACGTTTGAAAGGGCTGAAGACGAGCACTTACCTCTTCGGTGATGCCCTGATTAACTTTTTCAAATTTCATCTGAAAAGGAAAATCAGGGTAGAGAGGGAAGTGCTCTCTTCCCAGCATTTTGTTGAAAGATGGGTGAGACAAGCAAGTATGGCCCGAATGAATGGGCTTTCTCTGAGTATGTGTCTGTAAATTAAAGGTGGAAAACTGGCAGAGGGCACTTGCCCTGGTGGTCAGGGCCTCTGTGGTCTTTTAATGGGCTTTCTCCACAAATGTCCCTCGGAAGTCTCCTCCCTATTGGGGAATTTTTCTTTGTTATTTTATTCCAACCTCTGTTTTTTTTTACGCGCAGAAATGCCCATTTGTACCGTCCTGTATTGTCCTGTACTGTCCTTAATGTCTACTTTATGTAAACCCTTGTGGTTAATAAAGAAAACATTATTATTATTATTATTATTATTATTATTATTATTATTATTATTATTATTATTATTAGTATTATTTTTATTGATCAAGGTGTAGATATCGATAAAATACGGATCAAAATTATCACCACA
>OZ024751.1:7206923-7306923 GCA_964016885.1 Eledone cirrhosa
GTCCTTGGAAACACAGTGATAAAAGGGTAAGAGAGAATATACACGAGGAATGGTGTTGTAAATTTCTTTCTATAAACCTTCTGCGGCAATTGACAGGAAAAATATACACATTTAGAAAACCACACTCTCAAAATCTTGTGAGTATACTCACACAACTCATACATACACACGTACACACACGTACACACCAATGCCCTCATCCCCCCTAATTTCTGTATATAAACCTTCTGAAATTGACTGGAATAATACATACATTTAGAAAAACCACACGCTCACAATCTTGTGAGTATACTCACACAACAGTTACAAACACATGAATAAAAATATATGCGCCCTCATATATAATATATACATATATATATATACTTAAGGTAAACATTGATGCAATTCAATTCAAACACTAAACGTACTTTTTCCACATAGGAGCGACGGAGTATATATCGAATAAGAAAAAGCGAAGTAGTTTCAGATATTAACGTCATTTAATGATAATGCTGTGATACATATTTCAATGACGACAGTGGCCACACTGTTCGTTGCGCCCAGTGCCATGACATCATCAGACAGCTTCTTACATAATAAGGCTATGTTTTCGAGGCAATCCAAATTGAATCGACACGGGAACGGACAAAGCGTGTGCTCTTGAATCCTTCACCCGTTCCTTTGTGAGTCCTAATTCAACCCCACCAGTGTGCGCAGGCGCAAGTCCGAAGGAAGTTGACCATAAACTACCTCAAAGTCCTACGAAACTCGCTTGGCCTGGGCCCCCTCTCAACCAAACAATCACCACATCCAGGTCTGTAATATGACAGTTATAATTTACTGCTAGTCCCCCTGCTAGTGGCATTTGGCCGAAAACTAGTGGGGGTGGGAGAGTATGAGTTTCAATAGGTCTCAATACTTCCCCTAAATTATGCATGGACAATAGGATTGACCATCACCCGCTAAGAGAATATATACTTATTTCTAGGTATTATGGTTTCACAGTGCAAATTATGATTGAAAATTAGAAATTAAAAAAAATTACAAGTTAAACTCTTGATTGAAGTAAGTAAATAAAAAAATAGTTTCTACTGTTGGCACTAGGCCAGCAATCCACCAGTGCATTACTGGTACTTTATTTTATCGACCCCGTAAGGATGAAAGGCAAAGTCAACCTCGGCCGGATTTGAACTCAGATTGTAAAGGGACGTAACTATGCTGGAAACATGTCCGATACTGCCAATTCACCAAAAAAAATAATACCTAGAAATAAGTATATATTATCTTAGCACGGTCATGTTCAATCCTATTGTCCATGCATAATTTAGACGTAGCATTGAGACCTATTGAAACTCATACTCTCCCACCCCCACTAGATTTCGGCCAACTGTCACAGGAAGGGCGACTCGCAGTAAACTATAACTGTATCATATTACAGATCTGGATGGGGTGATTGTTTGGTTGAGAGGGGGACCTACCCAGGCGGGTTTCGTAGAACTTTGGGGTAGTTGATGGTCAACTTCCTTCGGACTTGCGCCTGCGCAGACTGGTGGGGGTGAATTGAGCCTTACAAGAGAACGAGCGTAGGATTCAAGAACACACGCTTTGTCCATTCCCGTGTCGATTCAATTTGGATTGCCTCGGAAACATAACCTTATTATGTAAGAAGCTGTCTGATGATGTCACGACACTGGGTACACCGAACCGTGTGGCCACTGTCGTCATTGAAATATGTATCACAGCATTATCATTAAAGGACTTTAATATCTGAAACTACTTCGCTTTTTCTTATTCTCTCATTCTCTCTCTCTCTCTCTCTCTCTCTCTCTCTCTCTCTCTCTCTCTATATATATATATATATATATATATATATATATATATATATATATATGAAAAGCACAATACCTTCTTCTAATCGTCACGTAAAATCTTGTGTGTACATGTTATAGCTTAATTTCTATAAGATATTGCTTGTTATAGTCTATTATTCCAGGGTTAGCGCTTTGGTTTGTGTCAGAAGGTATGGCCCCAGATGGAGCAGCAGTACTGTTGGTTAGGGTAGAAAAAAAGTCCTTGTCAAAATCTGAAAACACTGGTGTTGTGTGTCTTTAGTTTGTATTTTTATTTAAAGAAAACACTCAAAGTTCCCACTTCAAGAATTTGTTTTATTCATTTTGCTTTGTCATTCGTTGTGGTGTCTTCTCTTTGTTAATTTCTCAACGTTATTTATTAATAACACCGTGTAACATATTATTTTTATCCCCGGTGTCATTTCCTGGTTTGTTATATCCCATCATTATAAAAGAACACATTATTTAATCAGAAGTTTGGATTTGTGGTCAAAAGTTTGATATATTCAGGGTGGGAAAATCCAGTATCAATAAATCTCTTTAATCCACTTTTTAACAATTTTTTACTTTATTGCACTTTTATAATTTTCTTTGGGTATTACTCTTTATTTTATAATTTTAATTTAACCTGAAACATATATAAACAAATCATTTAACATAAGCAAATTAAACTTACATACAACGTAAAATCCAGCATACAAATAATTCTAGTGAATAGCTTAGAATGTTTACAAACCCAAACTTTTAACTGTTTAATAGCACTTCCTTATTTATTTCGGACCTAAGCAACACAAACAAGTGATTACAAGCCAGGAACACAGAAAAATAATTTTTTTGTTACATGGTGTAATCTATGTCGAACGTGCCCATTCTTCTGTCTTCAATAATTTTATTGGTTTACATTTTTTAACACGCGATCTTTTTTTCTTCTCCTTATCTCTTCTCTTCCTTTTCATTTGTTTCAGTTCCACAAGATTTTCGAGCTATACACAGCACGGCACTTTTTCCGATTCGTAGCATAAAGTTCTGTGTACACATTATAACTTATTTGTTTTGTTTTTGTTTTGTCTTGTCTCTTACTCCACGCAAAACGCTGTCGTTTGTAGCCATGGTTGGACCAGCAGCACCGTTGGTGGAGGTCAAATCTGCCAAGGTCCATCTCAACGGCTCACGTGACTGGAGATGTGTGTCTTTGGGTTGAATTTTTATTTTAAAAATGAATTAAAAAATCTTAAAGTTTCGCTTTCATGAACATTTTTGTTATCCCTTGTTTTCGTTCGTTGTCTTGTCTTCTCTTTGTTAATTTTCGTAAGTTATTTATTAGTAATCTGTGTCTAAGGTTTTCTCTATTCACTCCTCAATAATATCAATGGTTAACTTTAAAACAATATCTTACTTTTTTCTTGTTTCTTTCCTTTTCATTTGTCTCGGTTTCCCGAGATTCTCATGCAACAAATATAACAATACGTTCTCCCAATTGTCACATACTATGCTCTGAGTACATGTTATAATTTAATTTGTAGAAGTTATTTTGTCTCGTCTCTAACTCCACGCATAGCGATGTGGAACGTATCAGACACTTTAACCTCGTATTAACCAGCAGAAACGTTGGAAAAGGTCGAAACTATCAAAGTCAACGGCAGAAGAAACTACAGGTCTGTGGCTTTCGTTTGTATTTTTGTTTAAAAAGAAATTATGGTTTCCTCTTCAAAACGTTTGTTTCATTTTGCTTTGTTTTACTTCGTTGTATTTCTTTGTTAATTTTCCTAATATATTTTTAGTAATCTGTGCCGAACGTGTTGTCTCTTTCCCGCACCCCAATAATTTCAATGGTTTATAATTTTAACACAATACCATACTCTCTTGTTCTTGTCTTTCTTTCCTTTAATTTTCCTTTTCTTCCTTTCTTTTCAGTCTCACGCGAGTATCGTGCTATAGAAAAGCACAATACCTTCTCCCATTCGCCACATAAACCTCTGTGTACACATTATACCTTAATTGCTAGAATTTATTTATTTGTCTCGTCTTAGTCCACCCTGAAGTTCTGTGTCCTTCATTTGTAATTTTATTATAAAATGAACAACTTTTTTTCAGGTTTCCCTTTAAAAATGTGTTTTACCTTTTGCCTTGATTTCATTCGTCGTCTTCTCTATGATAATGTTATATAGTGAAGGTACGCGGCAGAGTAGTTAGAAGATTCGATTCACAATCGTTAGGTTATGAGTTTTATTCCCGAACAGAGTGATGCACTATATACTTGAGCAAGACATTCTATTTCACGTTGCACCTTCTGCCCAAATTTGCGACCGGTAGAAACGTTGGAGAAACGTTGTTTCCTCGGTCGGATTTGACGAGATCTGGGATCTTGTCGATCGACTGTCGATATATATATATATTCATTATTTAAGCAAATCAAGACTACAAAACTCACATAGAAGACGTTAGTTAAAGAGTGTCAACATTAGTTGCAGCTTACTGTAAAGAATAAAAAAGTGTCAAAATTAATTGAAGTTTAATGTAAGGAATAATAGTGTCCGTTTACAATTGTTTCACTACTCCATATAATTGTTTCTACTTTTGGCACAAGGCCAGCAATTATCAGACCATAAAGGGCCGTAACTCTTCGCTGCAAAGCATGGCGTCCGACCCTCTACCGATACTGCCAATCCACCACCCTTATTCCACTACTGCATATAATATTTCTGGATCAATCGATTATGAGATCGTTATTGATCTGGTTCAGAGAAACATAAGTAACTTAAGTTATATTATGGAGCAGATCTTCAGAACTTTAGATGAGATAATGAAAGTATTATCTATATATATAAAGCTGTGGTTGTCTGTCTGTCTATCGATTTTTGGCACACATCTCCTCTTAGAATCTCTGACGGAATTGCACCGAAATTGCTATACTTGTACATTGAGCCCTAGCGAAGACATCGGAAAAAAATATTTCAAATTGATCCACCCTATGTTACGAAATCGAATCTAATGTATCGATTTTTGAGCGTAAGTGACGAGTTATTTCCCTTTGTTCTGTTTACATTGAGCGTCTTACGTTGTTTTTCTCTGCGTTGCAGTGTTTACATTTTCGATCTTTGTTAATAAATAACCAGTGGAGTTTTTATCCCCAGCATCCTCTTTTGTTATAACATTCGGGTTATCGTTATGTTTTCTTAACTTCATAAGGCATATTGTTGGTTGAGGGAAGGCATATTGTTGGTTGAGGGAATATTAATCAAAAACACCACATGCAAGTCTGCACAGTAGACACTACAGTTTTTAAGCCAAAAAAGAAACTTAACATTGTAACTTTAACACAGCTACTGAGCGACCCCGAGCAACGCCGGGCTTTACTGCTAGTTATAGATAAAATGGAAATGAAATAAAAAATATAAAATAAGAGGGTTACGTGTCCGTGAAGATTACTCAGATTGGCAGTTCACGAAAGGGGACTTGGAGAGCGTAGTGTCTGCTATAAACAAGCATTACCCATCTGTCGAGGCTATAGTAAACAAATCTGCCTATGCGAAACAAGATGGCTACTTTTAGGAAATGTATCTTATTAAGTAGAGACGGGTTTCAGGGAGGTAACTCCTTGAAAAGTTAAAATCACAAAAATGTATAACTAAGAAATGCAAGGGACTTTAAATGCAAGATAATGCAAGAGAGGTAACTTATTTGTGTTTAACTGTAGCGATAAATACTTAACATGTTAGTTATATGGAAGGGCAAGATTAGATGAAGGACTAGGTTGGGTCGAATATTCTGTTAGCGAAAGAATTCGCCCTACGATGGTGGCAGTTAATAACTAACTCATTTCTGTCGTTAATGGGATGGTGACAGAAGGTCCCTTGCATTTCTTAGATATACATTTTTGTGATTTTAACTTTCAAGGAGTCACCTCCCTGAAACCAGTCTCTACTTAATAAGATACATTTCCTAAAAGTAACCATCTTTTTACGCATAGGCAGATTTGTTTACTGAGTAATCTTTACGGACACGTAACCCTCTTATTTTATTTTATATTTCTTATTTCATTTCCATTTTATCTATAATAATACTTTAATTATATCATCAGATGTTCTGAAGATCTGCTCCATAATATAATTTAAATTACTTATCTTTCTCTGAACCAGATCATTAACGATCTCATAATCGATTGATCCAGAAACATTATATGGAGTAGTGAAACAATTGTAAACGGACATTATTATTCCTTACATTAAACTGCAATTAATTTTGACAATTTTTTTATTCCTTACATTAAACTGCAACTAATGTTGACACTCTTTAACTGTCTTCTATGTGAGTTTTGTGGTTTTGATTTGCTTAAATAATGAAGATTTCAAGGTTTGTGCACCTAAGCTCCGCATGAACCCAGTTCACTAGCTGCTTCCCACTGCTTATTGCACATTGAGCACATGCCTTTAGGCTTTTGGCTTCTAATATCTTCACCAATCTCTCGTTTCCTATCTCTATCTCTCTATTTAAGATTGGTTTACACTTGAACTGTCTATATATATATATATATATATATATATATATATATATATATATATATATATATATATATATATAAGAAATAGGATTTCGCTTCAAGCATAGCTTTATACAATATGTATAAATATTTCGTATCTCCCAAGAAATACGGTTTTAGGAAGCCGTAGCTATGCAAATACCGGGAGGCTAACGCCCTCTGGTGATGTCGAGTATATATACCCTCATGTATAGATAAGAAATGTATAACCTGTAAAATAAGCCCCCATATTAACTGTGAAACTAGAAATGTAGTGTATAGCATAAGATGTACTGACGGACAATGTAGAGAGAAAAATATAGTGTACATAGGTGAGACAGCTCGTAGTGTAGGGGAACGGATAATTGAACACTGGCGAGACCTTCAAGATAGTAAAGAATCATCTGTACTCTACCAACATGCTAAAATAGAACACAAGGGTAAATTAGAGAACATAGAAATAAAAATAGAATCTACACACAGAAAAGACGCAATGTTTAGACAAATCACAGAGGCAATAAACATAAAAGAATTATAACCAAAATTAAATAGAAAATATGAGTGGAACAGGAACATCACAACTTACAATTAAGGACAAAATGAATACACACACACACTTAGAACAAACAACCAACCAGTAACATGTAAATAAACAAATAAATAAATGAACATAAACACACTCAGCCACCCGGATGTGGCGCATGCGCAGACTGAGCACACAACACACACACATAAACAAAATGGCGTAGGACAGAACAAAGGAGAGGCACAAAAACAAAGAAAGGAATCCCCAGTCACTGAAGAGGTCACAGAGTGTGTGACAAAAGAACTAGGACAATATATAAACAACTATCTGGTTGTGGAACCAGCCAACCAACCAGAAATTTATAAATTTATTATAAATTTATTATAATAAATTGAAGTGAAAGCAACTGGTGCGTGTGTTTCTTATTGGCAACATGAACCTCCCAAACTATAACAATATATATATATATATATAATAAAGTATATATCCCTACACGCACAAACCGCTTAGGGACACATGTATTGTCCAACCATATGCCAATGTGGTTCAATGGCAGGTTAATAAATTAACGAGCCATATCATATATAATCAAGGTTTAGCAAATAAGAAAATGTTTCAAAATAAATTTAAAAAAATTGACTTTACTCACTATGGTTACCTTTACCGAATCGGTTTCGAGTCTCAAAAATAAACGGACAGTCCTTACGGAATCCATTGCAAAGATAAACTCTCGTCAGAAGGATCTTTTCACTCGGAGAATATAAAATTCCCGAGTTTAAATTACGAACTGGCGCTATTCAAAATTGTTCCCGAGATGAGAATAAATGAAGTGGAAGCAATTCCTTCAAGTGCCGTGTGTAAAGATAGAAGCAAAGGCAGGGAGGTCAGTCTACTACCGCTATCACTAGCAGCACTCAGAACGACCAAATTCTTTTTCTCGACCAAGAGGAGAATAAAAGTGAAAATATCCTTCTGACGAGAGTTTAACTTTGCAATGGATGCCGTAAGGACTGTCCGTTTATTTTTGAGTCTCGAAACAGATTCGGTAAAGGTAACCATAGTGAGTAAAGTTAATTCTTTAAAATTTGAAACTTTTTCTTATTTGCTAAACCTTAATTATATATATATATATATATATATATATATATATATATATATATATATATATATATATATATATATACATATATATTAGTCTAGTGATGTTTTTTATATGAAATTGTGTGTCGAAACAAATATTGTTATACTTGGGGAGGGTCATATTTGTGTAATATTGCCAGAATTAATAACAAAAAAAAAAAAAATAAATAAATACATACACAAATAAATACATACACAAGCACAATAACAACAAGCACATAAACACACACTAGTCACCCAGCAAACACAACACTATACACACTAGTCACACACCAACCATAACACTATACACACACGCAAACGCATGCGCAAAGAAGACAAAATAAAATAAACAAACAAGCAAATAAATAAATAAACATATAGACAGACTGAATAAAAAATGGCGGAAAAAATATAACACCACTGACGATGTTGCAGATGTGCAACGAAAGATTTATGTAAATTATGTTAACTATATATATGTGTTTGTGTCTATATTGTATCTGTATTATTTTTGACCGTCGGTCAGTCAATAGCAACATTGAGGACCGAGTAAGTTAGATCGCAGATATAAAAGACAGCGAGAAGCGAAAACCAACCAAACAGTGAGTGTGTTCTGTTATTAATTCTGGCAATATTACACAAATACGACCCTCCCCAAGTATAACAATATATATATATATATATATATATATATATATATATATATATAGAAGCACTAACAAAAGCATGATGTAAAATAGAGATGTAGATGAACGTATATAACCTTCATTATTTAACCTGTACATTATAAGTATATTCGTATATAGAAATATGTATTTGTGTCACTAAATCAGATTTTATCTCCACTATTTGAACTAATGTCTATATTAATTTTGGTTTAATTATAGCACATGTGGTTTTTGAAATGTTTCCGTTGTTTTATGTTTTTCTTTGTTGCTTCTTTACCTTGCTTCATATTTCCATCATTAAACACCAGTTAAATGTCGATCGAATGAAATATTCTTTTGCAATTTAGGTTAAATGCCAGCAATATATATTTTAATCACCTTGTATTCAAAAGCTATATAGTCCAGCTGTGTTTTTCAACAGGCCGAGGTTTATAAAATACGTATTAGCAACCACACTGGCTCCAATAATTTTTCTCCTCTGTTTCATTACTACAATATGATTTAGTCGCAATCGACACACTTCTCTCTGCTGTGTGACAACTCATTAAATGTCAAGAGGTTAGCTCGCCATAGTCATTCTGCGGAAAGAATTCAAACATTTGTAAAGGAAGTTAATGTGACTGTATGGGAGTTTAATACGTATGGCATCCAGGTGTTCTTTCTCACACTTGTAATATATACAATATATTTACAGCTATCTTAAAACGAGATCACTATTATATTTTACTGGGTTATTTTACAAATAAAATAGAAGGGACGTCTACTGGATTCAGCCCAGTAGCCGTCCCTTCTCCTTTTACTCCTCTTGGCGTCAAATCCCGGCCCAGAGCATATGAGATGCCATCCAGTGCAACATGGCATCGGTCAGACTAGCGCACTAGCTCGACTAGTACCACCTCGCATGTTTCGCTTGGTCTCGCAACCCCACAGCGGCCCATGGCTCAATGCATTACCCTCCTTCACAACTGGCATGCTCCTAGCTAATCATAACCTGCGCAATGGGGTTTCCCCGAAGTTCGGCCTCCGGATATGCGAGCCACACAAATGTCACTGCGGGTCCACCATAGACCTTTTCGGCTTCCACCCGCTGTCCTGTTGTCACAGTGCCAGCCGCCTTCCACGCCATCCTGCTCTCAACGAGATAAAGCATGACTTGGATGCCTCAGACTTCCCCTCCCAGCTTGAGCCGGCGTGGATGGACCGAGAGGACTGTACAAGGCTAGACTGCATGATCCGCTTCCGGTTCCGCGGTGGTAAACCACTCATCTGGGGTGTCACATACAACGCCACATTTACAGCGGCAACCTGGTGCTGTTTGCGACTAACCCACATTTCACTTCGGGCTGAGGGGGGTAAACTGTCTAAATATCGATAGCTCTTCGAGAGGTTTGCAATCGATCACGTAGCAGTATAAACTCCTGGTGTCCTTGACCCTAGGGCCACCTCCCTACGCACCACCACCGGCACAATGCTGGCTCCCAGTAGGTGTAGGCCTCACTTGCTGGAATGGCTATTCCAGCGTATCTCACTCACCATCTTCTGGAAAATCGCCTTCCCTATTTTGTCCGACGGGATCGTGGGACAGCCAGCACATATGCCCCCATAATAGTGAGAGGGGAAGAGCGTGAGAGATGCAGGTGGTGACAGTAGAATTAGGTTTCACCTGTTTTCGGACCTGGTGTACATGTGTGTATGAATGATTTAATAGAAATTAATTAGTCTTTTATAAGACGCTTGTCTTAGTGGTTAGAGAATCTACTTACAATCAGGAGGTCGTGAGTTCGATTCTCCGACCATACACTGTGTTGTCTTCTTGAACAAGAAACTTTATTTCACGTTTCTGTAGTTCAGTCAGCTGTAGAAATGAGTTGCAATACCACTGGTGCCAAGCTCTATCGGCATTTTCCTTTCCCTGGACAATATCGGTGGCGTGGAGAGGGGAGACATCTATGCAAGGGCGGCTGTTGGTCTTTCACAAACATCCTTTCCCTGAAATGTGCCTCCGAGGGGTACTTTGTGGATACAAATCCCATGGTCATTCGCGACCGAAGTGGGTCTTTTTTTTTATAGATGGTTAATAATTCAGTTATCACATGAGAATCAATATAATTTTACATATTTTGAATGGACCTTAACATTCAACTATCTCTTCTTTCATTAAATACATCCAGTAATACGAGAAGAATTGTCTCCATATATCCGTAAATATGGTTTTGCAAAGAATGATATATTGAATATGTATGTTTTAATTTCATAGCCAACATATAGTGTAAATATTTGTAGGCTGAGTGTATGTAGAGATGTTACTTTCATTGTGTTAAGAGAACAGAAAGGTGTACGATGATGAATCAACACCATCTGTATTTACCATCATCATAAACGTACATTTTAGGACATCACCGATGTATATAGGTGCATGAAAGTCCCATCATCGGAGTATTCCTTGTCTGAGTGTATAGGACATATATGGCTGCACATTAAATTATAAAATGTTATTGAATTATGTGTTAAAACACAAACATAGCTACTTCCACCAACTCCACGTTATACAGATTACTTAATGCTTTAATATCGAAATAATTATTTTTAATGCTCGAATTGTTATAACATTATCTTCAAAGGAGCAATAAAAGTTTAATAATATAGAACAAATCTGTTAATTCAACTTCGTCGAAAAATAAACACAATATAAACGATTTTTCTAAAACGTGCTAGGATAGCGTTCGTATCGATTTACGTTCCATATTTAATTGAAAATTAATATTATATCCTCGGTACATTGCGTTTGCAGACTGAGTGAATGTTAAAATATATAAAAAATATTCTTATGGACTTTAAATACTGCTATGATTGACTTATTATTACAACGTTGCAAAGTAAATAAAATTCATTAAAAACACTCCCCTCTCCATCAGAGTTTCTTCAATCAAATATATACTTCTGAGGAATCACAAAACACTGGCTAAAGAAAATATATCTATAGTATTTGATTAAAATATCGATTTTCTCCCGTCGGTGCTCAGCCGTAACCAATCGAAATCTTAAAGACAAAGGCGACCCCAACGCGTTTTATGTAAATTCAGATATGATACATTTGCCGACCTGCCAACCTCTGAAACCCAAAAGGAGAATAACATGAAAAAAGAGCCCCAAAACGGGGACAAATTAGACAAAATGGAGAGATTTTACATAATGAAAGTTATACCCATTTCTACCCCAATTTGGGTGGGAGGTCTCACCCGGTCTGATATTTATGTCATTCAGCGTAAACTTGTGACAAGTATTTGGCTGAAAGGGATATTTTGGAAATCCGTAGTGTGTACTCTGAGAAATTGAAAGGAAAGTCTTGTCACACACACAATTTCAAGGTTATTTTGTCTGAAAATTACGTTAGGGCTATATGAATGCGTACTAAACTCGTTCATAAAAGCAGTTTCATTGTCCAACAAATGTGATCATTCAACTCTGAACCAGTTATACAGTATTTATGTGATCTATTATAAGGCCTGATTAAAATATACATGCATAATTACATAGAATATATAATACAGATTTGGTTCCTAGAAACCGAGTTACGAATAGACAGTAAAAATCATTGTAAATAAATTATGAAATACAACATGTAAATTGAGAGAGGAGATATAATCCGAATAACGACGCAATTCCCCTTCTCTCTCTGTTCTCTCTCTGTTTGCCGCTATCTCTCTCTCTTTCCATTTCTCATCCCCTCTCTCGGCATCTCTCTCTTTGTCTCTTTCTCCCTCTTTCTCTCCCTCTCTGTGCGTATATATACAAATAAACATGCAGTGTGTAGTCAAATATATATATATATATACGTGTTTCTGTATACAAATATGTGTACATGTGCGTGTGTGTGTGGAGGTGAGGGGGGGGGGGCATGTTTATACACATATGCCTGCGAACATGTTGGTGTGTGATGCGTGTACGTGTGTGTATAGTACATAGTGTGTGTATAGTACTATACGTGTAGGTATAGTACAGCGAATATGATAAAGCTACGAACATAACTTTCCTAATTCAATAAAAAATGAATGACACGATTTGGCCTGGCGTCAACACTAAATTCGATGTATAAAATTTCAGTAAATGGTAGCATGAGATTTTTATAATAATATATATATATATATATACATATACATATATATATTATATACATATAATATACATATATATATAATATACATATATATAATATACATATATATAATATACATATACATAATATACATATATTTAATATATATATAATATATAAATATATATAATATATATATATACATATATATATACATGGCTGTTTGTGTATATATATCATATCTCTGTGTGTGATTGTGTATATATATCATATATTTATGTCTGTTTGTGTACATATATCATATATATATGTGTGTTTGTGTATATATATCATATATATATATGTCTGTTTGTGTATATATATCATATATATATATATATATGTCTTTGTATATAGATATCATATATATATATATATATGTATGTTTGTGTATATATATAATATATATGGCTTATTGTGTATATATATCATATATATATATATATATATATATGATTGTTTGTGTATATATATCATATATATACATGTCTGTTTGTGTATATATATCATATATATGTGTGTTTGTGTATATATATCATATATATATATCTGTTTGTGTATATATATCATATATATATATATATATATGTCTGTGTATATATACCATATCTATATGTCTCTTGTGCATATGTGTCATATATATATATATATGTTTGTCTATATATATCATATATATGTCTGTTTGTGTATATATATCTGTTTGTGTATATATATCATATATATGTCTGTTTGTTTATATAGATCATATATATATGTCTGTTTGTCTATATATATCATTTCTATATATGTTTGTGTATATATATATCATATATATATATATATGTTTGTGTATATATATATATATATATATATGTCTGTTTGTGTATATATATCATATCTCTGTGTGTTTGTGTATATATACCATATCTATATGTGTATATATATCATGTCTATATATGTGTTTGTGTATATATATAAATAAGGTATATATGTGTATATATAAAATGCATGTATATATATATATATATATATATGCATAATCATATGAACAAATTTACCGGAGAACTATGTCAATAAGCGATTACATCATACACGGTTTGGAAAGCGACCACTTCAAATAGAACGACTCTATTACATTAATAATAGAATTAACAACACATTGCGTGATTTATTTGTGGCACCAGCACACCAAACGGCAATGCATAATAGAATGAATTATGTGTGTTCAAATATGTACATATCTCTTAGAGTACAGAATGGTGTCGTAGATATAGCTGATTTACGACTTCACTGAAGTCTATATATATGAAAAATGGAATAACACCTACTTTGTTTTCAATATCTGGTTACATTTACATACATATGGAATCTAGCATTATTTTCGGTAGGATTCGCAATTTTTCTACTAAATATTATTCATACGGCATTACTGCTACAGATTTAGTCTCCCAGAACTGTTTTACAATGCATACAGTGGAGACATGCAAGCACAGTGGAGACAAGGAAGCACATTGATATATATATATATATATGCGTGTGTGTGTATGAAGTTTTCTCGAAGATCGAGTTGGAGCGCAAGTGTATTAGAATTCATAGAATATTGAGAACTAAACGTAAGACAGCTGTTGACACGGCAAAATACCGTTAATAACAGCGTTGTGCAAGAGTTGTGTTTGTGTGTGGATAGTTTGCCGAAGATAGCGTAGGAATAGTGTCTTTAAAGAAATATACGTTCTACATTCTTTAGAGCAGAAGATCTCAAATTGAGCGCTACCACCACCCGGGGGAGGGGGGTGTTGAGGAGGTCCAGTGAGCGCGTGAGCCTATGGGACGGTGGGGGTTGTAGCGATGATTTAATTGTATATTAAATATCAAATGATATATCAATCTATCTATGTATTACTAAACGTCTGTGGTTGCTTGTTTGCTTTTCTCTAATGTAATTCAGTCAAAAGGGCGCATGATGGGAAATAATTTGAAAGGAAGTTGCCCTTGAAATGGGAATACAGATGGAGTAAAACAAATTGCTCGTAAATCGGACAACGATTTCCCGAGATATGGGGAGTTTCCGGCTACCTTCATAAACAAAGAGAGAGAAAGACGTATTTGTTGTGACAGACATAGGGAGAGGAGACAGAGAAGGAAATGGAAGAGAGAGAGCCAGAGCTGCTGCTATAGTTGTGTATATATGTATATGTGTGTGTATGTGTGTTTATGACCAGAGTACGTAGATCACAGCCACCCACATATATATGTATAAAAACACATATATATATATATACACGCGTATATATATATATATATCTAGGGCGGGTAAACTTCCCCAGATCCATGGACGAGTTCTCTCCAGCGGTCTCTGTCCCTAATTATCGCTGCCATGTCCTGCGTCTCCAACAGACCAGTGTCTGTCCTTATGGCATCAACATACGTTAAACTTGGTCTTCGGTAAACCCATACGTACATATATATATATATGTGTGCATGTATGTATATATATACATACTACTGTACGTCTGTATACATATATGAATGTACGTATACATACTTATATTTAAGTAACTAAGAGTGAGAAATGAAATTTCGTTTCATTTTTTTCCATTTATCATTTTCGCTGCGCCCGGCCGATTAACACACTCGATACGAAAATTAGGCTGCTCAGCCGTTAATATGCATAAGGAAATGATTTACTTTCAGACATTCAATCATCTAGCAGGAAGGTATACGGTGCTGACGATAGCTAATAAGCTTGAAACTAGAACGTCGTTCCTTTGTGAGTGCTGAAAAAAGGGGAAACGGTGGTTGCTAAACACTGTACAGCTTAAATCGGGATGTGTGTTTACAAACAAACCGAGCATTATAATAAATGTTCGGTAAATCCATGCCTACATATATATATGTGTGCATGTCTGTATATATATACATACTACTGTACGTCTGCATACATATATGTATGTACGTATATATACTTATATTTAAGTAAGAGCTATACTATGAGTGAGCAATTATATTTTGTTTCTTTTTTTCCATTTATCATTTTCGGTGCGCCCGGCCGATTAACTCACTTGTTATGCAAATGAGGCTGCTCAGCCGTTAATATACATACGGAAAGTATATACTTTCAGACGTTCAATAATCTGGCACGAAGGTATACGGTGCTGATGATAGCTAATAAGCGTGAAACTAGTACATCGTTCCTTTGTCAGTGTTGAACAAAAGGGGTACGATGGTTGCTAAACACTTGACGGCTTAATTCGGGATGTTTGTTTACAAACAAATCGAGCATTATAATAAATGTTCCCTAAATCCATACGTACATATATATATATATATATATATGTGTGCATGTATGTATATATATACATACTACTGTACGTATGTATACATATATGTATGTACGCATACATACTTATATTTAAGTAAGAGACGTACTATAAGTGAGAAATGAAATTTCGTTTCATTTTTACCATTTATCGTATTCGGTGCGCCTGCCCGATTAACTCACTCGATATGCAAATTAGGCTGCTCAGCCGTTAATATGCATAAGGAAAGTATATACTTTCAGACGTTCAATCATCTGGCAGAAGGTATACGATGCTGACGATAGCTAATAAGCTTGAAACTAGTACATCGTTCCTTTGTCAGTGTTGAACAAAAGGGCAACGATGGTTGCTAAACACTGTACAGCTTAATTCAGGATCTTTGTTTACAAACAAACCGAGCATTATAATAAATGCTCGGTAAATCCATACGTACATATATATATGTGTGCATGTATGTATATACATACATACTACTGTTCGTCTGTATACATATATGTATGTACGTATACATACTTATATTTAAGTAACCGCCGTACTAAGAGTGAAAAATGAAATTTCGTTTCATTGTTTCCATATACATATATATATATATATATATATATATATATATATATATATATATATATATATATATATATATATATATATATATATATATATATATAATCATTTTCCAGTTTCATTTTACATTTTATATATGTCTGTGACCCAACGGGCCACGGGTGGTCTAGTATTGAATTGGCAGTATCGGTAGAGGGTTGGACGCCATGCTTTCTAGCATAGTTACGTACATTTACAGTCTGAGTTCAAATCCCGCCGAGGTTAACTTTGCCTTTCATCCTTACGGGGTCGATAAAATAAAGTACCAGTAATGTACTGGGTAATTGCTGGCCTTCTGCCTAAAGTAGAAACAATTATATATAAATGTAGTAAAATAAAACATATATAATATTTATTTATACATAGCATATTTTATATTAATATATATATATATATATTATTGATTTTAGTTATTACATACCATTTACAATTTTTGTGAGTCGTGTCCCTTTGGAAATAGTGTTGTTGGGCACTGAGCGTATACGTAGCCGTGACGGTTGGAGTGGCCTAACAGGTTTCAGAACCTATGGTTTAGTGTTAGGTTAAAGCTAAGCCAATTTCGAATTGTCTTGCACAACCTCATCACAACCTTTCCTAGGTTGATTGGAATCAGACTGTATGGATGAGACGCGAACCTTGAACAGTGTCCTTTGCATAACAGACAATCCCACCAGTAATGTGCATACCCTCATTTATGTACGGAAGCTTTGTTTGGAAAATGTGTTAACTGCTATTTAGACGCCACGGCCACCTTTGTACATACTACATCTATATTGAAGTTCAAAATAGTTCATACTGCATTATGCATAGCTAACGATGTTGAAGAAAATATAAACTGGAAAATAATATAACAAATGATAAAATGAATGTTCGATTAATCTTGAACATCGCTCAATGCTATTCTGAGGAGGATGTTCCACTGGCCTCTTTATTAGACTGGGAGATTACTATTTATATCAATAAATAGTACATTGTAATGATATATTATATCTATTTACTTAATTCTAATCTATCCAGTTTGGATTAAACTTTGTTTGTTTCTACATTTATGACATACTTATTCTAGAATTTATACGCCAATCTTCCTGATTGTTGTAGAAGATAGAAATTGGAACTAACCATCTCTCATTTCGCAGATTAAAATATTTTCTTTTTTCAATTTACTTCTGAATACATTACGTCCCTATATTTAACATCGGAATTGTCTGGGCTTCAATACCATTCATTATAGTATATATTCAACAAGGATTGAAAATGGGAATAAGAACAGCATCAATACAAATAATGGCGTTAACATGATGACTATATTATAACAATATATTATCAGTTTATCACAGAAGAAAATACTTTAAAGCAATGATCTATTTTTTCTATGATATTCTTGAAAATACAAACGAAAGAAATGTCTTGAAAATCAGACAAAGAAAATAAAAATAGCCACAAATTGAAAGTGTGTTGTTTTACAATCAACAACATTCGTCATAGGATCTATATAAAGGCTCAATACTATTAAATATATATCAGAAATTATCTCAAACCTTCACTTATCATGCTGCAATTATTTCGAAATCACTAAATGAATTATTGATGATACAGAATCATTACGTTTGTATATTTTATTTGCTGTTTTTGTATACGTTCAGGGGGAATTTTTTTGTTTCCTTGTTTTGTTTTTGTATCTGTATTTCAACTGGTTAACATTTATAAATAAAGAAGATAGCCAAACGACTATTCTTTCACAATCATACCAGATTCTACAAAAGATAAAGCAAAAAAGACAAAAAAGTACAAACAACATTTATAGTATTCTGTTTACATGTTTCAGCGTATTTCGTACAAGTTTTCACTACTTTACAAATCAAAAAACCAAAATATATAAATGAGAAAACGAAGAAAATTCGATAATTATTGATATAAGTTTTTTTTTGTTGTTTTTTTTACTCATATTTGTTCCACTGTCTATTTTTCACGGCACTTTTTTGTTGCAAAGGGACACTTAGTATTGATTTCCATTGTTGTGGAGATTTAATTATTCGAACAATACATTATTTTCGAATTTTTGAAAAAGTGAGAAATACATTGTAAACAGACAATAGTGCATTTGACATTTCTTTTTGTGAGCCTAGAGTAATGTCCCCTTTATTATTCAGAGGGTAATTCGTAGCTCCTATAAATAATGTACACCACACACATACACATGTATACGCGTATACACATATACACAGACAAACTCACATACACACACACATATACACACACACACATATATATATATATATATATATATATATGTATATAACACTGATGTCTTTATGATGCTTTATTGGAAAGCATCTTTTTATAACAATCTAGCAGATCAAGTGTTAAATGTGCTTCAAGGTGTTTGAATAAATATTATAAGGCCTCTGGTTCAACGAAAGACTATTTTGTCTCCTGAATGGAAACTATTATTGTGGCTAAAAGCAACAACAATAAGACCAGTAATTATAACATATAACTGCATATCTGCATATCAGTTTCACTCACAATCATATGCACATTAGTTAGTGAAGTACATACATTATATATATTCACATGTGTGTTGTGTGTGTTGATTCCGAGTTGAGTGTGGCAACACTAAATAAGATGCTCTTTGCCTGTGTAGTGACGACTGTCTACATGTGTAGTGACGGCCCACTAATTTCACAGGCAATATCCTAATTCCATAATTATGGAACGAATTGCAAACATTGGCCTTACAAGTTTTCATTTCAACAACGTAAGCAAACTTAACGCCGTGATTTTCTTTGGGCTTATCTACAAACTTGTGACAATTAGGTGTTAGATTTAAAACCAAAATCTTTCAGAATCAGTACACATGTTGAATGTTTGACGGAATTTCCCAAATAACACATTTCCTCATCGCCACGAATATTACTTTAACTCTAGATCTGCAGTTTTCATAATTCGTACATTTTTCATATATTTATAATAACCTGATAAGACCAACATTTATCAGGCTTAACAAATATTATTAGAATCTAGCTTCGAACATAGCTGTATACACATTTGTATTTGAATTTCCTATTTCTAAAGAAATGCAGTATGTTTATAAAGAAACACTTAGAAAGAAATAGCTATGAAAACCACTGCCAACTAGCGCTACCCAGCGGTGTCCAGCAGAAGCAAGGGGGACAATCGTTGATGTATTTCGAACTCAAATGGTTCTCGTCGCGACGATTGCTCCCGCTCTTGCCACTGTTGGACTTTGAAAACAGGCGAAAATATATAGTTTTCCGTCTATGTAAATTAGGTGATAATCTCATTTTCATATGAAGCTGCATAAGGTGGCTCAACTTATAATAGAATATTATGTATTATATTTTCCAAAAGGAGATTCTTATATTCGTATCTACACACACATACACATACATATTCACACAATTATACACACACATACACATACTAACACAAATATACACATACACACAGACACACACACATACACACATACACAAACAGAATGAGGTGTACGTAGAAAAGTATTTTACAGTACCAGATCTATTTTATTATATATAAAATACTTGTAAAGGACACGAACTATATCATTCGTAATTTCATACGAATGAAATAGTTCTCCTCCTGCAAAATACTTTTCTATATACACTTCACTCTCTGTATGTGTGTGTAAATATATGTGTGTATGATACACAATCACAAAACAAGCCACTACACTAGCCTCCACATTTCTACTCAATGAACATAGGTCCCTCTTCTCTGTCATGTGTAGATGGGCCCTGCCATTGTGACCAGTCCAGTCTTTGGCATTGTCGGACCACGATTTCCTTTGTCTCCCTCTTCGTCGCCTACATCTGACAGTGCCTTCATAGGTCATTTTAGACAAGGAATTGTGTCGGGATGCATGACATACCAGTCAAGCCTCCGCCTTTTCACCATTGCAAAGAATGTTTCCTGTCTGCCAGCATATTTGTTAACTTGATGTCTAAAAAAGCTGTTTGTTTTGTGCAAGGTGTATGGGATGTGAAGAAACCTTCTGAAGCTCATGCTCCAGTGATTGAATCTTTCGTCTCAAGGCAGCTGTGAGACTTTCTCACATCTAAGCAAAATGATGGAATTCAGCAAGGATTTGTATAGTTTGAGCTTCGTTGAACAACTGATGGAGTTGATTTTTATATGACATCCAGCTATACCATTGCAGAAGTATCCCGCGTGTCCTGTCAGTATCTTCTTTTGAGATCTCTCTTTTTTCATCAGAGTGGATGCCAGGTTCAGCATGATGTTGATTGCTATATTCTGATTATATGCTATTTCTTGTTCTCTCCTAAGCTGATCTCTATTCTCTATGCTCCTGATAATTCTTCTAGTGTTGTAGTGAGCTCCTGGAGGTCTGCTTCACTGATTTTTAACAGGTCAATGTTATAAGCAAATCACAGGTTGGAAATGGCCCATCCTCCAATGAAAACAGCTATGAAGTATTTGAGTGTTTCTTGCATGATGTTTAAGATAATGGACAATGGATACATCATTTTCGAACTCCCACTCTTGTCTTCAATATTTCTGATGTTGTTTAGAAGAATTGCAAAGGGTGAGTTGTCATAAAGAGTTTTAATTATTCATGCCAAAAGTTGTCATAAAGAGTTTTAATTATTCATGCCAAAATCATCATGCCAAACACTGTTAAAGCCCTTTGAAATGGATGACGTTATGATAGAGGTGAGACTGATGTTCCATGTGTTTCTCAGTGAGCAGTCGGATGTTAAACATCTAATCTGTTTGCTTCTTTTTGGAGTTAATCCTGCCTGGTATTCTGCCAGTATTTCTTCTGCCTTTTCCTTAAGCCTGTTTAGAATAACTCCCAGCTGTACTTTGCTGGGTTGGCTAATTAGACTGATTATTCTGTATTTCTGGGGTAATTTTCCATGATTGTGATGTCATGTCTGAGCGTTTGGTTTGAAAGGTATTCTCAATATCCAGATAACCCTTTGATTACATGGGTCTCGACAAGAAACCCAGTTTTGTCCTGAATGGCAGTGGCAGAGTGTTGCATTATTTTATTGGCATTTTGAGGATTTCCAGTTTTGATAGTTATGCACTACTTCTGCTTAACTTCATTTATGTTCTTCCTGTCCAGTCAATTCACAGCGGTGTTTTGTTGTCTTGTATCCCGAAAAGTTAGTTTGGTCTACCTCAAGTCAAGTATTAAATTACATAGATCCACGTCCACGAAGCCATGAGTAACCCATGGTTCATCACCCTCGCCAGAATTTCCAAAGATATTACATGAAGTACTTCCTAGATGTAGTCGTTAAGTCGTTTACATCTTCTAGAATGTTGAGGGCTGCAAACATGCCACATACATTCTTATCAAACGTTGCTGCAACCCTGTAATCTCGTAGCCGCACGTTGAAATCTGATGTAGAGAAACTAACATTTTATGGATCTTTTACAATTTAAGCTTTAATGTCATCAGTACCAAATGATGATCACTGTTGACATTTTCATCAGGTAATGTCTTACTCCTCGCTTTATTGTTACTGAACCTGAACTTTTGAGGTGCAAAGACGATATCCACCTGTTCATGCGCCCTGTCATTGGGTGCAGGCCGTTTTGTGCTCTATGAGGTATTGTGACGGTATGTTAGCTAGAGTGAGCTTGTGGGTGCTAGCAAATTCTAGGAGGCATAGAGTAGGATCAACGTTTTATCCAATTCAAAATCGTCCCATGTACCAGCCCATTGTTCATATGCCTCTGGGCCCTTATTGGCATTCCATTTCTCCTAAGACGATGGGAATTTATTTTTTAGGAACCATCCTGATGATTTTCACCAGATTCTTATAGATCTCATCAACAGCATCATCGTCATAATCGAATAGTCGTGCATAGACATGTACGCTAGTAATATTTGGTGTTCTTGCAGACATACACATGGTGATACTGGTGTACAGCTGATGACTGAGCTCACATTGGATTAGTTAACGACGAAACCCACTCCATGTTCGTGCTTAATGTCATTACCGCTGTACCACAGATGTTGGCCTTCATCTGTAGTTAGTTGCCCCACCAAATCCAGTCCAGGTGACGTCAAGCAGCCCTACGGTATCCTATATGTATCTGGCGAGTTCATGTGTAAGTCCTTTCGTCCTTCCACAAGCACATACAACCTTGCAAATGACAGTATTTCTTTTAGGGAGGTTGATTGTTTTCGATGTAGGTGTCATTGTCATTGTTGTCAAAGTTGCACATTGACCACCTCTAACTTGGTACATAACCATGAAGCGTAAGTTCGCTAGTTTTCCGGACCTCAACCTATTTTGCATGCTGTTCGATTTGTTTTTTAATCGTGGCATTTTAGGGGGCATACAATTTGTCACCGAAAAATGCACACACACTTTGATTACCTGTAGAGGCAATATTTATTATAATGCACAATCGTTAACACATTTTTGGGACACCCTGTATGTATATATATATATATATATATATATATATATATATATATATGAAGTCTTAGTAATATAATTGTGCAACAGGGGGACAAATTATAATCTATATATAATTTATGAGATATATGTGCAGCGGGTGTATTTCTTAAATGTTCTTCGTATGCCTCTGTAGTATAAAACACTTTTGAATGATTCGCTCTCATATTACGCATATCGTACGTGTATAAAGCTGACGATATATCTCGTGACATATGAGAATAAACTGTTAAATAGATAAGAATAAAAGATGTAAACATAACAAACAACTTGGCTATGATATATGTGTTAGGTAAACGGAATACTCTATTTGAACCTCATATCCCTAGCTATTGCAAACGTATTTTAAATCAATTTCCGACGCACCTCGCACCATATACCTTCCATCTTGTCAACATACTCCCATTTCAAGGAACAAAATGAAATGCTTTCACATGATTCAAAGACCACAGCGGAAACAATGCTATCATGAGAGATATTTATATTTCACAGAATTCAATAATAATGCAAACTCCAAAACGAATACCGGAGTACATAGAATGAAGCAAATAAAGTAGAACCTTTCAGAAATCTAAAAGTGTGTAACAAAAATACACTTAAAATTACACGAGCAAAATTTCCGAGAGAACATAACATGCGGACAATTTCTAACACAAACTACAACAATACACGAGAGAGAAACAATAAACATTCTAGCAGTTCGCTCCATCTGATAGGAATAAACATCTAATCCTAATAGTACAGTGTAGGTTTAAACATGCAAGGATACATTATATAACACAGTCCTACAATACACTATTCTTTGAAAATAAAGTGATAGTATATTGAAAGCTAGAATTCTTTGCAATCCGAGAGTAAAGTGATCTGTTACTAAAATGGTTTCCTTATTTAAATAATGTCACATCTTCATGTGGTTGCAATTCTCCTTCTTCCTAATCTTCTTTATTTTAAGAGAATCAATCAGGAAAAAAATGGCATTTCTTAATGCCGTTTATATGTTAACAACATGCATCCATAATCTAAATAATATTATACTCTAACGTAAATACTTGGTCAGTTCAGTAATATGAACTTCTTGCTTTTAAAATGCAATAAGCAGAAAGGCTCTGACAAAATACGGTAAAGTTTTAATGTGTATTGTAAAAACTACAAAGCACGGTTACATAGCTAATCGTATAATAGTTATCTATGCGTTTAAATAAGTAGATTATCATATTTATTTTTATATTCCTTGAACCTTACATTTGTTATCTCAGGAGAGTCACTGTAACTCGCTCAAACGAATAGCAGAAACGGAACATAAATGAAACGCGCATGATATTTAATTACTGTGAATGCTTTTCTTTCGATATAATCTAATAGTAAAAGACGTATGCCTGTAATTCATTATTTATCAAATATTGTTAAGCACAGTCTTATCTCTCGATAGAACTCTTCTACCTCTAAGCTCACAGAATTAGCCTTCCTTCTCACACTTTCATATTTAAAGCCTTAAAGTTTTATAAAATCACTTCGATATCATACATAGGTACGCCATTTGTTTCATATATCTTCTGTGTTATGAATTTATATTATTTATATTCTATCAACATGAATATAAAAGCGCTATTATTCAATACATATATTTGCATACTAATTCAACGAATATCACACCGTAATGAGGGTGAGGAAAAATATATATAACTGTGATTACTTGAATATTCATTGCTTTTTTAATCTGTAGTAGGAGGTTAATGACCTGCCTGAATATTATATCTATCTATGTATGTATCCCGTAACTCCTGATAGATTTGTAGGGGCGCCGTATTTTTATACGTCGTTTCTTGGGCATTTTAAGCCTGCCGAAGCCCATCCCTCTCCAGGCCTGAGTATAGTAGATTTTTCAAGAGAAAGATAGAACATACGGGAGAAGAAATGAGAAAGAGATATAGACGAACACTCAATCCAAGTATTAGAGTGGTACACTTTTATTGACCTCGAAGGGATGAATGGTAAAGTTGACCTCGGTGGGATTTGAACTCGGAGAGCAGAGAGCCGAAACAAACACCATAAAGCATTCTAAGAACGTTCTAATGATTCTGCCAATTCGCCGCCTCTGTGGATATTACAATATTTTAAGAGACGTAAGCGGCATTTAGTTATATCACAATAGGGAATGGTAGTGCACGCAGACTATCGTTAAAATATATTTGAAATTTGATGAATTCGATTTGAGATTAGAGAAATATTATTGCGCAACATTTAGTCTACGCCTTTAATAATACATTTTATGCACCACTCATACAAATTCAACGATATTTATAGACAGACAGATGCTGTTAGATTCATTTTGGTATATAAACTGAACATACCATATATGAAGATCCACACGCAATATTGTGTGTATGTATTCAGTGTGTGTAGGCGTGTACATTGTTTAACATATTCTCGTCGGTTATTCACTTAACGTGTGCTATGAATTTCTTTTCATTCTTAAACTACCTTCCTTTCGACGTTGTTTTAGGAAATAGATTTCCGATTAAATTCTTACAATGGTAGTGCATTTCATACGAACACATTCGCACAAACACAGCAATACATGCACATAGACACACACATATATATATATATATATATACGTATATATGTATGTTTATAATTATTTATGTATGGATGTGTGTGTATGTATATATGTATATATGAATGTTTTTTTGTTTGCATTTTTATTGTCATATGTGAATTATATATCCTGCATGTGTATATATGCAGGCTCTTTTATTAAAGTGATTTATATATTATACAAATGCATATTGTGATTCGTTGCGAAATGCTATCAGTATGCAAAGAAATATGTTCGTAAATAAGATTTCTTAAATTTAAATGAAAGAAAGAATATAATTAACTACATACGCATGGGGAAATTTGAAAACTACACTCTCCATATTGGAAACAAAACCAATAAATTGATTCCCGAATAAGAGACTTAAATGTTGAAATAATGTTAAAAATCAACATAAAAAATGAAGATAAAATGAGTTAACTACAAAGAAAACAATAAATGTTATTATATTATATATTTATTTTCATCTATTTCTCTGTTTTATTTCTAAACTGTAAGAGATAATCTCCAGAATTTTTTTTATTATTAACCTTTTATTCTACTCTGTAATTCGAAAAGGTCAAAAAGAAAATTTGCGATTTCCTTTTTATTTATGGGAACATTAATTTCGATATTCTTGGTTTTCGTGAAACGAATGAGTAGAAAAAGCAGTTGATTTTATCGTGATGTCAAGTTCAAAATAAAATTACAGACATGCCTTATGATGTCAGAAATTATTTTTTCCAATATTCCTTACTGATTCTTTGCATAAAGTAATATATTAATATATGAAATACGAGATGTAAGATAACATTATCTCATGCTCTTGCAACACACTAAACAATAATGCGTAAACACATACATATATAACGATATCTAATGATAATTTCATAACAAATCCATAGATATAATGTATTTAGATATATATGTTTGTGTGTGTATATGGATATATATGTTTGTGTGTATTTATATATATGTGTGTGTGCGTGTGTGTGTATATATATATATATATATATATATATGTATGTGCGTGTATGTGTATATATATATATATATATATATATATATATGTTTGTGTGTGTGTATATATATATATACATATATATGTGTGTGTGTGTGTGTGTGTGCATATATATATATATATATATATATATGTTTGTGTGTGTATATGTATATATATGTTTGTGTGTGTATATCTATATATATGTTTGTGTGCGTGTATATATATATAAATGCGTAGGTATATGTATGTACGTATATATTTATATATATATATATGTACGTACGTATATATATATATATATATATATATATATATATATTATATATATATATATATATATATTATATATATATATATATATATACATATATGCACACACACAAATACATAACATATATGCATTTAAGTTTATGAGTGGGTATTCCGGTGTGTGCGTAGATTTAAGAATATATACTATTATTAATAAAGGGCGGTGGATTGGAACTAACGGTAGAGGATCGGACGCCATGCTTTGCAGCACAGTTACGTCCCTTTTTGGACTGAATTCAAATCCCGCCGAAGTTAACTTTGCCTTTCATCCTTACGGAGTCGATAAAATAAAGTACCAGTAATACACTGGGATAATTGCTCACCTTCTGCCAAAAAGTAGAAACAATTATTAATACTATGTAAATTCTTAGGGATTATTTTATGCAGGTTTACTGCTAAACACTCTCATTACAGACGTGGAATATATATGATTATGCCTCTTGTTGATCTCTCACAGAACTGTCAACCGTACTGAATAAACCACAGACGCCTCTCCGTTATTTAATCTCTACATATTTTTAAACCTATTCGCTCAGAAAAAAGTGCTCGTTCCATGCAAGTTCACAAGTTCAAATTGAATTAACATCAACGCTATACATTAATTCCTTGTATATCTTTGAAATAAACGAATATTTCCCAGAAAATTAATTTGACCTGTTGTAGTATAGGCATATGAGGCACGATGTTGGCAGAGTTTATATGTGAGATGTGACATTTACATACTTACTGCTCCTTCAGATAACACAAATATAGTCTGTTCTGAACACACGCAATCACTTACAAAGAACAATTATATATATATATATATATATATATATATATATATATATATATATATATATATATATATATATATATATTTCAAAAGGGAAACAGAAAAATCAGTTAGACCATTACTCACTAGAGTAGTCGATACTTCGGATCTAGCTATTGAAACTGCAAGAGCTCAGTTTTTCATATATATAGATATAGATATGTATAGACAGCTATGTATATACATGTACAATTTATATCGATAGATAGATATGTATATACATGTAAAATATATACAGATAGATAGATATGTATATAAATGGAAATAAAATAGCTTTACTTGCAATATAATAATGCATGTTTTGTTTATTCATTCTAAGGTGTAAGAAAAACGAAGCCTTGTGATTCGCGATGTTTATCCATCACAATTGATTCTTACACACTGTGTAGTGAGGCAAGAATAAAACATCAGCTGAGGATGTTTTTTGTATATATCGTAGGCGTTGAATACATATATATCTATATATATATATATATATATATATATATATATATATATATATATATATACGTGCATACATACATATACACACACACATATATATATATATATATGTATATAGGTGTATATATATGTAGAAGTTATATTTAATTTGTTGGGATACAACAAGCAAATATTTGTATAACTGATATAAAGCACTCAACAAATTATTGGAGTAAAAATACAATATATTAACAAATGGAAACTATATTTATAAAACTATATTTATTTCATTATACATATTTCAAGGACACCAACGCAAATTATGGTGCGCTTTCATCAGATAAAATATAATATAAATCAGTTTTATAAACAAATATTGACATACCCTTAAAGAATGCGACCATGTCGGTTGGAAGCTCCCGGATAGTATATATATATATATATAGGTGTATATGTGTGGGTGTGTAAATAAGAGGTGTGTATGTGTGATAGAGAGGAAGGACGAGATAAATGGATAAACAATTTAATATAAAACCTTTATTTTGCAACCCATGCATTCCAAAAGGCGTAGTTGCAATATATTCAAATAGATCTGAAGAATTATCAGTAAATACTGAGTAGTATATATGGGGTTAAAAGTATATTGTTGACTGAAGACAATCCATGATAAGGATGCATATGTCTCCAAAATGCTAAGTGTAGGTGATATCTGTTGGCTATAGTGATGATAATTACAGAAATATATTAAGGGTTGGTAGCTAAATGATAGGTCAGAGAGGAATCACCGAGCGTGTCGAAGAAAATATAGGAAAAATTTGCATTCCATACATGGAAGAAGATTCATAGTATAGATTAAATTTAAGTGATAGAGTTAAAATGGTAAACAATTGCAACGATGTGAATAAATGATCGGTGAAAGAACGAACTAGAAAATTTGAATGAAATAAAGATGAAAGAAATAACAAGTTATATAGTGATTTAATGAAATAAGTAAGTTATCTTTTGAAAAGTTAATACTCTCTGATCTATGACGTTTTCTCGACTTATCACATAACTGTGAGATTCATTAGGAAACGGATAGGTGTTACTGAGATTAGAAAATTAGAAACAGTTAAAATATTTAGTTATCAATATATGAAGACAACAGTTCCAGTAGAACTTTCGTGATATCTCTAAATTTCCTATGAAAAAATATAAAATATTTGGAGCTTTACAGAAACGTAAACCAGAAACAGAAAAAAAAGAGCATATATAAACGAATTAAGATGACTTTGTCTACAGCAAAGTTAAGTCTGTTATTTAATAAATAAATTAACATAAACAAATTAATTACTATGCAAATTTAAGTGGTTCTATTAAAATACTTAACGAAAGTAAAAATCATCAATCAATGACTACGAACAATAAAATGTAACATAAGACTGTAATTACTACAGTGTCCTACTTAAATCAGCGTAGAAATATTATTGAATAATTTATATATTGCACGCATTATAATTAAGGCAAATTTTGCGGTAACATGAATGTAGAGCAGGCATTTTCTAAACAACAATATCACAAAGGAAATTCTTCTACACAGTTTATACGTAAAATATGGAAGGAAGTTAACTGCGATTGGCTCTTAAGATATTGTTAACGGGTAAGGGTGTGTAACGTGAGCTTGGATTGTATATAGCGTAATATGGTTGTACTTTGAGTATACATGGTAATGTAGAAGAATAACTAATGATTTTAAACACAATGAGTGTATGGAGGAATCTATGAATGCAATGAGAAACAAATTCGATGTTCTTGCTCCATAGAGGGCATATGGATAAAAGGATTTTTAAAATAAAAACTCATCAATAGCATATGTTTTCGAGACATATGTCTGACTGCAAGGCATCTCATAAAAACACGCATGTGTGTCCGTGTTCAATCAACGTCAGCTTTTCGCAACGGTTTTCAGGGAAATAAGCACAGAGCCAGAATCATCGGAGAACAATCTATGAATGAAAGCTAAATACTACATTCCCTCACTGGATTAAACTGGGCTGAATACAACGCAGGTTTACATATGCGGGCCTAACTTCATTATTATTGGATTGGGAGTATCGGTAGAGGGTCAGACACCATGCCTTGCAGCATAGAGTTACGGCCCTTTATGGTCTGAGTTCAAATCCCACCGAGGTTAACTTTGCCTTTCATCCTTACGGGGTCGATAAAATAAAGTACCAGTATTACACTGGGATAATTGCTGGCCTTGTGTCAAAAGTAGAAACAATTATTATTATAAGTAGCATATGGTGGTGGTTTGGCAGTATCGGTAGAGTCGGACAACATGTTTGCAACATTGAGTTACGGTCCTTTACGGTCTGAGTTCAAATCCCGCCGAGGTTAACTTTGTCTTTCATCCTTACGGGATCGACAAAATAAAGCACCAGTAACGTTCTGGGGTCGGTGTAATTGAGCCCCCACCCCAAATTACTGGCTTGTGCCTATACTAGAAATTCTTCTTCTTATATGTAGCACATGACATGTATATATATTAACCATTCACATCAAAGATGTTTTATATGAAAGATGTTTTATAACACACTAAACACCTCAATCGTAGAAGGGGTATTTTGTATCAGCCCGAGCTTGTTTCTACATGTTATTGGACGACAACGTATATTGCTCTCGACTCTTAACAAGTATGGTAAATCAAGTGTCTTTATAAATCATTGTTTAAGAAACAGAATCGTGTTCTCGTGATAGCATTTATGCAACGCATTACAAACCGGAATTTCAGTGGGAGAGGACACCAACACACATATACATACATTCACATACATACACATGTATACGCATGCACACAAGCACACACATATATATATGTATATATATATATATATATATGTATATATATATATATATATATATATATATATATATATATATATATATATATATATATATATATATATATATATACGTATATGTATACACACAAATATATATATATATATTTATATATATCCCCTTTATTGATCTAGATACTTTGTAGGCGAGTGGCACTCTCCCTCGTCTATGTCTCTCCCCCTCTCTCCTTGTAATATTCACGATTCGTCATTAAGCTTTCCTTCTTCAATCTGGCCATCCACTCCAGGCATAAATTTTATTACGACATACTCATTAGGAGAACACAACATCCAGTACAACACAATGATAACTTTTTATTTATTTCTTTATGCTGCTAACTTAAACTTCTGCTCTCATTAGTATATGACAAAATACATACACTTGCTGATTTTTCTCGGATATTTTTTTTATACACATATATATATATTTTTCTGTGTGCTTGTTCAATATCATTCTTCATCTTCTAGCACAATTATTATTATTATTATTATTATTATTATTATTATTATTATTATTATTATTATTATTATTATTATTATTATTATTGTCGTCGTTGTTGTTGTTCATAGAATTTCCATACTTCGAAATGATTCTATTTTTTTCATCTTACTTCTGCGGTTGGCATATTTGTCCTCCTTCGATCTTGTTTTCGATGTTGAATATGTTTATTTTTTCTTGTTCTCCTAGACGAAAACGTCTTTCATGAGAGCTTGACACTCAGCTGGACTTCATAATTACTAGTTGACATCAACCAGTATTTTTTTCTCCATTGTATCTTACCATTCCGTTCTGCTGATATATTACTACTAGGAGTATGCTTACATATAACAAAATGTGTATAGAACTTAGAGATAATTTTCTTCGATGGATACATAATATATATATAGAGAGCATAAGAGTAGGGTCCATGTATATAGACACATATATGTGTATGTATATATATCTATATAAGCATTTATGTATATGTATGTCTATATACGTATGTGTATATAGGTATGTGTGTATGTGTACATGTGTACATGCATATCTCTATATGTGTGTATATGTGTAACTCTATATGTGTACATGTATATATGTATATATATATATATATATATATATATATATATATATATATATATATATATATATATATATATATATATATAATTTAAGGCATCCTTGGGAAAAGTTTTCGAATGGAGGAGTTATTTGAAATAAGATTATAGCTTTTTGTGCATTTAAGTTTATATTTCGTATCAAAAATGCCTTAGAAATTAAATTCATAATATATCACACAGACACACAAAATAGGGTAGATAACAACATTGAGCCAGTGGAAAGCGACAGGAGTAATTATGAGAGACAATGAAACAACCATGAAGCTGAGGCTGCTGGTGGAAATAGAAATAGAAATAACACAACTAACAATAATAATAGCACTAGTACACATAAAGCAGCAGCCTGGAACTCTCCGTTTTATAACCCCTCCGATAAATCATTTGACCTACGACGAGTCCACGCCACGACTTTGCCATTTAACAAACGCACGCAGTTGCCGTCGCAGGTCGATGAACAAACAGAAGCACAATTTAGTATAGCTAAATCCGAACTTAGAAATATTATAGAACAGTATAGCAAGAAGCATAATAGAATAGAGGCCCAGCAACTGGGTGAAGAATCTGCAAATGGCTTGCGTAAGCTCATGCAGCGCTCGCATAATGGAGAGATAGCATGTTTTCCAACAGACAAGTCTGGCAGAATGTCGGTTGACAGCCTGCCAAACTACATCCAGGCAATGCAACCCCACATCACTAACACAAGAGAGGTAACACCACAGGAGCATGAGGATAGAGAAAAAGCCCTCAATGCCCATATGGTGATGTAGACGAATATAATGCAGCCCAACAAAAGGACTCCCAACAACTTCCAGGCCTGGAACAATGACGTGCCGGCGTTGTATGGGCTTCGAAAAGACCATAAAACGGGCTGGGACCCTGTCGCGGGACCACCAACACGACCAGTCTGTGAGGCTAACATTGCTAGTAACTACAGACTGTCCTACTTCCTCTCCCTGATCATACGCCCCATCATTGAGATGTCCCCAGATGTGTGTGATAGCACGGAGGACCTCCTCAGCAGAATCGGCGCGGGTAACCGATCTGGGGACCTAACACACTGCATTATAGGCAGTATGGATGTTGTGTCCCTGTATCCATCTATTGACGTGGATTTTGCTGTGGAGAAATGCGTAGAAATGATCAGCGAGAGCAAGGTTGAGTTCCGTGGGATTGATACCAGTGAGCTGGGACTTCTACTTAAGCTTACCCATAGTAATAGTTACCTAGACACTTATGACCTTAGCAACCTATGCCCTACAAGACCAGCAAGAGGCAGACCACCTACCATTACCTCAATGGCCAAGAAAACCCACACAGATAGATGGAACGGGTGGACCAGAGCCATACGGACACCCGAAAACTACGATGAACTGAAGAAAATGATTGCACATGCGGTGGGGGCCAGCATAAAATTAACCCTTAAGGAACATATGTTCAAATTTAATGGTAAAACATATGCCCAAGAGGAAGGAGCAGCCATTGGTGTTAGCATTGCAGGCGACATAGCTAACTTATTCATGGTATGGTGGGACAGTAGACTTAAACAAAAACTTAATGAACAATTAGAAGACAGCTTAACCCTGATAATGTACTCCCGCTACGTAGATGATATAAACATCGTAGTTAAGACACCCCCACTAAAGAACAGTCAGGAACTAGAGAAAAACACAATGGAAAGCATCCAGCAAATAGCAAACTCCATCCACCAGAGCATTAGAGTTACTATAGACTACCCAAGTAGACACCCCAACCATCGATTACCTGTACTAGACACATAGCTCTGGTTAGATACCATTAACAACCCCAAAACAAATCCTCCATTCCCATTATGCCAAACCCATGACTTCCAAACATCTGATCCACCGAAACTCGGCCATTTCGGACCATACCAAAATCAACATACTGATTGCGGATCTGGTACGGGTGATGAGAAATGTGTCCCGCATGTGCAACCCCGAAGAACTAGAGAGACACATACAACACTTCATCCACCGTATGCAGTTCTCTGGCTACAATCAGAGAGATAGAATCAGAGTGTATAAAGGAGCCAGAACCAAATGGGAAAAAATGGTAAATAATGACATAAATGGGACCTGCCCCTTGTATAGGAGCAAATTTTGGAATAGAATAGAAAGAACTAGGAACAAGGCCAATAGAATAAACTCATGGTATGATAGCAATAAATACCAGAGTGTAATGTTCATCAATACAACCCCTAGAGGCGAACTAGCCTACACATTTAGAAGGGCCCTAAATAAACATAATCTCAATATTAAGATAATAGAAAGACCTGGTACCTCCGTAAAAACACTTATTAGCAAGACATACCCGTTCCAAAGACCCTCATGTATAGATAAGAAATGTATAACCTGTAAAATAAGCCCCCATATTAACTGTAAAACTAGAAATGTAGTGTATAGCATAAGATGTACTGAAGGACAATGTAGAAACAAAAATATAGTGTACATAGGTGAGACAGCTCGTAGTATAGGGGAACGAATAAATGAACACTGGCGAGACCTCCAAGATAATAAAGAATCATCTGTGCTCTACCAACATGCTAAGATAGAACACAGGGGTAGATTAGAGAGCATAGAAATAAAAATAGAATCCACGCACAGAAAAGACGCAATGTTTAGGCAAATTACAGAGGCAGTAAGCATAAAAGAATTAAAACCAAAATTAAATAGAAAATATGAGTGGAACAGCAACATCACAACTTACAATTAAGGACAAAATGAAAACACACACACACATAGAACAAACAACTTACAATTGAAAACACACACAGAATGAAAACACACACAGGACAAAATGAAAACACACACACACATAGAACAAACAACCAACCAACAATAAATAAATAAATAAATAAACAAATAGAAAAATGAACACAAACACACACAGACACCCGGATGTGGCGCATGCGCAAACTGAGCACACAACACACACACACAGAAACAAAATGGCGTAGGATAGAAGAAAGAAAAGGCACAGAAACGAAGAAAGGAATCCCCAGTCACTGAAGAGGTCACAGAGTGTGTGACGAAAGGACTATGACTATATATATAAACAACTATCTGGTTGTGGAACCAACCAACCAACCAGAAATTTACAAGTTTGTAGATTTGTAAATTTATAAATATATAATAATTTGAAGTGAAAGCAACTGGTGCGTGTGTTTCTTATTGGCAACATGACCCTCCCAAAGTATAACAATATTGCATTGTATTTAAAGAAAAAGACAACAACGTATAGCGTAGAATTTAAAATAATATTCAAAAATGCTTCACATATCTTAAATTCAGAGCTTGTGCATACGAAATGTACCTCTAGAAAATGTATCAAATGAGAAATATATCTGCGAATATCATAATATATGTGAAATGTATATCTACAAAACATATTTGCAACATAATATGTCTGAAGCAATTCAAATTCAATCCCGTTCTGCCCAGATCCTCTGAAAGATCTGAATGTCAGCAGCCCGTCTGAGGAAGGAGCCGAGTCAAGGTAGCTGTTGCAGCGGATGTTGCTGGTCATTGTCTGCGGGATGTTTATGCGGTCTTATTCGTGGGGTGTAGTCCCAGTATCACATCCCGTTCTTCTGACACCCTAGAGACCTTGACACTCCCTTCATTTTCCGTTTTTTTTCATAACCAAAAAAGGCTTGAATATTTTACAATAAAAATAATATTGAACACTAAATATAATGAAAAGGCCAGGAAAATGTCAGAGAATAATACCTAGTATTTCATGATCGTTGCCATCATGAATTAATTACTTCTACATTATCAGCTCGCTAACAAATTTAAATGTAACATTTCGTCTGAGCAATTTCAGAAATGTTCCTATTATGACGGTAATTGAAAATAAAGTAAGCGAAAGATATTACTGTGAGACGCCATCCAGATGAAGTAACATAGTGAACTTAGTGTTAGAATATGTTAAAGCCAGACAGCATCCAGTAGATATTCGATGTGCATTTGTATTACTTTAGTTATGCGTTAATTATTGCACGATTACGCAGTAACTAACACGTCACTACTACACCAGGTACAATAATAAATATAATTGGCTGACGCGTCAGAATACGTCCAAGAAGTGCCCAGAGCTTTCTTCCACATTTTAATTTAATTACACACCTAGGTAATATCTACACACTTAGGTAATATAGACTTCTTTCCTTCTATTAAAAGAATAATTAATAACGCGCACATACACACCTAGGTAGACACGCGCACACACTTATATACAAGAGTCGGCTGAAACGTGCGTAGACTATGAAGGATGAATGCTAGAGCTGTGAAATCTTGCTTGTATCAATTTCAATGCCTCTCATTAATTACGCATGGTTGCCTTTCCAGGGATTATGTTGAAAAATAAGTCTCATTTTGTCATTCCATGAGGGTATCTTGGTCAGCATATGAATCTTTCGGCCGACCCTCGTATATATATATATATATATATATATATATATATATATATTTTACCCTTTTACCTGTTCCAGTCATCCGACTGAGGCCATGCTGGGGCACCGCCCTTGTATGTATATTCATATGTATATATATATATAGGATATTATATATATATATGGGATATCCTAGCCGTCTTGAAACGTCCCTAGCGAACTATGAATGGATAATTAAAATAAAATACTAATTCTTTTTCGTACTAAATGTAAACACACACACACACACACACACACACGCACACACACACACACACACACACACACACACACACACACACACACACACACACACACACACACACACACACACACACACATATATATATATATATATATTGAAACAATCACCAACGTCTTCATTGTTGCTGTTGTTGTACTGGATGTGTGCACTGTGTCTGCTGTGGCTGCAACGTTTTGATGATTCAACGGACGGCAATGGGACGGTGTTGCCCAGACAGTACTGCTGGCTGAATCAACATGTAAACAAGAGACTGAAGAATATCCCTAGATGGAATAACTTTATGAACAACAGCATGAAGAGACTGTTCTCGGAGCCTAAAAGTTCTACCAATCAAATGTCAAATGGTCTTAGTTGAGCAGCTTGAAACTAGAAGCCTCAATAGATTTAGACAATCGACTCTACCAGAAAATATTGTCATCAGTGGCATTCTGTAAGGTATAAGAAAAATATATGAACCTGTTAAGTGAAAAGAGTTCATCCTCACTGAACCAGTATGGTAGAAAATATTACGCGCATGATCGACTAACAAGATAAATATTAGTATATATGTAAATATGTAAAAACAATAGCATGAATAAACTGTTCTGAGAGCCTGCAAGTTCTATCAATTAAAAGGCAGATACACCTGTCACTAGACATTAAGAGAGGAGTCGACACACTATATCATTTGTTCGCTCGCATAACACAAACATGGTAATATATTACCAACGGTGTCATATCTGCATACTTGCATCTACACACAACATAATTACACAATTGTATGCACATCTGATGATGTCACATGGAGACTGTCAATGATATAACTACTACATAACCATGTCATATATTGTGCTCTAAAACAATTATGTAAATGTAACCCTAACTTAACTACTTAATTTAAATGGCAAATCCGTCACAACTAATGATCAACATTTCGAGGGATATACTGTATTGTCGGAAAACGTTTTTGGATTGCTCAAACCGGTTTAACCTCGCTGTGTTACATATATTTCACGGATAAACACCCTTATTATCTACACTATATATGCATATATATGTATGTAAACAAATAAATTACGAATTGTATTTCTCGCCCTAGCACAGCTGATACATAAATGTAAATATGCATATGTATGTGTATATATATATATATATATATATATATATATATATGATGGCTTCCCCTTCGTTATCGAGTATGACCATTGCACGAGGAGTAAAAATATTAATAAATATATATATATATATATACACACATACATATTCATATATACACACATATATATACATACACACATATACATTAATAACAATAATGATAATAATAGCAACAACAATAATAATGTACATATACATATATATATACACACACACGCGCACACATAAACGTATCTACACACACACGCACACACACACACACACACACACACACACACACACACACACACGATAGCAACTAACAGCGCTGCGATCGAATGTGGCTTTTTAGCCCAGCCAATGATCTAAAATGTCTTGTACAGAGTCGGCAACCAAAACATTCACTGGGAATAGCCGGCTGTGGTTGGAGTTCATGTACTTTTGCATGTCGTTTGAGCCCTCCTGCTGATTTGCATTCTCTACCACATGTTTGGCAAGCATGATGAGTAGCATCTCCAACAGCAGCCTGGTAGTTAACCACTGGTCTTACTTTATGACTGCAAAGATGACTTTCGAGTCCAGCTTTGCTTAGGCAGAGTCTCGCACAGACGCTGCATGTCAGTACCATAGGAGGACCCTCGCCGTCTGGAAGTGCAACAGCAATAACCTTCCTCACATCCCGCTTTACTTTCTTCTATGCGATTCGAGATGCCTCAAAGGCAACTTTTCCCTTATATACAGTCTTTCTCCATTTATTACGATCAGCAGCAATATTTTCCCATGTATCAGCAGAGATGTTAGCATCTTTCAAAGAGGCTTTCAAGGAATCCTTATACCTCTTTTTTGGTTTATGTGGCGGTCGTTTTCCTTTAACCAACTCTCCATAAAAGAGTTGTTTTGGTATTCTAGAATCCTTCATCCTGGCAAGGTGACCACTCCAACAGAGTCGTTGCTTAAGCACAAGAGCTTCTATACTGTCACACATAGAGCTTTCCAAAATCTAGACATCACTGATGTGGTCCCTCCAGTGAACGCCATGGATCCGACTGAGACACATCTGATGGAAGCGCTCCAATTGCTTAAGGTGGTGTCGATATGTGACCCATGTCTCACAGGCATAAAGAAGACAAGAGAGCACACATGCCCTGTACACCTTTACCTTTGTCCTCCTGCATATGACTCGCCGACCCCAGAGTCGCCTTTCTAGCTTTCCGAAAGCATCACTTGCTTTCCTAATCCTAAGTGAGATTTCACTGTCAAGATTGCTGTATCGATTGACAGTGCTTCCCAGGTAGACAAACTGATCAACCACTCCACGTCGTTTACCATACACATAGATATTTGGTTCAGTGTAATGCTTACCAGGGGCAGGCTGGTACAATATGACGGTATTTTTGAGACTGACAGTCAATCCTAGGGCAGTGCAAGCGTCAGAAAATGCATTCAATATGTGCTGCATATCACTCTCTGTGTGCGCTACAAGATCGCAATCATCTGCATACAAGAGGTCTCTTATGATTGATGTAAATACTTTTGTCTTTGCACCAAAGCGCCTGATGTTAAACATGCTGCCTGAGGTTCGATATCGAATGTAAACACCATGCTCGCAATTCCTGAATGCAATACAGAAAACCATTGCAAAGTATATGGCAAACAGGGTCGGTGCTGGAATATCCCCCTGTTTCACTCCATTTTTTAGTGAGATAGGCTGCGACATGTTACCTCCGACATTAACCCAAGCTTTCATGTCGTCATGGAAGGACCTAAATAAAGAAAGGAAATTATCAGGGCAACCGAGTTTCTGGAGAACCTTCCATAATGCATCTATGTTAACAGTATCGAAAGCTTTTGTCAGATCGACAAAAACCTGATACAGATCCAAACCTTGTTCCATGCAATTCTCCTGGAGCTGTCTAGCTGAGAAGATCATATCAGTAGTGCCGCGTCCAGCACGAAAACCAGATTGACTTTCAGGAAGAACACAATCTGCAAAGTGTCAGCAGACTGTCCAGAAGCACCCTACATAAAACTTTCCCTACAACAGAAAGCAATGATATACCTCTGTAGTTCCCACAATCATTCCTGTTACCCTTTCCCTTGTACAAGACCAACATTACTGCATCTCTCCAGTCCTCAGGTACGGATTCATTAGCCCATATCCTCCGAAACAAAGAGTGAAGATGTTGCAGGAGTTTCTCACCACCATATTGTAGGAGCTCAGCATGTATGCCATCCATACCTTGACATCTTCCACTGTTCAGCTTCGAAATAGCCACTGCAACCTCCACAAGCGTCGGAGATTCTGCGAGAGCTACTTTCACAGGACTTTCTGGAATGAGATTGAGGAAATCTTCACTGACGACAGACGGCTGATTCAAAAGATCATCAAAGTGTTCTCGCCACCTTCGTAGAATTCCTTGTGAGTCACGAAGAAGTTCTTTGCCATCCTTGCTGCGAAGCGGTGTCACCAGAGAAGACGGTCCATAAAACTCACGCAAGAGACTGTACAACAGCTTTGTGTTATTGGAATCTGACGCAGTTTGTATCTCACCAGCCTTCTTACTCCACCACTGATCCTTCATCTGAGTAAGACTCCGCCTAACACGTGATTTTACATCCTTGAGTTCCTCATGCAACGTATTCCTCTCCTGTGGTTTTGCCGTCAAGTAGCGTGACATAGCACGCCGCTTATCAACCAACAAGTCTTCTATATGTACATCATTCTCATTAAACCAGTCCTGATGTTTTCTCTGCACCAATCCTAGAACACGCCTGCCTACATCATAAACCGACTTTTTAAGGGTCGGCCAATCCTCAACAAGATCTGCAGCCTGCATCTCTTCTTCCAATATCCTCTTCACATTTTTATTCTTAAGACGAGCAGCATTCAATCTTTTGGACAGGGCAACACCAGGAGCCCGGATTTTACGTTTAGTGATTAGTTTCACTTTTGCGCGTACCAGGCGGTGGTCCGTCCAGCACTCAGCTCCACGAAGAGCACGAACACACTGCACATCCTGTCTGTCACGCATCCTGACTAGGGCGTAGTCCAAAAAATGCCATTCCTTAGATGCAGGATGCATCCATGTGGTCTTGAATTTGTTCTTTTGTTGGAACATGGTGTTGGTAACACACAGATCCAGCTCCTCACACATCTGCAGCAGGAGCATACCATTGTTGTTACACTTTCCCACCCCCATGCCTTCCGATTACATTCCATGTTTTAAAATCCCTACCCACTCTTGCATTAAAGTCACCAAGCACAATGACTTTGTCTGCCTGAGGGATATTTCTTAAAACACCTTTCAAGGAATGGTAAAAGGACACTTTTTCTTCATCGACAGAATTCATAGTTGGAACATACACACTCACCAGGGTCGCATATCGTCCTTTGTCCAGCGGAAATCTCATGGACATAAGACGCTCACTAATCCCTACTGGGAATTCTTCTAATTTATTCACAAGAACAGTCTTAACAGCAAATCCTACCCCAGCCTCTCTTCTGGTTCCTTCATCTCTTCCTTTCCAGAAGAATGTATATTCTCCACAAAATTCTGTAAGATGACCATCTCCAGCTAACCTCGTCTCAGATAAAGCCACGGTGTCTATATCGTAACGTCGAAGCTCCTTTGCAACAAGAGCGGTCCTTCGTTCAGGACGCTCCAAGGAATCCCTGTCAAGCAGCGTCCGTACGTTCCAGCAGACAAGACTAAATGTCTTGTTTGGCTCTATTACAATGGTACGATGACGAGTGGGCCCAGGCTGTGATAACCTGGGGCCCCTGCCCTTATTGCCAATTATCTTTTTTGTTCCAGAACCTAAATTGCCAATTATCTCTTTTATATTGTTCTAGAACATTATTGAATTGTGAAAAAAAAAAAAAATAATAATAATTGTAACAATAATAATAATAATAATAATAATATCCCATTTACTGCTGAAATGGAAAACACAGAAAAAGCAAAGCAGGTAAAAGTAACTGCAAAGAAAGAACTGCTACAGAAACTGGCTAAGAAATGGCAAGAAAAGCCTCTGTATGGAAAATACCCAGAGCGAGCTAACAATCCTGATGTTGACAAAACTTTAACCCATCAGTGGTTGGCATCCTCTGGACTGAAATCGGAGACTGAAGGACTGATTATCTCCGCACAAGATCAGTGTCTGCCAACAAAAAATTACCAAGCCAACATAATAAAAAATGGGTGCAGCCCATTATGCCGTGTATGCAAAAAACAACCAGAGACCATTGACCATATAATTTCAATGTGCAGTCCTATAGCTCCAACCGAATACCTAAACAGGCATGACAGAGCTGCACAATACATACATTGGATAATGTGTAAGCATTTTGACCTGCCCCATCAAAAGAATTGGTGGGAGCATCAACCACCTCCCATACTTGAAAAAGATCACATCTCAATCTTGTGGAACTTTAGCATCCAAACAGACCGAAAAATAGATGCAAATAGACCTGATATAATATTGAAGGACTTTCAAAGGAGGGTATGCCTGCTAATTGATATGTCTGTTCCAATAGACAAGAATGTATCTATAAAAACATTTGAAAAATTGAGCAAGTATAAGGACCTGGAGATAGAAATTGGAAAAATGTGGAAATTGAGAACTAAAACAATACCAGTGGTTGTAGGCGCTCTGGGAATGATACCTAAGGGGTCTAACGACTACTTATCGCAAATCCCAGGAAACCCGCGTATAGGAGAAATACAAAAGATAGTACTAATGGGAACTGCCCATATACTAAGGAAGATCCTGTCAATATAAGTACATCACAAGTCTAAACACTAAGGATGCATGTGTGAATATGTGTGTTCTTTCTTGAACATGGCGGACCTTGTTGTCTCTTGAGGTCACTGGTTGTGACTTGGTGATAACTCGTATAAACATAAAGCAAGATAAATGCAAATAATAATAATAATAAGACTCTACTTAAAGAGATCTTAAGAGCCAAACAATTAGACTCTACTTAAGGAGATCTGAAGGTGGAAGAGGTCTTATCAGCATAGAGGACTGTGTTCAGATGGAGAAAAACAACCTACACAAATACGTAAGGAGCCAATGCTCAGACTGTACTGAAGGAGAGAACAATAGACCAGGGGATGTCCAAGGAGGAAATAACAACAAGGAGAAAGAGCAGCCTTCATGAAAATCCCTTCATAGTACCTTCTTTGAGAAAACTGAATTCAGAGATCCACAGGCATGGAACTGGTTGAAAAGAGGAGACCTTAAAAAGGCTACAGAAGGAATGTTAATGGCTGCGCAAGAGCAGGCCCTCAAAACGAAGTGGTTGAAACACCATATTTACAAGGAGGAGGCTAGCCCACTGTGTAGGATCTGTGGAGAGAGAGAGGAGACTGTGGCTCACATTGTATCCGAGTCTAAACACCTAGCCCAGACTCACTATAAGGGCTGGAGACATGATGTGATGGGCAGGGTGATACACTAGCACCTATGCAAAGTAAACAATTTATCACCTTCTGAGAAGTGGTATGAGCATAAGCCAGAGTCGGTGTTAGAAAACGATCAGGTGAATGTGCTGTGGGATTTTAGGATACAGACGGACAAGAAACTGGAACACAGTAGACCTGACCTGGTGGTTTTGGACAAAGAAAAAAGATCGTGCCTGATTGTGGATGTGGCCTTCCCATTCGACACGAGAGTGCAAGAGAAGGAGAGGGAGAAAATTAACCGATACCACGACTTAAAGTGGGAGCTAAAAAGGATTTGGAACTGCCATGAAGTCAAAGTGATCCCGACTGTCATAGGCGCACTAGGTACTATCTCAAAGAGTTTCCAGGGATGGTTAAAGAAAATTGGTCCCGCCACGCTTTTTGGAACGCTTCAAAAGACATGCTTGCTGGGAACAGCAAGTACCCTCCGATACGTCCTGAATATCTGAGGCTGCAGGTAGTGGCTTGATATTCATTTCAACAAACTTTCCAGTTAACTAACATCAACGACTGAGACTCAAAGAATAATAATAATACACTATTAATAATTATTAATACACTCGTGCAATGCCTGTGCGTGACGAATATTTTTAAAGTGAGAACAGACTGTGCACTGAGCCAATCCCACTCCCTGAGCGACAGTAGCTATAACCCGAAAAGAAGAAAAGATCAACATCATCGGTAACTACTGAGCCGCAGGTTTCATGTCGGGGTTAAACCAGTTTCCTGAGATGCCTTCTAGAAGAATGCCCTGACAAGGGCTAGAGGTTCTTTACTCCCAGTGGTTTAACTGTGCCATGCCGTTGACCGATCGTCATCTTTTTCTTCAACACACTGTTTGAGGAACATTCAAAATGTTTCTGGGTGATTACCCTTCATCAGGACTGTATAGCTATGCCAGTCTGTTGAACGGTTGAAAATATATAGTACTTTAGTAAGTACACATCGGCTGAGCAGCCTCATTTGCATACTGAGTGAGTTACGGCTGATCTTGCCGAATATTAAAAAAGGGTATTAGAATTGTATTTCTTGCAATAGCATAGCTGATACATAGATGTACGTATGCACACGTAAACACACACACATACACATACACACACAAATATACATAAACACATACACACACATAAATACATATACATATGTACGTATGGGTTATATTGAACATTAATAATAATTCTTTCTACTTTTGGCACAATGCCAGAATTTATCTCAGTGTATTACTGGTACTTTATTTTATCGACATCGTAAGGATGGAAGGTAAAGCTAACCTGTGCGGGATTTGAAATCAGATCATAAATGGCCGTAACTCTTTGCTGCAAGGCATGGCGCCAGACCCTCTACCGATACTGCTGATCCAACGTCCGATGCAACGCATATATATATATATATATATATATATATATATATATATATAAAAAAATCTCGCAAAACTAATTCATCGCCGTTATATACATATATGTATGTATATGTGTATATATGTATATACATATATGTATATATGTGTGTATGTATATATATATGTATATGTGTATATATATATATGTGTATATATGTATGTATATATATATATATATGTATATATATATATATGTATGAATATATATATATGTATATATATATATACGTATATGTATATATATATGTATATATATATATATACGTATATGTATATATATACGTATATGTATATATATACGTATATGTATGTATATGTACCCCACAGCATAGGTTAGTTGTTAGTGATATCTCAGTAAGCAAGAGATGGAATGAGACATATAGGAAGGTGTGGAGAAGAAAGGTCTGGAAGCTAAAAGACCTTTCACTAAAATTCAAATTTAGGAAAGCCCTTCAAGATGTATATGACGAAAAAGAAGACGATTTAGAGACGTATGACATAGATAATAACTGGAAGTTCTTACGTGACAACTTGCTGAAGGCTACTGATGAAACCTGTGGCTGGAGCAGAGCTCCAACCAGACAGAGAGTGACCTGGTGGTGGAACAGCAGTGTAGATAAGGCTATTAGAGACAAAAGACTAGCATGGAAGGCTTGGAATAAGGGTGGGAGTAGGGAAGAATATACAGCCACTAAGAGAGAAGCTAGACGTCAGGTGTACTTAGCACGCAGGGAGGCAGAGAGTAGGAGGTTTGCCAATGTTCTGCGACGGGAAGATCAGAGGCGTGCGGTGTTCCACATTGCAAGGCAGTGTGTCAATGCAAATCAGGATGTTGTTGGTGATAAATGTGTCCGGGATGATGCCGGTGTACTTAGTGTCACGAATGATCAGAAAAAGGAGGCATGGAAATGTCATTATGAGAGACTGATGAATGTGGAGAACGAATGGGAGAGAGAGAAATTACCCTTGGTAGATCCGACAGAGGGACCAGCTATTGAGATTGACGAATATAGGGTCCAAGAGGCGATTAGGGAAATGAAAAATGGTAAGGCGGCCGGACCATCGGGAATAGTTGCTGAGATGCTGAAGGCATCAGGGGACGTAGGCACTAAACTGGTTGCACGCATAATCAATCAGGCTATATATGGTGGTGTCATACCCAAAGACTGGTGCAGCAGTATTCTCATAAATTGCTACAAAGGTAAAGGGGATGCTTTGGAGAGGAGCAATTATAGGGGTATAAAACTGATAGATCAGGTTATGAAAGTGGCAGAAAGGATTTTAGCACAACTAATTAGAGAAAGGGTCAAACTAGATGAGATGCAGTTTGGTTTTGTGCCTGGGAAGAGTACAACAGATGCCCTCTTCTTGGTGAGACAAATGCAAGAGAGGTTCTTAGAGAAGAATAAGCCACTATACTTAGCCTTTGTTGACCTAGAGAAGGCCTTTGATAGGGTACCCCGATCTGTCATCTGGTGGTCCCTAAGGAAGCTGGGTGTTGAGGAATGGCTTGTAAGGACAGTGCAAACTTTGTACAGAGGTACTCTCAGTAAAGTTAGGGTAGGAATGGAGTTTAGTGAGGAATTCCAGATACAAGTAGGAGTACATCAGGGTTCGGTCCTCAGCCCGCTCTTGTTCATTATAGTCCTCCAAGCCATAACAGAGGAGTTTAAGACTGGCTGTCCATGGGAACTTCTCTATGCTGACGATCTGGCTCTTATGGCAGAATCAGTAGAGGAGCTAGAGAATAAATTCCGGCTATGGAAACAGCAGTTGGAAGCAAGAGGACTGAGAGTAAATCTAGCTAAGACAAAAGTGTTGATGAGTAGAAAAGCGGACAAAACCCTGATTCCGTCAGGGAAATGGCCATGTTCGATATGCAGAAAAGGAACTGGCATAAATTCTATAAAATGCACACAATGTAGGTCATGGGTACACAAGAGATGTAGCGGGATAGCAGGCAAACTAACAGGTAGGGAGAACTATGTATGCAGTAGATGTACAGGGAAATTAGACAGTAGAAGTCGCACTGATAGACACATTTTTCAAATGCGAGAGGGCGCTATAGAAGTGGTGGATAGCTTCCGGTACCTAGGAGATCAGATTAGCATGGGAGGAGGGTGTTCCGAGGCCATAGTATCTAGAATAAGGACGGGTTGGAAGAAGTTTAGGGAGCTGCTTCCTCTGTTGACGAAGAAGGGTTTCTCCCTGCGTACGAAAGGCCGGTTGTATGATGCCTGTGTGAGGAGCGCGATGCTGCATGGTAGTGAGACATGGGCAGCTACCGCAGAAGATATGCGACGGCTGGAGAGAAATGAGGCAAGCATGCTCCGTTGGATGTGCAGTGTAAATGTGCGTGAACGACCCAGCATAAATGTGTTGAGAGAGAAACTGTGTCTGAGAGGGATAGAATGTAGTGTACGGGAGAGGAGACTGAGGTGGTATGGACATGTGATGCGCATGGAGGATGACCGATGGGTGAAGAAGTGCCAGGAAATGCCAGTTGAAGGAAGACGTGGTAGAGGTAGACCACGAAAAACATGGGCGGAGGTGGTGAGAACAGACCTCAGATCATTGAAGCTCACGGTGGAGATGACGAGGGACCGTGACGAGTGGAGAGATGCTGTGCTGAATAAGACCCGTCCCACCCTTGCAAGCAGGGAAAAGCGGACGTAAAATGATGATGATGATGATGATGATGATGATGTATATATATATATATATACGTATATGTATATGTATATCTATATATATATATAGAAAAGATGAACATAAAATGAAAGTGCTTTTTTTGAAAAGGAATTTATTAGGTATTGACATATGTTTCTGTAACAGACGGAATACCTATGTATCGCTGCTTGCGTAATCATAAAAGGTTAGCAAGTATTCGATAGCAAATGTATAATCAGTTGTCACTTCTTCAGAGATTTTGGATAAATTGGATAAGATAAGAAAAATTGAAGTATTTATATTAGTAATAGAGGAAGAAGGGGATAGTATATGACAGATGGTAATTCAATTTACTGCTAAACAAGTATATAAAGGGTTTCTAATGAGAATACCATGAGTAAATGGTTCATTTCATCTAAATAAGAATTTTTGGGAGTGCCAATTTTAATCTCTACTTGACCAATTGGACAGTGGACAGGGCTGGTCATTTGGTGTAGTAGTATTAATTATAAAGTGACAATTGGGGAAGGGGGAGATTTCGATTGCTACTGAATAACATACATGCTAGTAGCCAGCTGGTATATGCATTAGGGAATTGAATTAAGAAATCAGAAATCTCATTTTATCTATAGCAGGTGATATTAAATGGTAAATAATAGAAGAGTTGATAGAATTAAGACTAATTGAGAATGTTAATATCTATTTTGACAATCAAACGGAGATAGAGACAGGCGTTCAATCCTGGTAGTATTTATAATATGAAAATGTAGATTTTAAGCGATGGTTACAGTATAACGATCGCTCTATTCTGTTATTTAATAAAATGTTTTTGGATTTCATAATACAAAATAATTCCACATTACATAATTTACAAAATTCCTGTCCGTTGGAATATGGGGGGGGGGGGGGGGGGGGCATCCGCTATTATATCCCATTTTAGGTGAAACTGTTGGTTATTTTTACACAGCTGCCAAGCCTTGTCTGCGAGTGTTGTTACATAACGCTGGTTTTCATGTTTTATCGAGTAACGATGTCGATAAAGGCGTGATTTGAAGGAGGCGGCTGTAGATCCCACATAGTACCACTTCTGTCTATCCGATTCGATAGTACATTTGTATACGATGTTGCGTTCAAGACACTGATTGTTCAACGGACACACTCCTGGTTGGACACAGTTGCAATTATAATTTTGCGTTGTTGTATTGTCATGAATGGGTTGATGAGGTTGCTTAGGTAGGACAGGATGTTGTTTGTTGTTTTGTGATGTTATAGCTAATGTTTTACGTGTATTGTTATGTGTTGGAAGGCGTTTATACAACCGTTTTGCGTTAAGCTTTTTTATATGTTGTTCAATATTAGGGGCGGTTGAATATGAAAGTCGAATAGTGTTAGGGTTTAAGATTTGATTATATTTATGTGATGTTGGAAAGTGTTTTTTAACTAATCGAAAGAATTGTGAGGGTAGATTGGTTTTAATAGAGTTGCTATAGACCGGGTTGTACCAAATATACTCTTTACATCGCTTTCTGTTTGGTGGTGTGCGACTATTATTGTGTCTATTGCGGTAGTGTATGTATGGTGGTGATTCTGTGCTATTTCTACTCCTATGGGATTTATTTTGGGTGTTTTGGTGATCTTCGACTATATACTCTATATTATCTAGGTGTCCGACTTTCCTAAGTGCATGATCATAATATTCGGCATGTTCTTTGAAGGTTTGTTGGTTGGACGACAGACGATATTTATATATATACATACAGGTACACATACAAGAAAAAAAAAAAAAAAAAAGGTGACGTGGTTGCCTTAACACCGTACGGCATAAATTCAGGCTGTTCAGTTTGTTTACAAACGAACAAAGCGGGCGTTATAATAAGCGTCCGCTAAACTGATACGTACATATATGTATGTGTACCTGTATGTATATATATATATATATATATATATATATATATATATATGAATGCTACTGTACGTCTGTATACATATATGTATGTACGTATACATACATACTTACATTTAAGTAAGTGCCGTATTAAGAGTGAGAAATGAAATTTCGTTTCATTTTATTACAACTTATCGTTTTCAGTACGCCTGACCGACAGAACTCACTCGATATGCAAATTAGACTGCTCAGCCGTTAATTTTCATAAGGAAAGTATATACTTTCGAACGTTTAACCATCTGGCAGAAGGGATTACGGTGCTGATGATAGCTAACAAGCTTGAAACTAGTACATCGTTCCTGTGTCAGTGTTGAGCAAAAAGGTGACGTGGTTGCCTTAACACCGTACGGCATAAATTCAGGCTGTTCAGTTTGTTTACAAACGAACAAAGCGGGCGTTATAATAAGCGTCCGCTAAACTGATACGTACATATATGTATGTGTACCTGTATGTATGTATATATATATATATATATATATATATATATATATATATATATGAATTCTACTGTACGTCTGTATACATATATGTATGTACGTATACATACATACTTACATTTAAGTAAGTGCCGTTTAAGAGTGAGAAATGAAATTTCGTTTCATTTTATTACAACTTATCGTTTTCAGTACGCCTGACCGACAGAACTCACTCGATATGCAAATTAGACTGCTCAGCCGTTAATTTTCATAAGGAAAGTATATACTTTCGAACGTTCAACCATCTGGCAGAAGGGTATACGGTGCTGATGATAGCTAACAAGCTTGAAACTAGTACATCGTTCCTGTGTCAGTGTTGAGCAAAAAGGTGACGTGGTTGCCTTAACACCGTACGGCATAAATTCAGGCTGTTCAGTTTGTTTACAAACGAACAAAGCGGGCGTTATAATAAGCGTCCGCTAAACTGATACGTACATATATGTATGTGTACCTGTATGTATGTATATATATATATATATATATATATATATATATATATATATATATATATATATATATATATGAATTCTACTGTACGTCTGTATACATATATGTATGTACGTATACATACATACTTACATTTAAGTAAGTGCCGTTTAAGAGTGAGAAATGAAATTTCGTTTCATTTTATTACAACTTATCGTTTTCAGTACGCCTGACCGACAGAACTCACTCGATATGCAAATTAGACTGCTCAGCCGTTAATTTTCATAAGGAAAGTATATACTTTCGAACGTTCAACCATCTGGCAGAAGGGTATACGGTGCTGATGATAGCTAACAAGCTTGAAACTAGTACATCGTTCCTGTGTCAGTGTTGAGCAAAAAGGTGACGTGGTTGCCTTAACACCGTACGGCATAAATTCAGGCTGTTCATTTTGTTTACAAACGAACAAAGCGGGCGTTATAATAAGCGTCCGCTAAACTGATACGTACATATATGTATGTGTACCTGTATGTGTATATATATATATATATATATATATATATGCATGCTACTGTACGTCTGTATACATATATGTATGTACGTATACATACATACTTACATATATATATATACGTATATGCATAAATATACGTATATATATATATATATATATATATATGTATATATATATATATATATATATATATATATATATATATATATATATATATATACGTATATGTATATGTATATATATATGTATATATATATATATATATATGTATATGTATATATATATGTATATATATATATATATATACGTATATGTATATATATACGTATATGTATATGTATATATATATGTATATATATATATATATATATATATATACGTATATGTATATATATACGTATATGTATATATATGTGTATATATATATATATATATATATATACGTATATGTATATATATATGTATATATATATATATATATATATATATATACATATATATATATATATATATATATATATATATATATATATACGTAGATGTATATGTATACGTATATGTATATATATATATATATATATATATATATATATATTAAAATAACAGATTAAAGTTTAAGCAAAGAATCGCTGCTTTCACCCTTAACGGGATCCTCTGAAACTAGAAAAATCAAGTAAATATTTCAAAAATCGTTGCAACCTAAGGAAGACAGGAAGATGATACTTTGGTTCCTGGAAACGTTTCCTGGCAAAGAACGGAAAAAATGAAGATAATACGTCATAATTAGGAGCGGGGAAAACAATTACACGCAAAGACAAAACCAGATTTATTGTATAAATGAAGACGTAGACTAATATTCTATTAGATGCTTCGTGGAGACGTTCCCTGGCAAAGAACGGAAAAAACGATGATAATACGTCATTATGTGGAACGTTGAGACTAATTACACGCAAAGACAAAACCACGTTTATGATATAACTGAAGTCGTAGACTAAAATTCTATTTAGGAAACCGAATAATTCTCGGCTTCAGAGTTGAGAATAATGTAAATAAATTACAGAGGTAAATTAAATCAACAAAAAATTAAATATATGCATGCACGCATCGATATACGTACATAAACATGCATACGCGAAAACACCCGCCATGGGTATGCAAATGCAAGCACGTACACAAAAAACCACGCACGTACATACAGAACTCGCGCAATGCCTGTACCCCCATGCATACGAACTTATACACCAAATACACATAAACACATATATATATTATAAAAAAATAGAATATTATTCTACGACGTCATTTATACCATAAACGTGGTTTTGTCTTTGCGTGTAATTGTTTTCACCGCTCCTAATAATGACGTACTATCTTCATTTTTTTTCCGTTCTTTGTCAGGGAACGTTTCCACGAACCAATGTATCGTCTTCCTGTCTTCCTCCGGTTGCAACTTTTTTCGAAATATTTATTCTACGTTTACAGACTGATGTTTTTCGTTTCAGAAGATCCCGTTAAGGGTGAAAGCAGCGATTGTTTGCTTAAACTTTAATCTGTTATTTTAATAAATATTTGCTTTACGGTTCTTATATATTTGATATATATTTATCTTTATCGAGCCCTCTTTGGATTTTAGTCTTCTAATTTATTATTCTTACTATATATACATATATATATATATATATATATATATATATATATATATATATATATATATATATATATATAATGAGTCTAACTGTATTGGAACACTTGGTCGAAACCGTATTGAATAATAAATAGCATTTCGAATTGCAACAAATGCTGCCTAGTTGTTTTCTAATACCCTGTTCATGTGTGTGTGTGTGTGAAAATTGTGCATGTATATCTTCTTGGTTGTCCATCGTAAACGATGATGACATCTTTATTTTAGTTCCCGTCTGCCGTGGGCACGAAGGTGGCTGTGGAGGCACATCCTTGTCTTGCAGGTCTGGGGACAGTGGGGCAGGGGAGAAACCGGAGTCGCTTGGGGCAGCTGTTGATGCCTTTCTCCTGCTTTCACGGGTCGCAGTGTCTCTTCTCTTGAAATGAGTCTTTGGCGCGTCTGGTAAAGGCTCGCCATACAGTCCTGTCCTGAGAATGGGACTCGAGTTGTTTTGGGGCGATTCCAGTACTGTTGATACTGGAATTCACGCAGTCTTTGAACCTTTTGAGAAGCCTGCCGCCCTTTCGTCTCCCGAACAGAGTTCCCCATACACCAGTTGCTTCGGAAGCCTGTGATCATCCATCCAGATGACAAGTCCCACCCATCGAAGTCGGCTCTGCAGTATCATAGCTTCCACACTTAGCCATGTCAAGAACTTCGAGGTTGGAGACCTTGTCCTGCCATTTGATGTTCATGATTGACTGCAGGCTGCGCATGTGGAACTGTTCCAGCTGTTTCAGGTGCCTTCTGTACAGGGTCCGTGTCTCACATCCATAGAGGAGGCTGGTGAGAACTACGGCCCTGTACACCTTGAGCTTGGTGGACTGCCTGATGTTGTGCTGGTTCAGGACGCGTGATTACCAGGGTGTGGCTGCTGTCGTATACTACAGCTTCTTGGGGCCACAGGTGAGAGCCGAGTTTCTCGTGGAACCCAATGCAGGACGAGCTGTCCTGAAAAGGGCATGGCTATCCCACCCCCTACAGAGGTCATGCCCCTCGCTGAGACCCCAGGCATATACACACGTATATACATACATATTTACACACTTTTGGATGGCCGATGACTCTTATCAGTTCTTCCGCCCTTTGTCAGGTTTTGTTTTTTGTCCTGCAGGATATCCAAAATCACCCTCCCCGCCAAATAAACCTGGTGAGGTTGCCAGTTTAGTCGCCGACGACCCGACCATGCGACAGCTTGTACTGGTTTACATGTTACCAGTTGCACTCAGGAGTGACCTGACACTATGTATGTATATATATATATATATATATATATATATATATATATATATATATATATATATATGTTTATATATATATATGTTTATATATATATATATATATATATATATATATTTATATATATATATATATATATATATATATATATATATATATATATATATATATATATATATATATATATATATATATATATATATATATATACATATATATATATATATATACATATTTTGCATGTATATATATACATGCAACATTTTCTTTCGTACATACATATCACCCTTTCATTCAGAGGCAATCAACCGAGTAACTGAGTGTGTGCAATTATATATACTTTAATATGTATTGTGTATCCTTATTATATTTCTCTGATATTATGTTTCATTTTCCCTATTTACAAAACTGCCATACATATTTTAAAGATTAACGATTAATTGGTTCTGCTTACAGCGATATTGCTGAGTGAGTAAGTTAAGAACTAGAAATGGCTTGACGAATAGCAGTAGACAGTATGAAAATATATTAAAGACATCAGCAAAGTATATTGTTTGAAGAAACAAGATTGTGAAATCTGGAAATATCCATCATTTATGATTCACATTTCTATTGCAGAAAGAAAATTGTTTCCTCTCTTTTTCAAAATTGCAACTCAGAACATTTATGGCAGTGAATTGCATATTTAATGTTCACTGATAATCACTGTTCGATTATATTGCTAAAGATTGTTCTTGAGTTTCTTAACGATAGTTTATATAGAAATATATAGATATTGACCATTTTGAGACGAACATTTCCCATTTGTAGTGGCGACCACTCAGTACGTTGCCGACAGCAAAGGAAATTCGGAAGTTGGCTTTAGATGTTAAATGATAATCGCTATCACACAGACGCATATTAATTTCCGGTAATGGAAAAGAGTGATGATGTTTCTCTTCAAACGAAGTGATTTAATTCTATTGTGAGTTAATTCTTTAATTGTTAACCTTTAAAATGTTAAATTATTCTTTATCATAAACCAATCTAGTGCCAGGAAGATTTCTTCTTCATGTGACGTTCAGTATGTGAACAAAGAAATGCATTTTAAAAAATCTGAATATTGATTTATTTTCCAATAAACGCAAATAACCGGTATTTTAAACGAATGAGACTCTGACATTATCACGTTTATACTTTTTCCAAAGATATTTGGGGTGTGAGAGATTCAGGAAAATGTGAGAATTTATATCTTGTATAAACAAGTAACTTGTTATTGCGCACAAGTATGTTTAAAAATAATACACTCTTTCTATTTCCCCCTACAGTTAACTTGAAACAGTATTTATGAACGTAAAATTAAGATTTATGGCGTCGCAATGGTCAAAGTGTTTAGATCTGCAGGGTCGTCATTTAATACTGATTTCTAATGTAACAGCTAATTTTCATTAAAATATATGTGTTCATTAGATTGAAATTGGGATGACATAGAAACAGAATAATTTGCGACTTGTAAGATTAAAAGCAGAATTAACCCAAGCTTGATTTGAAATCAGTTGTTAAATAAATATAGTTTAAGAGTAGACTTTATTACTTCTTAGTAAGTCTTCACTGCCGTGATATTTCTCTTAGCCCGTAATCGTATCTTTGTTTTCGGTCTCTGGTAAGATTTGCTTAAGTATTTCAATGAAAAAACCATTCCAGTTAGGATAGCCCCACTATCACATTTAAAGCATGTAAGCTCTGATGGGTTATGCAGCATATCTTGACATGTTTACGACTCTAGAATGTAATGCCGAGGATGATTTATCAGCAACACCTAGACGGTAAAGTGAGAACGTACAGATTCTATTATTCGAATATTATTTTCACGTCTCGACTGGAAACAAATGTTGCAAATATTCGTTACTATTCCACCATTATCAGTACATATATTCCTGGACATATTTTCAAGAATAGTTAAAGAAAATTAAATGGTCATTTTAATTAAAATCATATAAATTCGTATATGGCCATCATCATGTACTTAAACATTTTATTGGTTTTGTTATTTCACATCAGAGATGTAGTGAATTCTTGTGGTTATATTCAGGTGCTGTATTAATAAAATCCGATCAGCCCGGGTATTATAGCTAGTTTGCAGAGTTATAGGTATAGAAATTGACATTCTTAAAAAATTTGTATCAGTTTCAGGTGTATATATGTTACTGAAAATAATATTCACTTTAATATTACAGAACCAATTACAGTAATTGCCACTATACAACATAAAATACTTGATGTTGTCGTAAGCCCTTTCAAGCCTGGTATTTGTGAATAATGAAGCTAAAGCTCTTCTAGCGAGCTCAGATGAATCAACGTGCATCAGATCAATACAGCTGTGAAAAATAAAGAAATGTTAGTGAGACTCCTACGTTAACAAACGTATCATTCAGCGCCCTATCTCTCTTTTCTCTCTCCTTACCTATATACCGTTCTTCATTTTTTGCAGTTAATCTCTTAATGGAGATGCGGTTTTGTGGTGCCGGAAGAAGTTATGTCACTAATGGTAATATTATAAGTGATCTGATTAAAATGAAATTCGCACTAATTCATTTAGTTTTTGACATGAATACTTCCCATTACCCTCTTCTTATTCACAACTCTTCTTCCACCCAACACTGCTTCAGTTTTGTACTCTCTGTAATGTTACCTCCATTGCTTTTCTACATTCTAATTGTTCTCCTCTTCTTTACAGGGATATTCGGTATTAGAAAATTTAAGTATTTTGCATCTTTTATTTTATTTTACGTTTAATTAATATTTGATGCCATTAATTTTTGTTTTCATTTTCATTTTCCAAATTTTTCTTTCTATTTTCTGCCATTTGTATATTTATGTATTTATTTGTATTATGCGTTTCTCTTTTTAACGAAATGTAATGTGAATGGGGAAATTAATTCTCTGATTAATGAATGCAGTGCTCTGAATACATGCAGTGATTTTAGTGAGCGTATATTTGTTGTGATATGATTTCTTGTTAAAATACATTCAATGAATATTGATTTACAGCCTCACTTTATTTATGTTGCACTATATCTTTAACTCCCCCTTATGCATTTAATCAAATATTTTCAAGCACTATCGTAAAGTACATAAGAATATGTTAGTGGGTATAATTGGATTCATGAAGAATGTGAAGTTGCTAGCATGTTTGGAATATGATTGGAATCACTTAGCGATATGTTGTGTTCCTACGATTAATTTTATTTCACCTTTACTTTTAAATATCATTTTCCCCTTTTTAATGAATGTAATGTAAGAAATGATACATTTAAAATATTCATTTATTACATAATTGTTTAGTATTTTAAATATACAAAAAGACATGCATTGTCTCATTTGAAATAAAATATTAGTGTAAGATATTTCAATGAAGCAAATCTTGAACTTGCATCACATTATCTACATTTTCTAAGACAAGCATTTTCTAAGTGAAATTTCATTATTTCCTCATCACTTTCATACATAATGAATATCAAAACCATCGATGCCAAATTCAATAGCCATTGCTTACGTATAATACCACTATACTATTGCGTATAATACCACGTATAATACCACTATCTTCATTCTTTACAATGATCAGCATTTTTGGAGGCACGAGAAGCCAATAGATATATAGAGCTTTTAAGACAACGACCCGCATTAAAGTTAGAACGTCGTAACAACGTGTCTTGCAGCATATATCCTTTGCCTAGATGTCACTGGTCAAACCTAATTGGTTTTAATTATGTTTGTACTAGTAATTTGCGTAGCATTCATCAATCACTAATACATATTCGCTACATGCACATTTTGTAAAATGTAAGCAATCATAATACTTTGAGGCATATAATTATGATGTTCACTCTTTATAAAATAGCTTGCATTAAATTGTTGTAATCCATTATCACCATTGTCAATTATTGATTTCTGTTATTGTCACAAGGCCAGCACATATTAAGAAAGGGTAAAGTTGATTAAATCAACACCATTACTTGACTAACATTTTATTTTATGGATCTCTGAAAGACCAAAAGCAAAGTTGACCATGGTGGGTTTTGTTGGTCTACAAATATTGACCAAATGCTTAGTGAAATTTATTTCTTAGAGATAGTTTATATTCAATCTTTCTATATGTAAAATTATAAGGACACATATCAATATAAAGAGATGACATAACCAATTTATCTCTTTACACGAAATATATGACTTTGTCCTTCTCTCATCACTCTTAATTTACTGTGAGAATCTTTTTTTTTTCTATCATAAAACGATAAGATAACATTAGTATGTTAAATTCTCGTGGTGTAAATTGTTTACATTATTCAAAGACGCAACTGTATTCTGATACGAATTTATTTGACATCCTTCGCTAGAGCATTTTGGGTCAAATTGTTCTGAATAACGACTCACCTCTTATAATTATCCCTACAAATCTTGCTCTCTATAAATTTAGGTTGCATTAAGCCTATTTAAACGGTGTCTAAAATGCTACAATGCTTCTATTATGCAAACTAATTACATAATTAGAAAGAAGAGACTTTAAATTATTTGATAATACTTAGATTCTCTATAATTCTCAACAATGTTAATTACATTATTATTTAATATATAAACTAGATTATTAAAGGAAAATAAATTAATTAACTGAAATATTAATACATGTTAAATGTTTTTTCTGTAATTGAAAAATATTATATTTATGAAATTTTGAAAGTATACTCTGTACTTAAAACATTAGAAGGCCTGTGGCGTAGTGGTACGGTAGGGGGTGACTTACGATCCTAAATTCGTGGGTTTGATTCTTGGGCTGGCCTGTGTGTTTTGTTTTCGAGCAAAACACATTTCACGTTTCTTGAATATACTCAGCTGAAAATGCGTACTAGCAATTAACCCTGCGATGGACTTCCGTCCTGTCCAGGGGGAGTCTTATACTCTCAGTCGCTCCACGCCATCAAACAGGGATAATCACCACGCTAACGAGACTTCTGGCTGAAGACAGACTTTCAAATTAAAGATAAAATATTGATTTGAACAAATAGTGATGTATTCAGAATTATATCACAATGTGATATGATTTTCGTTTTGGGATTATTAGTATGAGACTAGAATGTGTTATGTATTACAGTGTGTAATATGCGGACCACAGTTTCCCCCTTCAAGATCTGATTCAAACATTATCACTTGTAATGGATTCAAATCGTATCACCATTCCTAGTATTGGGGAACAATACCCCTGTGATTCCCCAAATCTGATACGAATGTTGAATGGCACAAAGTAAATACTTCGAACCGAAGTACTTGCATGTGACGGAAGCATTTTCTCTGAAAAACCATCTTGCTTTACTTAGAGATTCTCACAGCGGGCTACGCTATTTCTATTGAGTATATATTTCTCAAAAAAGGAGTGTGGTATGCGATTAATGCAACATTATTAAGGAAAGGATACTTCCTACACATTGACAAAAAAGTAGTTCAGCTCCCCTCTTGGCAATGGAATCATGTAATGTAAAGCAGTGTGGAAAAAACAATAATTACACATGAACCACTCCATTGGCTCGAATATATATGTAGATTTCATTCAATCATCTTAGCGTTTTTTACGGCTTTAGATTAAAATAGCGTGTCAGACATTTACGGATGCTGTTGATGTAAAGTATCTCAGGATTCGCTAATTCCCAATCTCAATTTGGGCGGCAATAAAACATACAATAGTGAATCCCATTAAGCATTCTGTGATTTTTTTTCCGTTCTGACGTTATCATCACATACAATACTAGGCGGAAGATTTAATTCGGACGAGGACTAAACATCTGGAATATCTGCTATTGATAATGAAAATAAATTGACTCGATTCATGCGGCGCTCAATTTGGACATTTATCATCGTTGTTGGCAAAGCACATTTATTATAATACGTAGTCTCTGACTACACCAGTTCCAACATACCGGCCATAACAGAAATATTTTTTTAGATTTCATTCTTTATTAATTAAAAGAAAGTGGGAAAAGAGGTGACAGATGAAACACGTCAGTACATTCAAATACACATCGTACGACGTTGAACATTTTTTAGTAGATTCTTCACACCAAAATCGAAGGTATATCTCTCCATATTGATGACAGTTATATTGTGATGCAACCAAGGTAACCATGAAATGAGCATTATATAATAATCGTAAAGATTTTTCTCTCAGTTTCTCTCGCATCCAAATTTCTCTTCCGCCATTAATTACATGTATCTGCTAATCACACATACTCACACACGCGAACATGTACACACACACACACAGATACACACACCCACGCACACACACATACACACACACACACACACACACACACACACACACGCGCGCATATATCAGAGATCTTTCACCCCAATAAATATATCGTTTTCATGATTTACAGTCACACACACACACACACACACATATATATATATACATACATATATATATATATATGTTTAAACAAATATATATATATGTATACATATATATGCGTATATATATATATTTAAACACATATATATGCGTATATATATATATATATATATATATATATATATATATATATATATAAACATATATATGCGTATGCAGGTCTTTATTTATGTATGCATACATATATGCATGTGTGTGAATATGTGCACACATTGGTGAGAAATGCTAAAACACCCAATGCCCCAATAGAGTAGGCAACGAAGTGTACGTAACTCACCAGTCTGTCACCTTAATTGTATAACGTATGTCACTACATTAATTTTATATGCATAGCCAGCAAATGTAACTTCAAAGAGTGCAATTGGCTGTTAGCTCTATATAAGCTTATATATACGTATCTATCAACACGTTCGATCGTTTGGTATTTTCTTTGCTGTGAAGGTTTGATTTTATGCTGCGTTTTCCTTATTTTGATTTAACGGGTATTGACATCGTTTCACCATGGCAAGCTGGAAATCAGTTTTAAGTTTAAATTGTATAATTTTAATATTTCTGTTATATTTATTTGTTTTATTCTTTTTCCAAGTTGATTCAGAATTTGTTGCTTGCTGGCGTCCTTGAAGACAGAAAATATAGATAGACGGATAGATAAATAGATAAGAAAATAACGATTGATATACAGAGATAACTGAACGGATGGAGAGGGATGTCGAATAGAATTGAAGAGCTACATATATATATATTTATATATAACTGTTTCTACTTTAGGCACAAGGCCAGTAATTACCCAGTGCATTACTGGTACTTTATTTTATCGACCCTGTAAGGATGAAAGGCAAAGTCAACCTCGACGGGATTTGAACTCAGATCGTAAAGGGACGTAACTACGCTGGAAAGCATGGCGTCCGACCCTCTACCGATACTGCCAATAATACCATATATTTATATATAACGGAAAACAAACAGCACTCATCTACAGAACAGTTTAGTTGCTGGCTGACCATAATAGAGGAACAGGAGAATAACTGGAAGTGAGGAAAAACAATCAAGCACATCGGTGTTGTATGCCCATTCAGCCAGTAGATCAAATATCCACATATACGATGGAACTGGAATGTAGATACATGGGAAGTCATGCTAACATTATGAAAATTCCAGCCGAAAAATGTGATAGAGAGTTACACATGAAAAACGATGTTCGCGATTACTAAAACGCAGAGATTAAGTAAGTAAATCAGTTATTATATATAAATAATAGATATGCCTCCTTCCTCCTTATTGAAGTGTCAATCTCCAAAGACAGCAATTTATATATCAAAGAAAGGGTGGAACGACACAAATATTAAGATAGAGGTAAAACAAATGTGAATGATGAAATCTGAAACATTCGGAGAAAATTGATTTTTAGGGAATGATAAACTAACAAACATGCAGATTCTTAATTAAAGCCCATATACGTATGTACAACACAGGGAGAATAGGGCTACTGGTTGTATCGCACACATTTTGGTGTGTATTTTCAATGCAATAGGAAAACAAAACGAAAAGCATCACTGCACTTATCCATAACGCAGAGAGATGTATTCGATAAGACAGTGACAACGCGTTATGTAAATCGGATTAATGTTTATAATACTAATATTATATATATATGTGCATATATATATATATGTCTATGTATACATATATATATATATACCCACACGTGTGTGTGCATGTTCCTCCGTATCTCTCTGTCTCTCTCTTTCTCTCTGCATATATGTATATATGTATATATATGTGTGTACAAATACGTGTGTGTTTAGGGATACATATGGAAAGGCAAATAGTGTCAGGTGGAGATATATGGATATTTGTTTCAAGTTCCACCTATATGTATAGAGGGACATATGTGTGTTTGCGTGCCTTTAATTTCGTGAACTTCTATACATATGTATGAATGTAATTTTATCTGCTTGATGTTAGTGAAGTAAAGAAATAATTTATTGAATTTGTGTTTTTTTTTGTTGTGTGTTTTCTTGCCGAAATATAATGCAAATAAATCAGATTGAAAGCCTGAAGAAATGGTTGAAATACAAGAATCACTAAGTAGCAGTGAGAATGAAACACTTTATAGGATTTAGTTCGAGTTGAGTTACTTGATAAGTAGTTAGGAAATAGTTGTGTGTGCCTTGCTGGCTAAAAGTATAGGAAGATAAGTTAATCTTACACGTAGAAAGAAAGTCATTTCAACTCATCTTAAGAACACAGGATCGTATATCTACAAAGAGGTTGTAGACGATATAATGTATATTATATTTTAACATTATTTCTTGAAAGGGTGGAATATACGCTGAAAGAGGAGTATATATTTCAAATTTTACCCATTAACGTGTGTCAATATCACTTTCTACAAAGCCAAACTGAAATTGAATGAACTAAAAAATAAATCAGAGTGTGAAGATTTGTAATGGAAACAGAGTGTTTACACTTGGCCTTAACTTATGGCAAATACTTTTATATACGAAATCTGTTTATTCGAAGTGTTTGTTTCGTGGTGTCAATAACTATAAGATATGACAGATTTATTTTGTGCGTCTTTAGTGATATCTTCCTCTTTTATTCACCAACTATCACATTTGATTGCACACACACACATACATCCTATAATGTATATATATATATGTATAAATATTTCGTATCTGCAAAGAAATACGGTTTTAGGAAGCTGTAGCTATAAAAGACCGTGGGTCCTAACGCCCTCTGGTGATGTCCAGCAGAAGCAAGGGGGAGAACCGTCTAAGCATTTCAGGCTTAACAAGCCTTCGTCAGGACGGTCCCTCCCACCGCCTGCGACTGCTGGACTAGAAGACAGGCGAGGAACATAGTTTTCTCGTCAGTGTAAATGAGGTGATTAATCTCATTTGCATATGAAGCTGCATAAGTTGGCTCAACTTATAATAAAAAAGAAATAGGATTTCGCTTCTAGCATAGCTTTATACAATATGTACAAATATTTTGTATCTGCAAAGAAATACGGTTTTAGGAAACCGTAGCTATGCAAACGCCGGGGGGCTAACGCCCTCTGGTGATGTCCAGCAGAAGCAAGGGGGACAACCATCTATGCATTTCAGGCTTAACTGGCCTTCGTCAGGACGGTCCCTCCCACATCTTGCGACTGCTGGACTAGAAGACAGGCGAGAATATATAGTTATCTCGTATGTTTCTTTTTTATTATAAGTTGAGCCAACTTATGCAGCTTCATATGCAAATGAGATTAATCACCTAATTTACAACCAACATCCAAACTCATTTACAAACCAACATCCAAACCTTAAAATTTTCCCCATTTACAAATTCATAGACAACGCTACTTTCATCCATCGTACCAATAAAGAAACGTATTTCATTAACAAATTCCAACCTTTACTTAATGCACTAAACTTCGGACTAAACTAAAACTGGAAAGAACAATCAAACATTTACAAATACCTATGTCTCTCTAAAGAGTCACCTCCATAACACCCAATCTAATCCTTTTTATTAAATAAATTAAATATCATCCAGCATGAATTATCCCCCCTCCCCCCTGCATATTAACTCTCTAAAAACGGAAATCATATGAAACCCCAGTCAACCATTTGCCTCCATCATGGATCAACTAAGCCACTCTTGTTATATTAACAGATTTTGATCTGTTTATATTCAAGGACTATGCCTGTAAATAACATTATTTTTTCTTTCACATTGATTTATTATCCTCACGCTCCTTTTTTTTCTTTTTTCTTTTTTCTTTTCACTTCATAAACCTTGTTTGTAAATAACATTATTCTTTCTGCAGCATTTCTTTAACATGTCCAACACCACAGTTCTACACCAATACATATTATTACCATTTGAGAATGCATAAAAATGTTGAAACCGGTATTAGACAATTATTAAATATTTTAAATAAATAAATGCCATTGTTAATTAATAAGTAAATCAACTAATACCTTAACACTTCCCACAAAGTAAAATATTTCGTTTTAATGAATTTCTAACCCAGAAAAAAACTCGAACTGTTTCATTCGAAAGAATCACTAGGAAAGCCTGGCTTTCCTGATGATTTATTTCGAATGAAACTGTTCTAGGTCTGTAGAAGCCATTTCTATATTAAACCGGATTTTTATCCTCTATTAATGTATTGATTGCCTTATTGTTGTTAACTCCGATTGAACCCGGGACTCACACACACACACACACACACAAACATATATACACGCACACACATATATATATATATATATATATATATGTGTGTGTGTGTGTGACTATATACGTATGTATATATATGTATGTATATCAACTTTTGTAATATTGATCGCCGCCAAGCTAAAGTAGGATTGTTGACGCAGCAGTTTTCCGATGAATATATATAACGGAGGCATATGAAATTACGAGGGTGTATGAGTTGTTTATTACACTTCCCTAGCTAGCAAATGGGGAAATATTGAACAAGTGAAATAATTAAGTTTAAACCGAACCGGAGTAAATGTTAGCTTTGTTGATCTAATTGTATTATATAGCATTTTTGAGACTTTCCAATGTTGAGATTTCAGCAGATGTTATTCAATGACTGCTTAAACAATGATAAATTATTTCTGTTATTCCTTTGAACTGTTTTCTTTAGTTAGTGCTTTTTGTTTATACTATCACGTTTAATTTTCAATTTATACTTTATTAAACAACACAAATACCACAACGTATTGCATATGTAATGCTCAAATGAATAAGAAACTAGGTATTAACGTTACAGAAATATGATAAACTGAAAATACAATGTAATTGCGAGTTTCGGTGAAATGTTTCTATCAGCAAACAATATTGCTCCTTATATAATGCTAAACTACTTCCATCTCATGAATTTTATTAATGCTATTGAAAATTCTTAAAGATGTTATGCTTATAAATATGATAGATAAAATACTTTATATGATTTCTATTCACAGATATATATTTCATTTTGTGATTTAATACGTAGGATGTTTTATTATATGGGATCTTTAGAGGGATTTCATCGTTAAATTATACATTTATATGGATTTTAGCTAGTTTATACATTATGGTTCTGATATATATGAATTCAATTGTTTTATTTTATATCGTAGATCGGGAAAACAATGTTTGTTTCCATAATGAATATGTAAATTCTTCGACGATGAATATGACCCAGTAACGGCTTTCGTCAGCTGAGATCAATTTCTTCGAAGCACAATCTCTTCTACTAGCATGTCAGTCAAGAAAGTCCTTTGTTGTTTTTTGATGACGTTTTTGTTTTGATTCCTCACCGTATTTAAGTTGGGTTTTATTTGTTATTTTATTGGCTTCGATATACATACATTATGGTTAAGCCATCTGTTCCTGTCTATCTGGCACCCTACAAAACATTATTAGTTTATTACCAATTTCATCGTTGAGAAAGGTTTTATCATTTCTTTCACACTACATACACAAAACTGTCACCGTTACCTATATATGCTTCACGATGTTATAAATTGAAAATAGAATACCATTTTCCAGCTCCCAAGAACGTCTTACTATCAATAATAAAATCTATATTACTGAAGAAAATCTGTGATATGACGCAAATGAAAAAGGCTATTAGTACTAATGATAGAAAGTCGTACCTGCCTCAACGAAACCTAAATGTTTTCTCAAAAGCAACAAAGGAAGTATAAGTGGTATTCAAATAAAACAAGTTCTAGCAGAGATGGAGGACAGGATCTGGCTTTCCATTGTCCAGTAATTTTATAATTTGATATATATATATATACAGATCAGGTCAGGGTACAATTATAATGAGGCTGGCCCGACTTTTTTTCGACACAACTTCAGTTATGCGAGTTTACATCTGCAAAGACATATCCAAAGTTATATTATTTACATTCTGCACACTGCCTGATTGCAACCCAACAGGATACGAGCCTAGTAACAGCCTCAATTGGTTCTAACGATGCACCACCTGTAACTTTATTTCTACATAAAGCAGCTTCTGTAGATATTACATTCTTTAGAGCTACACATCTTTTAAAAGTAAACACTTTTGTTGATAGTAAAATTTCAATCATAGCCTATCCACCAAAACGCCAATTAACACTTTTATATTCCAATTTTCTTAGGAAGCCAGAGGGAATATTTTCACTGTTCTAAGACAAATAATATTTGAATCCCCTCAAAATAATTTACAAAGTAATTATGTATGAAATTGCAGTTAGCGTTTCCAATTTCTACGCCATAGAGAAATATACGTCAATTTGTAGGATTAATAAGGAAAGTTTTCTTAATGAAACATTCGTAAGATTCAGTAAATTACCAGTGATTATGTTAATATTAAAAGAAAATATATGATTTTAGCTCTAGAGATGTCATCCCCAAAATTAACTAAAATATTCAATTGAAATTTTAGTCAATTAATTATTTTTACTGTGCATAGATTGATATATACATTGGCGTAGTTACATGTGAATACACACATACACACGCAATTTAATATAATATCATGACCGGGGAACATGTTCGAATGAGAAGATATCTTATATATCTTACATGTCTTTTCTATGTTTGGCCATATATTTATTTGTTTGCGTTCCAGCCCAGAAGCTGAGCTCATGTTGTGGCACAGCCAACGATGCTAAACTTAGTTTTGCGAGCCTTGCGTGCTTGCCCAGTAATCCAAAGGCAATTTATTTCTGCTGCTCTTATTTGTGCTTCACTTCGTGTTGAGGGTTTATCCGGGTTCCTGGTCAGTAGAGTGACGAGAATCTCTTGAAAATATCGACATACACACCCTGTATTATGTCACAGAATTATAAAAAACCTGGTTACAATTGTACCCCTGGATATTGCAGTACGTGGCCCTTATTATCGATGCCACGTGTGGGACCTTTGGTACTACACAATGATGTCCTATTCGTGGACTGGTCATGCCTTCAATGTCGAAGTGAATGGGTTAATTATTGTGATAAATATATCTGATAATTTAATTCGAGTCATGTTGTCATAATTTGTGATTTGACTAATTTTAATAAATATACAATGGAGTTTGTTACATTACGATTATAATTATATAAAGGGGTATAAGAGCATTCACTAAAGCATTAGATGTAACATCGTGCATGATTCCGTAACACTTTAGAGTTATAGTCACATCGTATTGAAATACGGTGTTTCTCGGACAGTTTGGAACTTGTAGAAGCCCAATCGTCCCGAGGTTGGAATACACCGCAATTCTTCCAGAGAAGAATAGAGAATGGGAGTTTCGAAGGGAGGAAGTGATATATAGAAAGAATCAACCTCAATACATGGCTGGTCCTTTTTGTATCAACCTCGAATTGATAAAAGGCAAAGTTGACATCGGCAGGATTTAAAGTAAGAGAACAGAAAGCCGAAACGAATTTCACAAATGGTTCAATCCGACGTTCTAACGATTCTGCCAATTCACTCCATATTTGAATTAGAAAATATATTGAAAAAGCGTAGTAATGTTACAAAATCAACACGAATCTTTGAGGGATAGATACCTAGATGAAGATTATGTACCCAGATGAGAGTTGGAATAGACTTTCACAGAATTATAACAAATTAATTGCTGACAGAAAATATGATTCAATATAAAAAAAATTCAAAAGGTAATATCATGAGTTAATGGAATGATGGGTCAATATACATTTTATTATATGTATATAAACCTAGAGGCATATAGGCACATGTACAAAACTGTAAGTACATGTGTATCGAAGACTAACCACACGTAAACGTAAGGAAAAATATAATTTAATCTGAAAAGAACATATACTTGAAACTTAAGATTAAAATAGGTGAACAAGGTTAAGTGTAGATTTAAAAGGCTTCAGGATACATCTCATATATCAGTATCCTTGAGAGTGCTAGACTTTAGAATAAACGGATTTTCAAAAAATAAGAAAATTTGAATTTACGTGTAAATAACCATCTATCACATACGTACATATACACTCACGCATATGCATATATATATATATATATATATATATATATATATATATATATATATATATATATATATATATATACACACATTTCAAGAGTAACCAATCTTAAAGAGAGAGATGGAGATAAGAGAGGAGATAGGATAGGAGAAGAGAGATTGGTGAATTAGTTAGAAGCCAAAGCGTAAAGGCATGTGCTGTATCTGCGATATGCAGTGGAAGGCAGCTAGGTGGCTGGGTTCAAGCAGAGGTTAAGTGCAAAGAGTTGGAAATATTCATTAGTTAAGCAAATAAGCAAAACAGGACCACAAATTTCACAGGAACACATTATTAAAAGATTGTCAGCATAGTTCTTTTTAATGTAATGAATGTAGAGAATAATAATAATAATATTAATAATTGTTTCTACTGTTGGCACAAGGCCAGCAAATACCCAGTGCATTACTGGTACTAATAATAATATTAATAATGTCCGTTTACAATTGTTTCGCTACTCCATATAATGTTTCTGGATCAAATGATTATAGATCATTATTGATCTGGTTCAGTTGAAGATAATTAACTTAGGTAAAATTAGAACAGCTCATCGGAACTTCAAAAGGAATATAAATTAAAATAAAGAAAGAATGTTTCATGAATGTAATATTCCATATATTGGTATTTCACTATGGTGTCCTGTGTATATCTATTGTCTGCCATAGTCGAGCAATATTCTTCTGTCGAGGCTGCATTTTGTGAGATCTGCCTATGGGTAACAAGATGGCCACCAATGGACATATTTACCTTACTAATTAGGGGGTGGTTTCAGGGGAAGTAACTCCTCGAGAAATTAGAATTTGTGGGTAGTTTATAGTTAAAAAGTGCTATTTTTTTAATTGAGAGACAATGTTATTGAGAGACAATGTAAGGGAGGTAACTTATAATTATCTAAGTTAGCTATAACTATTTAACTGATTAGCTATAAGTAAAAATGGGACTAGATGACTATGTTGGGTCAAATATTCTGTTGGCGAAGGAATTAGCCCTTCGATGTTGACAGCTAATAGTTACCTCCGTTCTATTATTAATCGGTTTAGGTCGTGATAGAGTTATGTAAGATACTTCGGAAAGGCAGAGGTCACAATAGTTTCTTCGTCCATTGAACGGTTGGGCCCTAGCCAAGATATCCCATGTTAGTGAGTGTTCAATGTTGGTTAACTTAAGGTTTTTAATGAGCCTAGCTAGAGATGTCGATCATCTATTTTTAGGGTCTCGGAAGGAAAAAGAGGGCGCCTTATAGCGAACCTTAAAAGGGTTAGAGGTAGAGCCAATATAGGAGCTGGTATGCGAAGCTGTTTTAACTGTGCACCTATAAACTATATTGTGTGTCAATCATTGTCCCTTTAGTGGGCATGCATTAGGGTAACGCCAGTTGCAGTTACTTCTGCGGTTAGTGAGACTAGGGTTGTTTACACTATGCGGTTGATGCGTGCTAGAAGGATTAGATGAGGGAGGTGTGCTACTAGAATAAGTATTGGTGTAGTGGCGTGGTGTATTTGATGGGGATGGTGGGACCGCGGTGTGGGAGTTATACTGTCTTAGTTTATGATGATTACTGAATGCGATGTGGCTAGCTAGGTTAGGCGTTGTGGAGAATCAGATTTTAATGTTGTTTTTATTAAAGAGTTTGTAATATCTATGGTTGGCGGGGAGATGTTTAGATAGGATAGAGAAGAAGCGTTTAGGGATATTAGTGGCTAAGTTAGATGAGAATGGGGTGTTAAGCCAGGTAATATTTCTAGGCCTATTCCTTCTAGAGGTTATAGTGGAGTTGGCAGGGGCCTTCATAGAGTTATTATTACCTGGGCGTTTGTTACTTGTCATCCCATTGCTCATTCCTATTCTACGTTTGATTTTTAGTTTGCTACTTGGAGTGAGAAGTAGGCCACTGCCACCATTAAGGTTCCCTGTATAGGTGCTGTTTTTGCTAAAGTTCTGGCGAATCTGGCTATATGTTAAGGTATTTCTAGTTCTAGTGTTAATTTTATTATGGTTGTGGTGAGGTGCTGTGTTATGGCATTTAGGTATGTAGTAAATGGACTGTTCATAACCAGATTCAGAAAGAGCCTTATTATTTATATGCCGCATGGTTTATAATTATCTCCTGATTAGCATGGAGCTCCTATACGAGATAGATTTGATTACTGCTCTGATGACTGCCGGTGGGTGGTTAGAGTGTGGGCTAATATATATAAGTATTTTACCTGGTTTATGATAAGGGAAATATAAGTTATTGTTAAGATCTAGCGTAACGTCCAGGAAGTTTAATACTTTATGGTTCGGCTCGATGGTGATACAGAGACCGTTATTTTTAAAGAATCTATGTAATTGATTTTTGAGCAAGTCAATGCCTCGATTAGTGCAATTGTGGACTCATAGGGCGTCATCCTTATATATTCCGCCTTGCAAGGGTTGGATTTCAGCTCTGATGTTATGTAATAGGTACATTCCAACTAAATCGGTGATTTGCGCTGCGTCGCTTGAGCCCATAGTGATGTCGAAGTTAGTATATATATGTATATATATATATATTATATATATAGTGTGTGTGTTCATCAACAATATGCTTATCTATTTATTATGCATCATACGCCCTAACCATCTAACAATATAACTACACACACATACATAGACATATATATATATATATATATATATATATATATATATATATATATATATATATATATACGTGTGTGTGTGTGTGTTTGTGTGTGTACATGCTAATACGTGTAAGCCAAAATTGCCTTTCTTGAATTCTACCTTCCAATATATAACTGGCAGGAAATTTTCTTGATGTGAAGTTTGTAATCTTTCAAAACTATTATACAGATTCGCTAAAACCGCCATCTGGCGAGCATAGAAGTCACATATTAAGCTGTTAACAATCTGAAATTATATGTAACACCAAATCATTAGATTTAGAATCGCTTCAACAGAATCACTATTTTCACAGTGAGCAAATATTTTACTTTATTAGAAAAATAATCTCGGAAGATGAGATATTTTTTACTGTCGATAAATAGTATTGAATTAATTCATCTTAAAACGATTTCAATGTGTTTGGTATCATACAATAAACCTACACGCATAAATACACAGCAGTATGTATGTCAGGACGCCTGGTATCATGTAACCCAGTACAATCTGTGCATGGTCGGGTCGTCGGGGACTAAACTGGTAATCACACAAAGCTTTCTGGGGGGGGGGGGAGTGCATCTGGACACCCTGCGCGATGAAAAACAAAACCCGTCAAAGGGCGAGGGAACGGCCATCCAATCGTTTTTGTGTGTTTGTGTGTATGGAGCGAGATAATCCTAATTTTCATTGAGACATCTGTCTAGGAGAACGTCACTCTGATATAAAATCTGCGAGTTAGTTTGCATCCTTTGCATCTAATGTTGAACACCAGTTCTTTTTTGGCAAATGCATTCTTTAGTCAGAAGCACCCACTGCTCCGAGACTACAGCCAAATAAACTAGTCATGCAGTTGATTGGCAAAGATTAACGCTTCTTCATGGGTAAATTAATTCGATGTTTAGAGAGCAGGATAGACCTGGTGAAAAGCCTTTCCGCACTTAAAAACACTTCAAGCACAGGCATCGATTTATATGTGATATTTTTGGCGATGCATGGTATTGTTGCCCATAGGCAACTCCCAAGTAGGATTTAAAATCCACGTCCGTGATCATCATGCTTAAGTATCGAAATAGAGTTTCAGCCACCATGTATGTATAATGTGTCTATGCATTTTCCTAGGTTATTATTGTTTCAATAAAGTTTAATATGAATGGTATGCTTTGCTCGTGATTTCGAAACCTTATGAACTAAATGTTTGAGCTGGTCTTGAAGTTTTAAAGCTACTTTTAGGTAGATATTTGAAATAACATTTGTAATGTTTCAATACATTTTATATAACTTTGCTCAGAGCATAGTGGTATTGGGCATGTTAAACGTTGTAGATAGATTTACTATTTTTAGATGCGATTTAATAGATATCTGTTTCAGGATAACAGGAGACCTATATATAATTTCAATGAAACATGTGAAATATATATATATATATATATATATATGTGTGTATATATATATACATATACATAGAAAGTTATATTTAAATTGTTGGGTTACAACTAGTAAATATTTATAACTGATATAAAAGCACTCAACAAGTATTTGGAGTATATTTACTATATTAAATAAATGAAAACTATATTTATAAAACCATATTTATTTCATTATATATATTTCAGGGATATCATATTAACAATATGTTATGCCTTCTTCAGACAAAATACAATATAGACAGTTTTATAGATAAATAGATTTGACATACCGTTCAACATCGACTTGTATTTGAAAAAGTTGATTATATATATGTGTGTATATATATATACATATATATATATATATATGTGTGTGTGTGTATATATATATACATATATATATATCTATATATAGAATATATAGATTTACATATAGATAAACTAGACAGAGCCATAGATATATATATATGTGTTTTTGGCAACCATTCACGGGGTGGCTCAATGACGAATTAATTAATTAAATAATCAACAACCAGAGCAATATATAAGAAAGTAAGTCCATAGAATCATTTGATAAAATATATACAGTTGCTATGTTTATATACATTTTTTCTTCTAACTTTGATTTTGTTCCTAGTTGTGTATGGTTGGATATATGTCTAATCGATTTCTAGGGTCTATTAGAAATACTAGGTAAATCTTCTCTCGCTATTGATCGAGGATAAAATAGCTATCATTTATTTATCTATTGTTTCTTCATAGGTGCTTTTCAAACTTATAGCCTCGTTTAATTGATTTTTTGTGTGGTTAATTATGCTGATTGGGAGAGGAATAACTGTATATATTTTATCAAATGATTCTATGGACTTACTGTCTTATATATATAATAGTAAAAAAGAAAAAATAAGCGTAGAAAATGCTAAAGGAATTTTCTCTCAGAATAACAGCCAATCATTTATTTACAAAATAGAAATTTCTGCATTATTCGTACCGGCTTCAGCTTATAGGTTTCCTCGTGCGACGGAAGTGTATATTGCATATGAACAAGAATACGAGGAAAAACTTTTTATATACATATATATATAGAAATGTTCACATTTTTTTTGTAATTTTGTCTTTCTCTTATATACATACATATATATACACACACACTATATATAACATTCTTTCTACTTTTGGCACAAGGCCAGCAATTACCCCAGTGCATTACTGCTGGTTTATTTATCGTCCCCGTAAGGACGCAAGGCAAAGCAAACTTCGGCGGAATTTGAACTCAGACCATAAAGGGCCGTAATTCTATGCTTCAAAGCATTGCGTTGGCCCTCTACCGATAGTGCCAATCCACCGCCATATATATATAATAATAATAATAATAATTTCTAGTGCAGGCACAAGGCCAGTTATTTGGGGGGAGGGGAAAGTCGATTAAATCGACCCCAGAGAATACTGGTGGTTTATTTTATCGTCCCCGTAAGGACGAAAGCCAAAGCGAACTTCGTAGGGATTTGAACTCAGACCGAAAAGGGCCATAATTCTATGCTTCAAAGTATGGCACTGACCATCTACCAATAGTGCCAATCCTCCGCCATATATATAATAATAATAATAATAATAAAAAAATATGATAATGCTTTCTTTATTAACCACAAGGGTTTACATAAAGTAGACATTAATGAGAGTACGGGGCAATACAGGACGGTACAAATGGGCTTTTCTGCGTGTAAAAAACAAAAACAGAGGATGTAACAAAAAATAACAATGAAAAAATCCCCAATAGGAGGGAGACTTCCGAGGAACATTCGTGGAGAAAGCCCATTAATAAGCAACTGTGACCCTGACCACCAGGACAAGTTCCCTCTCCCAGTTTTCCACCTTTAATTTACAGACACATATTCAAAGTAGGCCCATTCACTCGGGCCATTCTTGCTCTCTCACCCATCTTTCAACAATATATAAATATAATAATAATAATGGTTTCTTTAAAGATGCTTTCTTTATTAACCACAAGGGTTTACACAAAGTAAAATATTAAGTACAATACAGGACGGCACAAATGGTCATTTCTGCGAAACAAAGAAAAATTCCCCATTATGGGGTAGACTTGCGAGGGACATTCGTGCAGAAAGGCCATTAAAAAAGCAACGGTGACCCTGACCACCAGGGCAAGTGCCCTTCCGAGTTTTGCACCTTCAATTTACAGGCGCATAATCATTCGGACCATGCTTGCCTCTCTCCCCATCTTTCAACAAAATGCTGGGAAGAGAGTATTTCCTTCCCTACCCTGCTTTTCCTTTTCAATTGAAATTGGAAAAAGTTAATCAGGGCATCACTGAAGAGGTAAGTGCTCGTCTTCAGCCCTTTCAAATGCGTCCACCACACTATCTCTTTCGCCATGGCCACCAGACAGACACAACCTTCCTGTCCTTCCCGGATAAAGAAAGAGGGTGGGGACATCCTCAAGATGGACTCAGCTGATAGCCGGATCCATCCTACACGCGACAGCAGGTGTTCGACATATACACACAAGTTAGCAATGCTTGGACACTGGACGAGTACGTGCAGTACGGTTTCGTCGCCCTGTGCGCATCTTGGGCACTCCCGACTGACGGCACTTCCATGCCTGTAGAGTTTATCCCGAACTGGCAAAGCTCCAGGGTAGCACTGCCAGGCCAGGGATTTCTGGAAGTTGTCCATACGCCCCGGCCCAAAAGTTCTCCCTAACAGATTGGCTAGTTGATTTTCGTCGACACCCAGAGTCTCGCCAAGTACGCCGTCGCTCTTCCCCTCCACTAATTTTCGATAGAACGCCGAGGTGAAGTTTCCACTGATCGCATTGCCTGACTGGTTGAGGGCTGTGAGGGCCTGAATACATTCCAGTCTCCAAGCACTCACTCTCGGTCTTCGCTTGACCCAGGACTGCAGCTCCGTTAAGGAGACGAGCTGGGGAACACGCTTCTAGAAACGGGGACCACACCGCGGACCACACCACAATGGTGACCAGGCCACATAGCCTGAGCGCGTGTCTGCGCATCATCAGCCACGGCGTACCCAGCCCTCCACGTAGCGGGTGTTGACAGAAGATGGCTCGCCTGACCATCGGAGCGCGTCCCTTCCACAAAAGACAGAAGAGCAAACGTTCCAGCGCAGTCAAACGAGGCTTAGGACATGGCAGAACGGTCAGGCGGTAGTCGATGATGGACGTGAAGTACGCATTGGCCACTTCCGCTCGACCTTTCAGGGATAGCTGCCTCTCTGCCCATTTCGGGGTGAGAGAAGCGACCTTGCTCGTTACCTCTGGAGGTCCAGAACAAACCAGGCTCCTATCAATTTAACCGGTCCGTCCGCCCAGCTCCCGACGACGCTGTTGGAAGGCATAGACCTGCCTCTCCGGGGGCCGAGCTTCAGGCCCACCGACTTTTCCTGTCACCGCCTCGTATTCTCTTAGTGTAGTGCTGATCGCCTTTATGCGTTTGGCGCTCGACACCACTACGGTGATGTTGTCTGCTTATGCCGACACGGATCTTCCGCATCCCAGTCCGCGCGGAACCCCCCTCGACGTCTCCAGTTTGTGCAGTAGTGGCTCGAGAATCAATACGTACAAGAGGGATGAGAGGGGACAGCCTTAGCAGACCAAGCGCATGATGTTGAACCCTTCCGAAAGGTAACTGTTCACTCTCAACACAAAAAAAGTCGTTGTGCAATGCAGCGATCCAGCCTCTGAAGACAGGCCCAAAGCCAGCCGACCTGAGGACTGCTGCCATATAAAGATGGTCGCCCTATCGAAAGCGTTCGACTGATCTAAATTGATCACGAACCCACTCGTGCCAGGTTCCCTAGCTACCCTATCCACGATGTATCGCATGAGGTGGAGGTTGTCGTGGATGGATATGTCTGAAATGGCGCATGTATGCGCCTCTCCCACCAGACCACCATCGACAAGCGCCAACCTCTTTGCTATCACCTTGGCCAAAATTTTGAGCTGTAAATTTAGCAGAGTTACGGGCCTGGAATTATCTATGTTAGCCCTCTTGTTTGCATCCCTTTTCAGCAGCCCACCGCTCCTCGGCTCACAGAGCTGGGAATTCCCCTGTTATGTTGCCAGTTGCACTAGTCGTCCGCCAAGAAGCCTCCTAACAAGTCTGGCATCTGTACGTGAAATTCATAGGGCAGACCATCCAAACCAGGCGATTAACCCTTTGTGCAGCCAGTCATTGCCTCCCGTACTTCAGCGGCTGTTATTGGCTTTTTGCAACACTCCGCCTCAGTGGCCGAGAGCCGCGGCAGTCTGTCGAGTTAGGCCCAAAGTCAATCCCTGGATCCGGCACGCTGCCCCCGAACAACTGAGCGAAGTGTCGCTGAAACGCTTCACACATTTTTCCCGGGATCGAGTAGCATGCGCCCGTCGTGGTCCACCAAAATCCGGATCGTTGCTTCGTTGTTACGACGCGCTTCCGCCACTAAGGGCCATTGAACAGCTTTCGTCCCCTCGTATCTGAGAGCACGCACCCTAGCTCTGACAACGCAGCCTTAGTTCTTTGCATTGAAGAATTGGTCAAGAGCCAATTTCACCGCAAGTACGTCGGTCACGATGCCTTTATTAAGCACCTCGTCTAATTTTCTAACTAGTTCTCCCCCTGCTCTCTGTTTCTCTATTGCTAAAGCCTTACTAAACCTAATGGACTCTATTCTAATTGCTCTTTTCAGAGCAAACCACCATTTGTTGTTGACGATGGCCCCCCGTCAGCACCCGCTTAACTAGTTTTGCTAATCCGGTCTCTGTAGACCTTGCGTGCTGCTAACGACGCGTTTAGCTTCCAGTAGCCGGCTCCTTCTCTATGAAGCCTATCTACATCAACCTCACAGATCACGAAATTGTGGTCCGTGTAGTCGACTGTTTTGAAATATGGACAGCCTATGCTAGACCTATCTATTTCCCTACAAATACCTTATCTAGATATGATCAGGATGACCTGGTGCGGCTTGTCCATGTCCACATTGGCACGTTCGGGAAATCCAGACGGAACCTGTCAGGCAGTTGAAATCGTCTGAGCAGATTTGCGAGGCTTTTACACCCTCTTCCCGTATCCGCTAATCCCACACAGTCCCAGCGTGCATCTAAGATCCCGTTCCAGTTGCCCACTAACATTAAAGAGCGGGGGGTTCCAAGAAAGGTCTCCACACGCCGAAAGAAATCAGGCCGCGCTGCTCCTGTCGGGGCATAGACGGCGACCAGCCTGAATGCTTGCCTGTCTCCGCTGGTCACGTCCAGCAACATCAACTTACCTTCTGGGTCCAGGAAGATGGCCCGTATGACGAGATACAAACCTCTCTGAAAAAGCACACCAACTCCTCTCCTCCCCCGATCCTGGACGGCTGGGAGATGCGTATGCATCGTAGCCGCCGAAGATCGGTGCGAAGACTCGAGCTTCGGAGATTCTTGTCTCGCTGATGGCCACCACATATATCTTTTGTGACCTGAGGTCGTTGAGCAGGTGACCCTTCTCCCATGACGACCTTGGGTTACGCGCATTTATGCTGCCTATTCTGAGTGAGGTCATGTCGAAAAGGTGTGGCAAAAGATGTGAAAGAGCACTTACCTCACATATCGTAGAGGAAGGATGGTTTCTCCATCTTCCTCATTGCTTGTGGCCTCCTCCGGAAGGATGTCCTTATAAATCCTCCTGGAGAGTGTTTTTCGGAAATCTCCGATGTCCTTGGGATGGTGTTTGTTTTAGTGTAGTGCACGTTGTCTGCGTGATGCGAGTGATATATATGTGTGGAGGTGGTGTGAATTTTTGGGGCGTTGTGTAGTCTTTTTCTGTGATGCTGGTGATGTGTTAGATGTAGTGTATTAATTGGTTGTTCAAATGTAATGCTGCGCAGTGTGTATAATTTTGGTTGTTTTGTTTTGTTCGTGTTTGTTGTGGGTTTGTTTCTGTTTCCCTTGTTGGTGATTTTTGTGGTGTTGGTGATGGTGGTTGTGGGGTTAATGATGCTGATGGTGTTGGTGTTTGTGGTGATGGGGCTGATGATGCTGGTGTGGGGGTGGCATGGCTGTCTTAACTTTTTTGTTTGTTTGATTATTTGTTTCCCCCTGTATTTTGTTTTTGGAGGGCGAAGGAAGAGATGTTTTTCTTTTTTGGTTTCTTTTTTTTCTTTTTCCCTGATACTATTTCCCTCTCCTCCTCATCGTCACACTCTGTCTCCAATTGGGATATGTCGGGGAGTGGAAAATCCTCCACAGGAGTTGGTTTTGTTTGTCGCGTGGTGGATGGTGGAGGCATTGGTGTTAATCCTGGCGTGATCGGTGGTGGTGGTATTGGTTTTGCTACCGTTGCTGGGGTTGTTGCTGCTACAGTTGCTTCTGTTGTTGCTGCTACCGTTGTTGCTGCCATTTCTGCCGCTTGTGGTTTGATGGTTGAGTCACTGTCGTTGGTAGGAGAGGTGGCATCAACTTTTTAGCTTGAGGGCAGAAATCCTTTAGATGGATTCCTTCACGACAAACAACACATCTAGGCCTTCTACCCTCAACGATTAAGGTGAGGTGGCTGCCGTCATTGAGGTCTATCACCTCTGGAATTTCCCTAATGTCTTTTTGTCCGCTTGGATCAGGAGCTCCATCCCAAATCCGGACCAGTTCTCCTGCTTTTCTTTTGTTACCTCAATTATTTTTGTGTTGCCCTCGATGTCGTTGAAGACAGCAGCCATTAGCCAGGGAATTTCGATGGCCGGAGAAACGTGGGTCACCCTGATCTTCACGAGTCTCTGATAACAATAGCTTGGGACGAGTGTAATGGGGCCATGGAGTGCTCTCAGGCTTCCTGTGGGGTTCCAAAGAACACGGTCACGGTTCCATATTTCTGCCCACGTCTGATGCTTTTTCTTTTCGCCCACACATGTCCCAAAGCTTTTTGTATGTGGGATGCCCGTTCCACTCGGCGTCATTTTGTGTTTATCGTCCGATATGACACGGTGCATAGGCGCCGATGCTCCATTTTATTACATGGTGGTGTGTGGCTGACCCTGTAACGATCTTTGTTTACCATTCTCTTGGCTTCATTTAATTCACCCTGGCTTACCTCGATTGTTTCGCTTTTCTTGGCTGCTTTGGCAAACGACACATTTTGTTTTGCGCTGGTGTTGATGTTGTTGTTATTCTTATCGTTGTTCTTGTTGCTTTTGTTGTTATTGTTATTTTTAGATTCGGTTGTGGTGGTGATGGTGGTGGTGGCAGTGGTAGTGTCAGTGGTATTCGGCGTAGAAGAGTCGAGATCATGTTTTTTTTTGTTTCTGTTGTTGCTGTGGTGGTGGTAGGGGTGGCGGCTTTAAGACCTGCAGTTATTGGTAATGGCAGGAAATGAATGTCTGCATGTGACAAATTAAAATTATTGCCGCTGCTTATATGTTTAGTGTTGGCAACCGTACTAATGTTTACAATGGTGGTGTTGGTGTGAGGTGTTAGTTTGTGAGGAAGGCTGTCAGTGTTGTGTGGCTGAGAGCCGTCCATGGTGTTTTCAAAGAAAGTTTTTGTTTGATAATTATAAAAGTTTAAATGTTGGGCTCAAGGCCCCATATTCTTTAGTGTCCTTTTCAGAAAACAATATATGTGAACTTATAAACACTTAACAACAAAAATGTTCCATAACTGCCAATTTGAAACAACTAAAAACAACAAACCTTTGTGGAGCTCACGATCATACGATTTCCTACGTAGGTCGCCAATAATAATAATAATAATAATAATAATAATAATGACACAGAGGAGGAGTCCGTTCATATGACCTTTGGCATTCAATGTATGTATATATATTATTTGGCCACTGGAATAATAGTGTGTTTACAAATTCCGTGACAAATCATAAGGCAACAATTACTTCATATAAGCCACATTAGTGTTATAATACATTTCTTTGCCTAGCCCCTTGGCATTCTTAAGTAATGTTATATAAATCTCCAACTAATATATATTAAATACAGCCTACAGGTATTTCGGTCTTACATTAATGACATTTCAGTAACGAGGCATTTTACTACTTAACTGTTTGATATTTAAACTCCCACATTGATACAAGATGTAACATTAAACAATTGCATATATATGCAGAAAATGTTCTAATGCGATTTAGATGTCTTTCCGAATGTTATTAGCTTCTCTGCATCTCATAAATATTTAATGCGTGTAAGGTATTTAGTTACGTTAAAATTATTATGAATTAGTTGTGGTTATACATTGAATACACAAACATTCTATTTTCCTATTTCGACGCAAGTAACTATACGAATCAATGGTTTGCCTGTTATACTTCTACTTAGTCACTGGCCCATTGAATGCCAGTATATAAGCCGCCTTATAATAGAATCATAAATGAAAATATTCAACAATAATATGCAAATAGCATGCCTCAAGGCCAGCAATTTGAAGGGGAGGGGAAAGTCGATTAAATCGTAAGGATAAAAGGCAAACAAATCTCAGCGGGATTTGAACTCAGAAGGTAACTCTATGTCACTCAGCTTGTTGTCCGATGCTCTAACGATCCTCCCAAATAAGTTTAAAATCTGGATATAATTTATTTCAATATTCCTTGATATAACTATTTTTAATGTATTTTTAACGCGCCAAGAACATTTTAATTATGTACGAAATATTTTGTAATGAGGACTATCTTACTTTCCGTTACTCGGCTTCAATCCAATCAGACTACGAACCAATAAGTGCTCCAGAAATAATATGTATTGCAATATAAAATATGTAGCTGAGTGTTTAATGATATATCTTACTCAGAGAATTTTATAATCAATTAATATTTCTGTATTTTATTTTTAAAACTGTTAAGCAAACGTAACTAACTGATATTACAATTCAATAATATATATAGAATTAGATATTGAAGTGTAAAGAAACTATATTTCAAAATACTTATTATTTCCCTCGGTATGTGCGTCTACAAATATATCTGCATTCATGAAAAAAAAACCGGCTCTTGTGTATCTCTATATTCACACAAGAGATATGTAAGGTAAGCAAACATCTAATGACTTGCACCATATTTATAGTACCCTGACCATACCTTCATAGAGGTGTTCTCATGACAATCTGACAAGTGTGTCTCTATTTCACTTATCAAATATATACATCTCTGAGAATGAAACTTTGATAGCTCAAAATCATTTAATAAAATATAAGTTTGAACAGAATTGACCACAGTCGAAATGTAATGGTTAGCACCGATTTTCCTGGTAACAGTCATGTCACAAATTAAAATCATTTATGGAGAACTATTTCTGTATTCACATGTGAATAATATAACCCCATGTCTCTCTAAAGTATCCATATTAATGACTTCTTCTTCATCGCTCAGTTATTCCTGAGAGGCGCATGGGAGCTGAGTCCTCAAATATTCCTTCCAGCGGGTCCCGTCAGAAGAAGCCATCTCCAACTGATACAGTTGCATCCCCAAGCGAGACCAGCCAAGCACATGGATGTTATCCAACCATCTTGCTATGGGTCTACCCCTGGGCCTCCTAACTGTTCGTTTTTCTCGCAAAATCTGTTCAGCGATTCTTTCCTGAGACATTTTCCACATGTCCACAGTATCGGAACGGTGATCTCTCAATTCAGAGAAGTAGTGGATCTATTTGGAGTCATTCTCTTTTCAGCTAGCTACGCACTTTATCGAGTAACGTTACCCTAAAGACCCTTCGGAAGAATCATATTTCGGCCACTAGTAATCGCGATCGTATTCTTTCGGTGTTTACTCAAGATAAATGACTATAGGTATGGTTTGGCACGAATACCGAATTGAAGATAGCGAGTTTGGCTTTTACGCCTACCTCCCTTCTGATTACTGAATGCTGAACCTGGCGTAATACTGAAACAGCTTCTGCAATTCTTGTATTCCATCACTCATTCCATTACCAAAATTCCCTCATTCAATAGAATGATGCATTATAAATGCTATGAATGGAGATTAAACAATATTTGAAATATATATGAACATGACTGCCGTTATTTCTAAACAGCAATTTTTAGAGGAGAGGAATAGAATATTAGATGAGACCATTGTGATATAGTTACTGTGTAAAATAATCCCGAGCAATACAGAATTTGAAATATTTTTAAATTGACTACTGAAATAATATTTCCCTCTCACGCACAAATGTCAAAAACTCATTTTGATTCCCGAAGTGGGTTTGTCTTTTCATTCGTGAGCAGTGGACAGTAATCATCTAGAAAATAATAACTTAGGGAATTTCACTCGCACCAAGGACTGTCCTTAGAAATGCATTCATTTCAACATCAAATAATCTAACAGAGAGACGCCTTGTTTTGTAATCTAAATAAAAATCAATTTAGATGAAATATTGAGAACCGTAAATGTTATTGAAAATGTTACATAGGGCGTGCGATATCGTCATTTTGTTGCTAGAATTTAATAAGTTGAATCATGGCATGTTTTACGATGAAGGTGAATTGTGATATCTCACTCGTTCTAGACACATGTATTTAGAAATATGCTTGTCTGTAATTGTGTTTGTGTATTAACATGTGTTTTATGTTTGTTTGAATGAGATATCGAAAATATTTCAATCCCATATTACCTCTCACGTGTCACTGGAGTTTTAGAATCGATTCATGCATATATGATAAGGTTGTAGACTACTAAATAGCTTAACGTAAGGAAACAACGCGCAAATACGTATGACACAGTTTACCATTGTTAAAGAAAAACATTAGATAACGTCACACTAGATACACTGTGTCTGAAAGAAATTACCTAATGTTCACGGATGAAATGCTGTGTATCACAGATATTCATAACCAGATATTACGTGGCTTAGCAACGAGAAAAGACACGAGCACCTGCATTCGTTTTCTATCGATATCGCTTGTAACATTAGCACGCTATCACCTGGACTAAAATTAGGTATTCAATATATCATTTATTCAAAAATATTTAGCGATGACATGGTAAATAATAATACATGAAACTTTAACTAACATGTATTAACCTTGATGGTGTACCCTCATATAGGAATATATTGTAACTGCTAATTTTAATTAAAATGTGCTAGCATGTTTCCCCTCAAGTAATAGTCATCTTCTTTGATCGCTAAGTATCTGCATTGTTTCTAAAACTATGAGAGCTATGATTGGGTTGATAAACAATGACAAAATAATTCGGGTTTTAATTAAATTAAACCTCTTAGAATCTTAAATAAATCCGAGAGCTTAGGCTAAATCAATCTAATGCTGGAATGTTGCCAACATTTTCTCCAATCATTTGAGTTGCAAATTTCTTTCCAAATATTGAATTAATCAATGGATTGCAAGAAATATTTCTGAATGTGTGTTTATTCATTACAATTGTAAGCATTAGCCTTTCATCTAAATTACATGATTCAAGATTTTTCTCTTTTACTAATTTTACATTTTGTTCTTGTATGTCATGTCGTTTTTGCATGTTAATCTCTTTTCCACCACCAATGTTTACATTCTATCTCATTTAATGAACAATACACAGTAGATCCACTTATAAACATCAAGCCAATATCTTTAAAAAAATTATTTTAAAACAGTTGAATCAGTTTTTCAAATATTTCATTATTGATTTCGTTTTTCCTTTCCAAAGAACAACTCTAGTATTTTGAAAACTTCTTTTTAAACATGTATTAGAGAGATAGAGAGAATTGGGTACGTTCATCATAGGGTGGGGCTGGGGGTGGATTGTGGGGGGTTTATTGACACTGCAATAGGCAAACATGGTTATTATTTGACTATTTGTACACAGGGCGGTGGATTGGCAGTATCGGTAGAGCGTCGGATACCTTGCCTTTCATCCTTATGGGGTCGATAAAATAAAGTACAACTAACGTACTGGGGTCGATTTAATCGACTTTCCTCTTCCCCCAAATTACTGGCCTTGTGCCTATAGTAGAAATCCTTATTTTACTACTAGTCAGGGCGGTGGAGTACCAGTATTAGTAGAGTATCAGGCACCATGCTGTGCCGCATACTGTTCCGGCACTTTACGTTCTGATTTCAAATTCTGTCGGGGCTAGCAATGCCATTTATCTTTGCGGGTTCGAATATATAAAGTACTAGTAACGCACTGGGATCGATTTATCGAATATCTTCTCCCCATAATTAGAAGACATTATGTTACATCCTTACGGGGTCGATAAAATAAAGTACCAGTAATACACTGGATTAAGTGCTGGCCTTGTGCGAAAAGTAGAAACAATTATTTTACTAAAGCTATCGATAGAGGGTGGGAAGCCATGCTTTGCACCATAGAGTTACGTCCCTTGCGGTCTGAATTTCAAATGCTGCCGAGGTTAACTTTGCCTGTCACCCTTACTATACCAGTAATGCATTGGGATAATTGCTGGCCTTGTGTCAAAAAGTAGAAACAATTATATTACTAAAGCTGATACTACTGCAGTGGTTGCTGCTACTACTACTACTACTACTACTACTACTACTACTACTACTACTACTTCTACTACTACTACCGTCACCACTATGACTACTATTACTAGTGCTGCTGCTGCTACTATTACCCGAGCACTGCTGCGGTATCTTAACAAAGTGGGGACATACTACGACGTCAGAAGTTTTAGGGTGATATCCAAAATCGTTATACTTTAGATATGATAGCATTAGACCAGTCTGTGTATATGAAGCCGGTATTATATTGCAGGGGAGTAAGTATACAGAAATGATATATATCGAAAACTCGCAAACGTCTCCGAGGGGAAACATTAATCAGTGTTAGTTCATTATGGTTGTTAAATCCCCCCTTTTTTAGCGTTTAAAGCGACGTGTGTGTAGGGTGCAGCCAAAGGGAAATATTGAAGCTACCCTGTATCTAATTGCTGAAGAGAGATATGGAAAGAGCGAGAGGGACGGAGCTGGTGATTATACCACCATTTCTGAAGTATTTTGTAGTTAAATATATCGTTAAAAACCCACAATTTATTGTTTCCGAATTGAGAGATCACAGCTCCGATACTATGGGCATATGTGGTTAAAATGTATTAGGAAGCAATCACTGGACAGATTTTATGGGCGAAACCAAAATGTAGGAGAGCTAGAGGTAGTCCCCGAGCAAGAAGGTTGGTTAACGTCCATGAGTTCTGTTGGTCTCGCTTGGAGATCCAGCCGGACCAGTTGGAGACGGTTGCTTCTGACAGGACCACCTGGGGAAAAGTGTTTCAGAGCGATTTTACTCCTATTTCGAGTTTTCATGCTTTTAACATTTTGTTTGAGTAACTTCTAAAGCAATGAAAAAATGTCATATGTTGTTAATAATGAGACAGCCTATCGTACACGTTATGATAAAGAATGAGTTGTTTTCCTCTACTGATGTAATTGATTTCATTCCTGGCTACTTGGCTTGGTATCAGTGACAGTTTCGGATATATATTATTTTATGGTTCTCTTTCATCTTTTATGTGCGACGTTATTTAGTTAGGACTGGGTGCAAGTGTGAATACCGCAGGAGATAATTAGTGTATATATATATATATATATTAGTTTTGCGAGGTTTTTTATATGAAATCGTGTGTCGAAACAGATATTGTTATACTTGGGGAGGGTCATATTTGCGTAATATTGCCAGAATTAATAACAGAACACACTGACTGTTTGGTTGGTTTTCGCTTCTCGCTGTCTTTTATTATATCTGCGATCTAACTTACTCGGTCCTCAATGTTGCCATTGACTGACCGGCGGTCAAAAATAATACAGATACAATATAGACACAAACACATATATATATATAGTTTACATAATTTACATAAATCTTTCGTTGCACATCTGCAACATCGTCAGTGGTGTTATATTCATTGTTCCTCCTGTTGTGTTGTATGTCTACGCCATTTTTTTTGTTCAGTCTGTCTATATATTTATTTATTTATTTGCTTGTTTGTTTATCTTATTTTATTTTATCTTCTTTGCGCATGCGTTTGCGTGTGTGTATAGTGTTATGTGTGATGTGTGACTAGTGTGTATAGTGTTGTGTCTGCCGGGTGACTAGTGTGTGTTTATGTGCTTGTTGTTATTGTGCTTGTGTATGTATTTATTTATCTTATTTTATTTAATTTTATTTACTTATTTATACTTCTCTTAGGTCAGTGTTGTTTGTTTGGGTGTTGTTGTTGTTCCACTCATTCTTTCTGTTTAGCTTTGGTCTTCTAATTTCTATTTCACTGGCCTCTCTGATTTGCCTATCTGCTGGGTCATTCCTATGTTTAGATATTATTCTAATTTCTATGTTGTCTATGTTACCGTCATGTTGTTGTCTAGCATGTTCATATAGTACTGACCCGTTTTTTCGTCCTTTTAGTTCCCCCCAGTGTTGGTCTATCCTTTCACCTATGCTACGAGCTGTCTCACCTATGTATGTTGTTGTTATGTTTCTGCAAGTACCCTCTGTACATCTTATGCTATAAACTACGTTTCTAGTTTTACAGTTTATCCGGGGGTTCACCTTACATATGATACACTTCCTATTGGTACAGTGGGTTTTCTTAAAAGGGTAGGTTTTGCTGATCAGGGATTTTATGGTGGTTCCTGGCTTTTCTACCACCTTTATTTTTAAGTGGGTCCTTCTCAGGGCCTTTCTACACTGGTTAGCTAATTTCCCTCCAGGGGTGGCGTCCACAAACATGACACTCTGATATCTCTGGTTGTCGTACCATGATGTGGCCTTCCCTATCTTATGTCTAGCCCTATCTAAGCTATTCCATGATTTGCTCCTGTATAGTGGGCAGATTCCTTTCATGTCCAGTTCTATGAGGGTCTTATACTTTTCCATGGTTCCTTCGTATACTCTGACTCTGTCTCTTTGGTTGTAGCCAGAGAACTGCATGCGGTTGATGAAGTGTTGGATATGTCCTTCCATTTCTGTTGGGTCGCACATGCTGGACACATTCTTCATCACTCGTACCAAATCTGCGATCAGAATATTAAACTTAGCACTACTGGACATTGCTGAGTTTTTGAGTATCAGGTATTTGGAGGCCATGGGTTTAGCATAGTGTGAGTGGAGAATTTGGGCTCTCTCGTCTATAGTGTTAATCCAGAGTTCTGTGTCTAATACAGGTAGTCTATTGTTAGGGTGTTTGGAAGGGAAGTCTATAGTTACAGTTATACTCTGGTGTATGGAATTAGCTATCTGCTGGATGCTTTCCATCGTGCTACGTTCTAAATCAAACTTGTTAGTGCTCTCTAGTGGGGGTGTTCTTATAACTATATTGATATCGTCTACATAACGAGAGTACATGATGAGGTCTATGGAGCTTTCATTAAGGAGATCTTAAAGTCTCCTTTCCCACCATACCATGAAAAGGTTGGCAACATCACCAGCTATGCTGACACCGATGGCTGCTCCCTCATTTTGGGTGTAGATTTTCTCATTGAACTTAAATATGTGGCCCTTTAGGGTAGTTTTGATACTAGCCCCTATTGCATGTGCGACCATTTTTCTTACCTGATCAGTGTTTTGGGGGGTCCGTATGGCTTTGGTCCACCCAATCCACCTTCCTATGGGAGTCTTTTTAGCCATTGAGGTTATGGTGGGGGGGGTCTACCTCTTATAGGTCTACTAGGGCAGAAACATCTAAGGTCATGGCTGTCTAGGTAGTCAGTGTCGTAGGTAAGTCTAAGTAGAAGGCCCAGTTCGTCTGTGTCGACGTCGCAGAACTCCACCTCACTCTCAATGATCATCTCCACACATCTTTTCACAGCAAAATCAATGTTAATGGATGGGTACAGTGACACTACATCCATGCTGCCTATTATGCAGTTGGATAGGCTCATGTTTTTGTTGCACTCACTGATTCTGCTGAGGAGGTCCTCTGTACTTTCACATACATCTGGGGACATCTTGATTATGGGGCGTATAACCATTGAGAGGAAGTAGGAGATCCTGTAGTTGCTAGCTATATTAGCTCCGCATACGGGTCTTGTTGGTGGTCCTGTTGTCGGGTCGTCGACTGTCTTGTGGTCTTTGCGGAGCCCATACAAGGGTGGTATGCCATTGTTAGACGCCTGGAAGTTGTTGGCAGTGCGTCTGCTTGGCTTTAGGATGTCAGTCAGTCCACATCATCATGTGAGCGTTGAGGATTTTTTCTCTCCCATCGTGTGTTAGTTGTGCAACTTCGCTCGTGTTGGTGATGTGGGGTTGCATTGCCTCGATGTAGTTCGGCATGCTATCTATTGACATCCTACCAGACTTATCTGTGGGTAGACACACTACCTCACCATCCCTTGTGCGCTGCTTGAGGCTAACCAAGCCTTCTACAGGTTTTCTCCCAAGTTGTTGGGCCTCTGGTCTGCTCTGTCTCATAGTGTACCTGTCTACTACCTGTCTAATCTTATTTCTAGCTATGGTGAACTGTGCCTCCGTCTCGTCATCTATTTGCTGTGGTATGCAAACTCTTGTATTAAAGGGTAACCTCGTAGGATAGATATTACCCATCTTATATGTTTTGTCAGCTGGGTTGAAAAATAGTTTCTCTAAGGGGTTGTCGTTATTTCTATCGTCATAGTTGTGTGTGTTGCTATTATTGTTATCATGGTGGTTGTTGTTGTTTCTATCATTAGCATTATTATTATTATTGTTATGATTGCTAGATGTATTGTTGTTTACTTCACCGTTATTGTTGTTGTTGTTACTGCTATTTCTACCATTGTGGTTTTTACTATTATTATGTTTCTTGTTTTTGTTGATGTTGCTACATGTACTATTTCCATTATTACCACTGTGGTTATTGTTGTTGTTGTTCGTATTGTTACCGTTATTACTACTGTGGTCACTGTTGCTGTGTCTGTGGTTAATGTTTCTATTATTATTATTATTGTGATTGTTGTTGTCCGTCTATCGCTAGTATTATTGCCATTATCACTATTTCTCACTTTCCTGCCATTGTTATGGTTATGGCTGTTATTTCTATACCCAGAGTTATTGTTTATATTATTACTACCGTTATTATTGTTGTTGTTGTTTACCTTTGCATTCCAACGTATTTTTGTGAAACACTTTTCCAACTCCGTTTTGCATTCCATAGGGTTAATCTTTTTGTAGATGGCAAATTTGGGTGGTAACCTTAGGATTTGTTGTTCTTGTTCACTGATTAAAGTGTTCCCATAGATATTTACTGTGTGGTCATTGGTAAATTCTTCCGGTAGTTTTACATCACTCATACGGATATTGTCGATGTTATCTGGGTATTTTTGAGAATATTCGATTTTCCTTTCTTGTAGTTTTTTCTTATTCATCCATATTGTATCTGTATTATTTTTGACCGCCGGTCAGTCAATGGCAACATTGAGGACCGAGTAAGTTAGATCGCAGATATAATAAAAGACAGCGAGAAGCGAAAACCAACCAAACAGTGAGTGTGTTCTGTTATTAATTCTGGCAATATTACGCAAATATGACCCTCCCCAAGTATAACAATATATATATATATATATATATATAACATGAAAATATTTATATATATATATATATATATATATATATATATATATATATATAAGTGTGAATTTCATGTATGTATATATATGCGCATATATGTGTGCATATATGTGTGCATATATGTGTGTATATATATGTGCATATATGTGTGTATGTCTAAATATGCGTGTGTGTTTATGCATGTATATATATATGTGTATATATATTTATATGCATATATGTGTCTGTGTTTATGTACGTATATATGTGTGTATTTATATATATTCTTTTTCCAATGCGTGCAGTGCTTTGGGACTGACAATCAGTCTCAAGAAGACTGTCGTCATGTACCAACCTACTCCGGATAATGTTTTCAATGAACCCTCCATATATGTATACTCTCAAAAGCTAAAGGTTACTGACAGTTTTCTGTATTTGAGGAGTACTCTGAGTGTGACCTGCTCTCTGGGTGCAGAAGTTGGTCTACGTGTTAGTACGGCCAGTGAGTCATTTGGAAGCCTCAGCGACCGTCTTTGGTGCAGGTGAGGAATCACAATGAGGACCAAGGTGAGAGTGTATGCTGCATGTGTACTGTCAGCTTTGCTATATAATTGTGAGACATGGTTTGCCTATACACGGCATATCCACAGACTGGAACGATTTCACCAGCAGTATCGCAGAACGGTGCTGGGTATCAAGTGGCAGATGTACGCGAGTGATGTTGAGGTCCTTAAGAGAAGTGAGTGTCGGAGCATAGAGAGTATCATCCACCAACGGCGTTTGCGATGGACCGGACACCTCTGCAGAATGGAGGATGATTGCATCGCGAAACATCTTTTGTGTGGTGAACTTTGTAAGGGTGAGATACCACCTCACAAGCCAAGGTTCCGATTGAAGGATTGTGTAAATATCTCAATGACAAAATCTGGTTTGATGGTGGCTGACTAGGAGATAGAGGCTCGTGAAAGAGAAACTTGGCGTGGAATGGTGAATGATGGAGGCCATAATGTTGAGGACAGACGCATAGAACACGAGAAGATCAAACGGGATGTGCGTAAGCAATGCCCTGGTGTATTTCTCGAAGCGATCGGTGTCTTCATTAAATTGAAGTGCCCTGTGTGGAAAAATTTGCTTGAGCAAGTCTAGTCTCACGAACCAGAGTCATAGCCATGTTCAAAGAGAACCAGTGAACTATGATCTCCACGGTACTGTGAAGGTTCACAGGCAACCTGGGTCCAGATAGATTCATAGTTGTCGTCAATGTGAGAAGGAGTGCAAGTATCTAGTTGGCTTGAAAAGCCATATCCGAACGTCATACATCTGAACCTGACAAGCGATTGAAATACTCTTAGCAGAGTTTGCAGCCATCGTTTATATGTGTCTTCCCACGATGGGACATGTACACTTTTTTCCTCCTATTCCTTTTTCCTTACCTTTTTCTCCCTCTCTCCTCATACTTTTCCTCCCTGTTCTTCCTCTTTTCCCTCTCTTTCCTTTTTATGTCTCCTTTTTTCTCCCCTTTTTTTTCTCTCTTTCTCTCTCTTTTTCCACCTGGCCTTTTCATAAATAAAAAGCCTCGGGGGCACCCTAAATACACCGATGTCCTATTATTCAGCGCCGAAACATCGGTTCGGGAAACATTAACAGCTGACGATGCAAACTCCTTTCTTCCTTTCTCCACCTGTCGTTACCACCATCCTAAACCTTGTTTTTAGTAACCACACAGCTCCTTTCGTTTCATAACTTTTATATATATATATATATATATATATGTGTGCGTGTGTGTGTGTGTGTGTGTGTGTGTGTGTGTGTGTTTTATGTATGTATATATGTGTGCATTTATATATATATATATATATATATATATATATATATATATATATATATATGTGTATATTTGTATTTATGTATGTATATAAGTGTATTTGTATTTATGTATAGATGTATTTATGTATTTTTTTTTTTTTAAAGTTCTTACTACAAATTCTTTCTTTTCCTTTCTCCTTTCCTTTCGACATACGTATGGCGGAGTGTATACTAAGGCTGTGTCCTACTAATGTTACGCTAAATAACCCTATGATTGTTTTGTTTTTTTATTCCCGCAATATATTATTTATGATGAATGCCGCATACAGGTGTGTACCTGACCGATGAAGACTAAGGCCCCTAGGGGCAATGAAGACGACGAAGTGATGCTAGCCGTTCAACATTACAACTCCGCTACCACCACAGTAGTAATTCTGATACATGAAGTTGTTTTGATTGACAGGTGTAGAACAAGAGGAAGCAAGAAGTAGGCAACCATGAGTCGCTAGAAATACCGGTGACGTGTACAATGTTTGACCACTCATGGAGTGACAACAACAGAATCTAAATCAATAAACGAAGAAATTCGATGTTAAAGGACTCAAGGAAAATCTGCTACGTAGAATCGAGACATATCTGACGACCGTGTTGATTCCAGAGTCAGCTTTGATCACCATATCGATCGTGCCTCGAGCTGATCGCCCGAGAAACATTTGTAATATGTCCAATAAATTCCTTTCGTCGCAACACTGATTCTCTTTTTTCTGTGATATCATACTCTGCTCTACGAGGGCAGTGCGTGCTTATACGGCTTACCGCATACGGACGCTTTAAGCATCCAACACAAATGATGTATATATATATACATGTATGTATATTAGTGTTTATATATATATATGTATATGAGTGTTTATGTATTTAAATATATATATATGTATTTATGTATATGTATGTATATGAGTGTTTATATATATGTATATATATATATATATATATATATATATATATATATATATATATATATATATATGTATGTATATATAAACACTCATATACATATATATATATATATATATATATATATATATATATATATATATATAGGAACCAGTGCGTTATGGTCCACCTGGTTCCTTACCACATTTCCTTCGTTATATATATATATATATATATACATATAATAATAAATTTGAAGACTAAAATACAAAGAGGGCTCGATAAGGATAAATATATATCAAATATATAAGAACCGTAGAGCAAATATTTATTAAAATAATAGATTAAAATTGAAGCAAAGAATCGGTGATTTCACCTTTAACGGGATCTTCTGATATTAACAAAGTCAATCTGTAAACGCAGAAGTGTATATTTCAAAAAACGTTGCAACCGGAGGAACACAAGAAGACGATACTTTGGTTCGTGGAACGTTCCCTGGCAAAGAACGGGAAAAAACGAATATAATACATCATCATTTGGAGTGGTGAAAAGCAATTACACGCAAAGTCAAAAGGACTTATTTTATACCATAAATGTGGTTTTGTCTTTGCGTGTAATTGTTTTTCACCGCTCCAAATAAGGACGTATTATATTCGTTTTTTCCCATTCTTAGCCAGGGAATGTTTCCACGAACCAAAGTATCGTCTTCCTGTCTTACTCCGGTTGCAACGTTTTTTGAAATATTCACTTCTGCGCTCACAGATTGACTTTGTTAGTTTCAGAAGATCCCGTTAAGTGTGAAAGCAGCGATTCTTTGCTTAAACTTTAATCTGTTATTTTAATAAATAAATATATATATATATATATACATGTATTCGTGTGTGGGCGTATATAGATATGTTTTCTGGAAGGTGAGTGCATTATTGGTTGTAATCGAAAGGATCTGCTCTTCGTCCTTCAATTCTATGCTAAAATGGTTCTTTAGGTCTCAGGGAAATACAGGGTCGTCTATTTTAGTAATATTAACAATTACCTGATCATATTTTGACCTTGCAAACAAGATACTTGCCTGTGGCGGCAGGAGAATGTGACACGTAACGTGGAAAAACCATACCATCCCGGTTACAGAGATCGAATAATAGTAGTTCTGATTTAGGCACAATGATTTAGGCGCAGTTTTAGGGGAAGGGAAGTCGATTGAATCGACTCCAGTTCTTTCTAAACAACGATGCTTCCACTAGAAGATTAGAAATATATATATATATATATATATATATATATATATATTCACTTATCATGGCTAAGTGTGAGTCGTGTCACTCGGGATTTTCACTTGCAGATAGAACAACCCTCAACTCCAGGTGCATGTTGTGCCACATTCACCCACACTTCAGTAAATTTACTGGGGTGCAGTGCCTCTCTCTCCACTCTGATTCTCCTTCTAAAGTAGTCCCTAAAGAAGGGAATGATTTGTTGTCCGGAGAGTAAGGCATCTGTCCTCAGTTCCCTCAATCTCGTCCACCATATAACCTATTTGATCATAGCCACTATACAGAGGAAACCGCCTCTCTTTCCATTTCGAAAGAACTTGGAGGTTTGATCCTTACTATGGACACAGCAGTCATCTCGATTTGTCCCATACGCGACAGCAGATGTTCTGCGTAGTTCCACAGGTCAGATACGCCCGGTGTAGTGTACAATTGCGTGCAAGACGGTTTCAATGTCCTGCTCGCAACTTGGATAGGTCCTCTTGGAACGATTCCTGTCGGTGCGTCCGTGCCTGTTGATCTTGTCTCGAACTGGTAGAGTTCCTCGGTGGCACTGACAGACCAGGGACCTCTGGAAGTAGTCCATAGGTCCCGGGCGGAAAGTCCTACAAACCAGACTGGTGAGCTCGTCGTTTTCGACGCCCAGAGTCTCTCCGAGCGCGTCCTCACCCTTGTGACGTACTAACCCTCTATAGAATGTCGAAGTGGCGTCTCCACTGATTGCTGTGCCCGCCTGACAGAGGACTGTGTGCTCCTGAGCGAATTCAATGTGCCAGGTGCCCATCATTTTCGGTCTGCACTTGACCCAGGACTGCAGCTCCGTCAGCGAGACAAGTTGCTGGAAGGCCTCTCTCACAAACGGTGCCCACACTAGTGGGCAGGTGAGGAATACCTGGAGATGCCGTAGCCTCAGCGCATGTTTGCGCATCATCAGCCACGGCATCCCCAGCACTCCGTTGGAAGAGTGCTGACAGCAGATGGATCTCCTCACCAGTGGTGCCAGCTTCTTCCAAAGGAACTGGAAGAGCTTGCGTTCAATGTTGGTGAGGTGTTCAACAAGCGGTAGTATTCAGGGACGCTATGAAAGTGTGTGCCACCTCCGCAGGACCTTTCAAGGATACTTTGCATTCTGCCCATTTCTGTGTGAGCGCAAATACCTTGGCCGTGACGTCGTCCTGGTTTTTCTCCACCTGGAGGTCCGGATCGAATCAGACCCCGAGCAATTTCACCAATCCGTCCGTCCAGTATCCGACGACGCTGTCAGACGGCATCGATTTGCCTTTCCACGTTCCGAGTTAGAAATCGACAGACTTGTCCGGGTTCAGTTTTGCTCCTGTTAACCTTTCGTTTTGCTGCCGTAAGTTGCCGAACGCCCCGATTTCCGAAGTCTCTGGCACCATTACTGTTACGTCGTCGGCATAAGCCGTTGCCGCTTTCTACAGTCCCGGTTCCAACGTGATGCCCTGCAGCAGCTCCAATTTCCGCAGTATTGGCACGTACAGAATGGAGGAGAGAGGGCATCCCTTTTGGATGGAATGCGTGATTGTGAACGGCTCCGATAGGTATCCGTTCACCTTGACCGTCGAGCAGATGTTGGTGAGCATTGCTTTGATCCAGCCTCTGAAGACGGGTCCGAAACCAGCGGCCTTGAGAACCGCTACCAAGTATCGATGGTAGACCCTATCGAACGCCTTAGACTGATCTAAATTGATCAGAGCCCCACCGAAGCCGTGTTTACACCCCACACTCTCTATGATATATTGCATGAGGTGGAGGTTGTCGTGTATGGACCTGGTCGGGATTGCATACTTTTGCGCTTTCCTTACCAGGTTCTCAACGACAGGCGCCAACCTCGTTGCCAACACCTTGGCCAAATTCTTTAACTCTGTGTTGAGCAGAGTTATGGACCTAAAGTTGCTTAGTTCGTCCGCCTAGTTCTAGTCTTCTCTGGTCAGCGTTGCTACGCCCCTGCCTGCAGAACTGGGAATTCTCCCGTTCTGCTGCCAGTTGCAGTAGACGGCTTCGAGGGCGCAAGAGAGCGAGTCCCGCATGCCTATGTAAAACTCATAGGGTAGACTATCTAGCCCGGGTGATTTGCGTTTTCCGCAGCTTCCCAGAGCGTCGCGTATCTCAGTGGCTGTGATCGGTCTTTCGCAGAACTCGGTGTCCATGCACGATAGACGCGACAGGCCGTCGAGTTACGAACCGAAGTCCATGGCCCCGTTCGGCGCACCGCCACTCTGATCGAACTGTTGCGCGAAGTGCCGCTGAAAGGCCGCGCACATCCTCTTGGAGTCAAGAAGCACTCGTCCGTTTTGGACTTTCAAAGACCGAATGGTGGACTTGTTGCCACATTTCGACTCTACCACTCGGGCCCAACTAACAGCTTTTGGTCCCTCGTTTCCTAGAGTACTTGATATACTTCTGACTACGCAGCCTTCGTGTTTCACGTTGAAGAACTGGTCCGGTTCCGTTCTCATTGCTAGTACTCTAGCTGCGTTGCCACTCCTAAGCGCCTCCTCTACCTTGGCTACTAGTTCTGTTTCTGTTTTGTTTTTTCTCTAAGACTATTTCTGCTAAAGTCTATCGACTCTACTGTAATTGCTCTCTTGGGAGAGTAACCCCATCTATTGTTGATGATGGTTCCCGTCAACTGTTGCTTAACTAATCTACTTATCCGTTCACTGTAGGCCTTACGTGCCGGTAGCGACACGTTCAACTTCCAGTATCCTGGTCCTTGTCTATGTATTCTATCACGGTTTACTATGCAGATGACTAGTTTGTGGTCTGAATATCCAATAATGTGCATTTGTGGACAGCTTAACATCATCTTGTCTCTCTCTCTGTAATAAAGAACATGTCTAAATACGATCTAGATGTCCCCCTTGCGGTTTGTCCAAGTCCACTGTGGTGCACTTGGGAAATCTAGTCGATACCTATCACCTAGTTGGAATTGGCCGATTAAATTTTTGAGGCTGTTGCACCCACCTCTACTGGAACATTATCCTACATAGTCCCATCGCGCGTCTAGGATACCATTCCAGCCCCAAACTAAAAGCAAAGAGCGAGACGTTCCCAGAAAAGACTCTAGACGCTTTAAGGAAGTCTGGCCGCGATTGCCCAGTCGGGGCATAAACATCCACCATCTAAAGGCTCCACCGCCAATACTGTTCACGTCTAGGACTACCAGTCCAAGTGTACTTGCTGTACTTCGAGGTCCAGGTTTTTCCGAAACATGACAGCCACACCCCCTCCAACTCCTGGCTGACAGAGAGATGCGTAGATCTCAATGTCATTGAAGATGGGGGTTACTTGCTGCCTGTTGTGGATCCTGGACTCGGTGATGGCCATCACATCCATACTGTGTGACTAAGGTCGTTTAAAAGTTGGCCCTGTTTCCAGGGCATGCCCAGGCCATGCACATTCACTCTTCCAACTAGTAAATGAGCCATGTTGGTGGAGAAGAGTTGGCGAAAAGGACGAACAGATGCACTTACCTTTTCGTTTCCTGCAGATCGGGTTGTTCAATCTTCATTTGGGTGCTGGTGGGGTGTTGGTTGGGTGGGGAAACATTTTAACAGGACGCGGTTAATTGGTTTTTGATAGGGGTTGCCCACGTCCTGCGAAAATTCCTTTTTTAGTTCAGTATAGGTTTGCATGGAAACCCTTATCAGTTTGAGGTGTGGAGACGATTCTGCTTTAACGAAAGTTTTACCCTCGGTTTCCACCTTGGGGTTTTTGGAGATGACCTCCATCAAATTCTTGTTGGTGTTGATGTATGCGTATTGTTGTTTGTGTTTTTGTTGTGTTGTTTTGGTTTGTTGTTCATTTTGTAGTTTTCTTTTTGTGGTGGGCATTTGTGTCTGTGCTTGTTTTGCTGGTAGGGGGTGGGGTGTTGATGGTGGTGGGGTTTGTGTTGTTGTTTGTGTTGGTGGTTGTGTGTTTGTGTTGGTGAATGGTGTTTTTTGGGCTTTGTGTTGTCTCTTTTTTGTTTTTTTTATTTCCGAGGCTCTCCTTCATCTTCACTTGGGGATGGAGAAGTAGCCTCATCTGACGATAAAGCGTCATCAGGAGCGTGTGGGAGGAGTATGTTGTGTGGTGATGGTGTGTTTGTGTGTGTGAATGTGGTAGTGTTGGATGGAGTGAAAAGGGGTGGGACTGTCTTTTTCAGGTGAAATATTTGTTTTTTTTCTGTTTTTTGTGGTTGAGTATTTTTTTGTTTTTGTGTGTTTGCTTGTTTTGTGTGTTGTTGTTCTTGGTGGTAAAAATACTTCTTTTTTGGGGGGAGGGGATGTTTCTTTGTAAGAGGGGACAGGAGGCCTTTAAAAACGATGTGCTTGCGCATTTAAAACACTATGGCCTCCTGCCTTCTTGCGAAATGTGAATGCAATTGGTATTGTCTACTGGCACTCTTTCTGGTCTCTTGGAAATTCGGTCCGGTTTCATTTGGACTAAAATTTCCAAGCTTGTGCCGTTCCAGGTGTTTCTTGTGGATTTTTGAATCGACAGTATTGCGTCTTCATCCTCCTTCGAGAACCTTGCCAGAATCCACCAGATGTTAATGTTGGGTGGAATGTTTGAAATGTTTATTCTTAGTGTTCTCTTTCCCATATATGTAGGGAAAAAGGTGTGAGTGGCAGAGGTGATCTTTGTAAGAAGTGTATGTGTGGCATGGCCTCTTTCAAGACGATTTCAATTTCGCCCTGAGTAACGAAAGCCGGTTTTATTTTTGTGTGTTCGAAATCGTGCGAAATATCACAGTCCTTCGCATTGAGTCGGCTTTGATTTGTGGCGGAGAGGTGATTTTAAATCCCCCTTTTTTCTCGAAGGTAATATTTTTTTTCCTTCATTGGATATCAATATTTGTAAAACTTCCTTTGCTTATTGTGGCAAAATATTTTTTATGCTTGCTGTTGTTGTTGTTGTCATTGTTATCATTGTTTTTGTTGTTTTTGTTGTTTTTGTTGTTCTCAATTGCTTGATTTTAAGTTGTGGTGTTCATTTGTGAAGTTGCGTTTTTTTCTTGTTCAATATTTTTTGTGCCGTTCGTTTTTCCACACTTTTGTTTTCATGTGAATTTTCTCGGTCATTACTCCCTGTTGTCATAGTGATAAACATTTCAACGCTCCCATTTCCATTTATGGCGGGAGACGCTTCAATTATATCATTCATAGTTATAAAAACAATTACTTACATTTTCTGAAAATTAAATGTTCCCCCCGCGGGGGCGAACATTTCATTGACCCACCCACTGACTAATAATTTAGTCGGAGGGTCAATCTATACGATAGTATATATTTTTAAACAAACATTTTTGTTTTTTATAAGTAAAAAGACAAAACCTTACCAACGCGACTGGCACACAACTTCCTCTATGTCAAATGATAGATAGATAGATAGATAGATAGATATATAGATAGATAGATAGATAGATAGATAGATAGATAGATAGATAGATAGATATCTTTATTTGTCAAAGGTGCGTATACAAATGGGACATTACAAGACTCGCCGGTGGGGGTTTTACGTAAAAATCATATAATTTTAACATTAATAAATATCAATAAACTATATATAATAAAATAACAATTGAAATTCCCAATAGGGGCGAACGTTACACCGCGTGGATAGAACAACCCTCAACACCAGGAATATTTTGTAGGTGTTCCTGTCTTCCCTCTGTTTATCTTCCTCAATCTACAGGTTTAAATATAGAGAAGGCCCATTGATTCGGGACATTTTCGCCACATTCACCCACCTTTCAGCGAATTTACTGAGGTGTAGCACCTCTCTCTCCATCTCTCCACTCTCACCTTCCTTCTGAAGTGGTACTAAAAGAAGGGGATAAGTTTTTGACCGGGTAGAAAAGTGTTTGCCCTCAGTCCTTTTAACCTCGTCCACCATATTAACTCTTTCGCCATAGCCACCAGACAGAGGAAAACCGTCCCTCCTTCATTCTTAAATGAAGGCGGCCGCGTGTTCCTCACGATCTGACTCGGATGACAACTGGATGTGTCCCAAACGTGACAGTAGTTGTTCGACATAATTCCACAAGTCGGTCACCC
>OZ024751.1:7314423-7329423 GCA_964016885.1 Eledone cirrhosa
GCTCTCACCCGCGCCCGTGCTGTCCCCCGCTCCACCACCCTCACCCCACGCCACCGCACACCCACCAACGTCTCCCCTTCCCCATCACCTACCAGCCCTCCACCTTAGCCCTCCACCGCACCATCCGCCGCCTCTTCCGACGCCTCCAGTCCGACCCCTCCACCTCCCACATCTTCCCAACCCCACGACTCCCCACCTTCAAACGCGCACGCAATCTCCGCACCCTCCTCGTCCACAGCTCCCTACCACCCAACCCACGCTCTGTTCCCCTCCCCCCCCGGTTCCTTTCCCTGTTCTAGGCCCCGCTGCAACACCTGTCCCCACATCACCAACACCACTAGCGTCCTGGGTCCCAACGGCCACTCTCTCTCTGTCCAGCATGCCTTCCGCTGCACCTCCTCCAACCTATTCTACGGATATCCGTGCAGCGCGACTTATGTCGGACAGACGGGACGTCGCCTGGCGAACCGATTCACTGAGCAACTCCGGGATATTCGTCTCGGTGGTAGTTCCCCCATCCGCCGCCACTTTGGTGGCCCTGGACATTCCGCACGCCATCTCACAGTCTGTGTCCTACTCCAATGCCACGGAACACCCGCCAATCGCCTTAGAGTCGAACAAAGAACTATCTTCATCTTGCAGACCCACACTCCCCCCGGCCTGAACTCCCCACCCTTATTCCTTTAGCCTTCGACCGCCCCCTCCCCCACACTTATCCCCCACTAACACCACTAACACACCCCTCCTTTTCACCGCCCACCCCACAACTAACAATACTAACACCTCCACGTCACCCCTCATCCGAGGACCCTTCCCCAAATAACATACTAACATCCCTCCCTTCTTCTCCCCCTCCTTATCACACGCACACACCCACCGGCACATATATACACGCGCTCACACTAAACACACCCCCTACTACCACCACTAACCCTCAACCTCACACCTCCATCCCACCACCCCGCAACTAACCTCACTGACACCCCCTGACCCCAAGCAGACGAACACACGCACCCACTTACACCACCCAACCCGCACGCAACTAACATCACTAACACCCCCCAACCCCACGCACACGTACCCACACACCCTCGTACACCACCAACTCTACACAACCTACCACCACAAACCCCCACTCACACCTGCATTCAACCCTTCCCCACCTCCCGTATACTAACACACACTAACACCCCTTCATCAAACTACACACACACCAGTACACCACACTCCCTCCATAGAACTACACACACCCTTCTCTCCCTGCTCCACGCACACCCTCGCTCCACACTCACTCATCCCACTAAACACCTCTACTAATACACACACACACACCCTCCTCACTCCAACTTTCACACCTAACCATCTTCGCCCATTTACCATTCCACCGACTGCTGCTATGCCCTCTGACCACCTCCCAGCACAAACAGACACACACACTCCCACTGCTTGACCACATCCTGTTGCGCGCGCACCCCACATCTCTCCTCTTCCGACCATCGCTTCATGGAATACTCGTATGTGGAACTTGACCTCCACAGAATCCACTAAACATCATAGGATTTTACCAACTTTTCAACCATCCTCTTACGTAATCACCTATATAACTCACCCACACACACACCCCCAACAATTTTTTTCTCCACACGCCACCTACACCCACAACACGCTTAAACCCACACACACGTGCTTTCCACCACATATTTAAACCCTCAGCCTCCTGATTCCTCTCCCCCCACCCCTCTATCCACACACGCACATACACTCCGACCTACAACCCCCCCCTACACACACATACCTTTTCCTGAACATGCAACCCCGTTCTTCCCCCAACCCTTACTTTCACACACACACACACACACACACACACACACGTACACCTACACACACTCACCACCTTCAGCCCTCCCCGCTCAGACACCCCGTCTTCCTCTACCCACTTCACCCGCCACCACCCCTACACACCCCACACCCTTCCACCACCTGTTTTACCCCCCTTTTAATTTCAGTTTATTTTGATCATGCTTTTATATTTAAATTTATTTCATTCCTTGTATTTTGATCATGCTTTATTTTTATTTTTATTTTTAATTTCATTCGCACCGTTTCCTTTCGCTATATGTCTCTCCACCACTCCCCTACACACCCTTTGAACTCTGTTCCCACACACTTCTCACCCGAGGAAGGGCTTATGCCCGAAACGTCGTTCCCCACCAACACCCCACTCTCCAGAGCGTGAAATTAATAAACATTCGTTCTACTGCCTCTCTGTTTTGTTCCTGTTCAAATTTTTCCATTATATATATATATATATATATATATATATATATATATATATAAGTATGTACACGTACATACATATATGGATACAGACGTACAGTAGTATGTATATATATATATACATACATGCACACATATATATATGTACGTATGGATTCACCGAACATTTATTATAATGCTCAGTGTGTTTGTAAACAAACATCCCATATTAAGCCGTAGTGTCTAGCAACCATCGTTGCTCGTTTGTTCAACACAGACAAAGGAACGCTGTACTAGTTTCATGCTTATTAACTATCGTCAGCAACGTATACCTTTCAGCGAGATTGTTGAACGTATATACTTACCTTATGCATATTAAGGCTGAGTAGCCTAATTTGTATATCGAGTGAGTTAATCGGCCGGGTGCACCGAAAACGATAAACGGAAAAAAATGAAAGAAATTTCATTTCCCACTCTTAGTAGGGCTGTTACTTAAATATAATTATGTACACATATATACATATATGTATACAGACGTACAGTAGTATGTATATATATATACATACATGCACACATATATATATATATATGTACGTATGGTTTCACCGAACATTTATTATAATGCTAGGTGTCTTTGTAAACAAATATCCCGTTTAAGCGGTAAGACACTACGGCTTAATACGGGATGTTTGTTTACAAACACACCGAGCATTATAATAAATGTTCGGTGAATCCATACGTACATATATATATGTGTGCATGTATGTATATATATATACATACTACTGTACGTCTGTATACATATATGTATATATGTGTACATACTTATATTTAAGTAACAGCCGTACTAAGAGTTGGAAATGAAATTTCTTTCATTTATTCCGTTTATCGTTTTCGGTGCAACCGGCTGATTAACCCACTCGATATGCAAATTAGGCTACTCAGCCGTCAATATGCATAACGTAAGTATATACGTTCAACAATCTGGCAGGAAGGTATACGTTGCTGACGATAGCTAATAAGCTTGAAACTAGTACAGCGTTCCTTTGTCAGTGTTGAACAAACGAGCAACGATGGTTGCTAGACACTACGGCTTAATACGGGATGTTTGTTTACAAACACACCGAGCATTATAATAAATGTTCGGTGAATCCATACGTACATATGTATATGTGTGCATGTATGTATATATATATATACATACTACTGTACGTCTGTATACATATATGTATGTACGTGTACATACTTATATTTAAGTAACAGCCGTACTAACAGTGGGAAATGAAATTTCTTTCATTTTTTCCGTTTATATATATATAAATTAACTAGAAAATAGAGTTTTGAGACGCGAGTGTATTAGGATTCTCAGGAAATGTGAAAATTCAGCGTATGGAAGCTCACAGAACAGCAAAATACCGTCGAAGCGGCGTTGGGTAAAATATTACTTCAAGGGACAGAGATCAGCAACTAGATGTGAGTTGACTCGAAACAAAGGAGAGTTTGACATCTGAAGAGCATATTTTAATGTTTGTGACCTGTTCACTCCATAGGTTAGGTAACGTAAAATACCAGAGTAGACACAAAGTTATTTGCTTCAGTACATCGCAAGTAAATGGCGACCTCAATTTAAAGACCAGCACTCGAGTTTAGGCCACATTTAATGTAGCAATACTGTGCACAGCATCCACTATCTGCATTTATTATGCACAATCGATGCATGTGGCTTCATCAACAGGTTTCGCCTAATCAATAACAAATCGATCGACAAAATTCGATTCCAGGCCGTGTCGACTATGACAGTGAATGTGACAAGCAACACGGTAGTACATTAGCAACTGAAATCCAACGCGTCATCCCAACGCCGTCAACCGATTGGCCACTGTTTGAGAAAGTTACGCGACGTTAGGAGTCGAAATTCAAATAGTGCTGCTCCAGCCATAAGCACTCTCCAAATCTCAAACAAAGTAACATGCGAACACACACACACACACACACACACACACTTACACACACACACACTTACACACACACACACACACACACACACACACACACACACACACACACACACATATGTGTATGGGGGGTGGGGTGGGGTGAAAAAAGAAGCGTGAACTTTTGTACATTTGTACTTGACGACATTTTTTTCGTTTTCCGTGTTACTAGTCAGGCATTTGTGATTTTATATTACTTATAAATTAAATATGAAAAACATTTTAATCATTTCTCACCACCACCCCTCTCACTCTCTCAATATATATATATATATATATATGTATATTAGAAAGTGAGATTTTTTTTACAAGTTGAAAAATAACCGAGGTGTCCTACACGAGTGAAAATATAAAGAAAAAGAGATGAAATCGAAAATGCAACTGGAGTCTTATTTAAAAACAAATATATATATATTTATTTGGTTCCTTTACCGGTTTCGCAGTTCTTCTGCTTTTGAAAAGTAGAGTTGAGATGGAGGGTCTGTGGTTTTTCTCACATGTGAGAAAAACCACAGACCCTCCATCTCAACTCTACTTTTGAAAAGCAGAAGAACTGCGAAACCGGTAAAGGAACCAAATAAATATATATATTTTAAAAAAAAATAAGACTCCAGTTGCATTTTCGATTTCATCTCTTTTTATTTATATATATATATATATATATACTCTGAGATTGTGTCGGTGTAAAATAACGGTAAACATTTACTAATAGACTAAATCCAGCAATGTAACAGATACTATGTATCTGTGTATCTTGCCTTATTGGATCTGCAGATTTGGTAGAGTCAAATGCTAATAGATCCTGATGAGGACCAGTTCAGTTCAAAATGCGCATCCATAATTGACCACCTTGCATCTGCTGGACTCCACCAGACGGCGTTAGACGCTGGTGTTTTGGCATAGCCAAGGCTCTCCAAATGTTTATTTTAAGCGTATCATATTTCTTCTGAAATACGAAATTCCGATACCCCCCCCCCCATATATATATATATATATATACGCGTGAGTGTGCGCGTCTGTGTTTATGTGTGTGTGTATGTGCGAATGTGTGTGTTCCTTATTATATATATATATAGGAAAAACTGACACACACACATAATTTCTTTCAGATATGTTCGAGTACATATGTATATGCTACATCAGTGTTTTGGTGAGAATATATATATTCTCTATTAAATATGCTGAACCCGTTGTAACACAATGTCTCATTATTTCACGACGTGTTGTAAACTATGATTATATAAAATATATCCATCATGAATAATATAAGACATTAATCTCCCCACAATTATTAATTGTAATCTCAAACCAGCTGTTGGTTTTATATGTACAAAGTTATATCTTCTTTATACGATGGCGTTTGTTCAAAGGTAGCTTGATTTATATAAGCGATATTAATGATATTGCCCTGATATTTCCACCATATTGCTATAATTCGTTTGTAAAGCAAATAAATATGACATTCTGTTTCGTCTATTTAAGTGAGTCATTCCGTATATATATAATCCAATAAAAAATCATACAAGCTAAAAAGTCATTGTTTCATCATATGTGCGTGTGTGTGTGTGAGTGTGAGTGTGTGTGTGTGTGTATGTTTCTGTGTGTATACTCACACAGGATGGACCAAAAGTCGCGATACATGGGAACAATAATTGTTTCTTCTAGAAAAGAAAACGTCAAAAAGGAAAGAAATATGGAAACTTACAAAAATTATTATTCTATATTATGTATTGCTACTTTTGGTCCACCCTATATATATATATATATATATATATATATATATATATATATATATATATATATATATATATATACACATATATATGCATCATCGTTTACCAAGTTAAACCACCAGTTCTAACCATGGGTAATCAGCCTAACACACACACATATATATATATTGTAAACAGCTTTTCGTCTCATCCCGCCATCGCCAGCGTGTGTCCACGTGTGTTTTGTTATTTTACTTCTACACGCTGTCGCTTGCCTGCTTTTAATTCCTCTCTGGCATTTTAGCAGTATATATATATATAGGAACAAGTATGACCCCGACGGCAGAGAGCTCAAGCCGTTTCGACGGCTAATTCTGGACCCACTCTACTACCCTAAGTTTTGAGTACGTTGGTGCGTTATGGTCCATCAGGTTCCTTACCACAATTACTTTGTTATATATATATATATATATTCCATTTCTGTTAGGCTGTTTACCAATGGTTAGAATTGGTGATTCGGCTTGGTAGACGATGATGCAATAAATTAATTAAAACACTCAACATTGCGCAAATCATACATCGTAGGTGTAGTATCCCGTAGCTGGTGCAGGAATAGGGTTATGCATTCATTGAAGCAACAACAGGAAATCACACTGGGAAACTTACTTTGAATTTTAATTCTTCCAAAGGCCTAGACATATTTTGATGGTTCAGCACTATCATCCGATATGATGCAAGACTTAACGATTTTATTAGGTGTTATTTGGGTAATTAAAAACAGTGAATGCGTGTGGCTGAATGGTTAGAGAATTGGATTCACAATCTTGAGGTTGTAAGTTCGATTCCTGGACCGGGCGATGCGTTATCTCCTTGAGCAAGACACTTTATTTCACGTTGCTCCTTCTACCTGGAGCTGCCACCGATAGATAGTATTAGCAACTGGAAAGACCGACGAAAACATAGTTTCTTCTGTCCGATTTGACGAAAGTCGATCTATTCTTTCTTGGGTAATTATAAAACAGGGTTACGTTGATCATAAACAGAAAATAGAGGACCGATTCGATTCCGGTACTGCCTGCCAATTCCTTGTCACCGCCATGAGAGACTATCCGGAAAATGCACGCACGCACACATTTAGAATCAACAGAAATCCAGCCTGGAAATCTTTTAAAGTTAATTTATTGGCGCAAAAATCCTATTTACATTTCAATGGCCCAGTTATATCATCCGATCCTGATGTAAGACGTTGGTGTCATCATCAGGTTCAGATTAGTAAACTAGTTAATCAAGACCACGATAAAGAAAACACAAGCAAAGAATAGAGAATAGCCTAAAGTGGAATGTATGTTGGGATATTTCAATTTTCTTATATGCCTTCCAATTTCAGTGTAGATTCACTATTGTATATATATATTTGTCATGTAACCGGATTTCCTGTTCACATTTTGTTAAAGTAAAATTTTAGTGCCTTAGTTTATGATTTGTATATACAACTTTCTTTTCTTCAGATACACGCAGTATTTGAGGATTCAAATAGTCAGTTTGTCAACAAGGACTGCACTTCTATGTTCCACACAAAAAATGTTAACGATCTCCTCGCACTGAACCTGATAAAGATCCAAAGTTTGTATTTTATTATGCTGTTCGTTTCTATCAATTATAAGCTCCAAAGTTTTGAACTATGTTTGTAAGGATTGGCAAGATAACTCTCCCCTTTATTTTCGAATTATCTTATTTCATACTAAACACCAGTCGACAATTTCACAAGTCACATACACTTTGAACTTAAGGAGAGTAGATTTGAAAAAAGTTGTGGTAAATTTAAAACAGCTTTTAATTATGGAGATAAAAGGAAACATCGACATAAACAGACAGAAACCTAAACAGAATATCGAGATTATTAAATTCTGTTCTATGTTAGAGTTAGACAAAATACAGAAATAGTTGAAATTTCATGAAACTTGATGTCGTTGCCAAATTCATGTTGTGTTTCTGTTGCAACATAGTAACTCCAATTACTACACTGCCAACAATATTGGTAGGGTTATATTAGTAAGTGTGAGGAAAGTTTCTTTAGTATATCTGCAACAAGGTAATTTTAAGTAGCACACGCAATTTATATGTCGGTATGTGTCTTTATATACATGACACGGACAAGTGATGTATGATTATATATATATATATGTGTGTGTATGTGTGTGTATTTATAATGTGTATATATATATATATATATATGCGTATATGTAGTGCATGTATGTGTATTTATATATGTATGTATAGTATATATATGTATAGTGTATATTTATATATATATGTATATATATATATATATATACATATATATATATATATATATATATATATATATATATATATATATATATATATATATATATATATATGCATATATATGCATATTCATAAAGTTGGACGAACTTAAGACATTTATTTACACTTCACTCAAACACACATACATATACTTAAACAAACGTAATCAAAATTAAAGTAAAACGACACAAATAGTTTCCGGTAAATTTTCATATTGGCATATAATCAAACCTATTAGATTTCTAGATTAGAAATAGTAGCTTGTACCGAAAATAACATTTAGTATATAATATCATCTCATAGTTAATTAGTAACAATTAAAACACGCCACATACAATTTCAACTATTAATTACACCTTTAATCAGGAGCTATTTTTGTAATTCTTCCTTCGGTTAGGTTTATAAATTATCATTAGTTTTCCTCGAAATATGCATTGTGAACGTTATCGAATTTGCATTTATAAATAATCATCCTATTATTCCTTAATGATAAAATAAAATGAGATTTACCTTCAACAAAACTTCACCAGTATGTTGTCTATAACACGTTCGATTTGATCTTAACATTATAAAACTACTCACTAGGTAGCATAAGGTAGTTCACTCTAATGAACTCAATGTTCTCTTCAGATTACCATGAAACATTAGAAAATGCAATAGATCTGGTTTTTGAATGGGTAAACAAAAAAACATACAGTCCTCTGCATCATTGCAAACTTTATTGACCACCTAAATGATAGACTGGGCGGCGAATCAGCAGAGTCATTAGAACGTCGGATAGAATCTATGTTATTCGTTCCGACACTCAGCTCACTGAGTTCAAATCCTGCTCAGGTCAACTTTGCCTTTCATCCGTTCAGGGTTGATAAAAAAAATGTCTAGTACTGAGGTCGATTCTTCCTCTATATCTCTTTCTATCTTTCTCTGGAACAAATCTGCTGTAATGAAGAGGGATGGGCTCCACCAAACAGGTTTACCATGTCCAAGAAACGACGTATGTCAATACGGCGCCCCTACAATTCTATCACGAGTTACGGGACCATGCATACCATACAAATGATAAACTATACTTGTGAATTGACCCATCTCATCCAAACCCTACATTAACAGACACACGACTAATAACGTCCTTTCTTTCAAAGTAAGTGATGTCGCCTATATGACTGTTTTCAGTCCCTTGTAGTCCGTACCACAGTATGGTCGGAGACGAATCAAACAAAAGCAATAAGAGAATATATATATAATTATATACGAATGTGTATGTATGCATGCATATGCATATATGTATATATATGTATATATATATATATATAGATATATGTATTATATCAGTTCGCTCTCCAGTGCTAATGGTAAGATGTAACCCAGTACAACCTGTTTCATGGTTGGGTCGTCGGCGACTAAAGCGGCAAGCTTGGTGGGGATGGTGATATTTGGAGACCCTGCGGGATGAAATTCAAGACCCAGGATAGGGCAGAAAACCTCAGCAGAGTTAACAGCCATCCAAATAGTACCTTTCTTTTTTGTTAACCTGGGAGTGAAAGGTCCCCCAGTTGTTGTCACGACACCTTTCTAATAGAGGGAAACTCTGAAAAAAAAAAAAATTACCTGCGGCTTCGGAAGCCTTCGATGATGTTGACCACTTCTCCTTTTGGGGTAGTGATTTCGATGCTCAAAGAGTGGGATTGGTCGAGTGCAAGGCATTTCCCCACTTCAAAACTTTCAAAGCACAGGCTTGTTCAGGATCTGTCATAATTGTGTATGGCTGGCCGTACCTGAAAGTGCACCATTCTCTGTAATCTGACGAGCGATTGTAATAATCTTAGCAGATTTTACAGCCATCATATGTACGTATATGAATATGTTTACACGTACATTTACATATACGTGTAATATTGATGAGTTTGAGAAAGTGTACGCAATAGAAATGAAGAATTACATTATTCATTCCAATGAATTTGAAGGGAGTTGTGTACCTCTGGAGTTAAACCTGTGAAATAGCAGATGGGAACATGTCTCAGCCATATGCCATTATATATACACATACATACATATATGCACATAAATAAATACATATATATATATATATATATATATATATATATATATATATATATATATATATATATATATATATATATATATATATATATATATATATTATTGTTCTGCAACCCCATGCATTGAACCACAATGTTACTAAGACAAAACCTATATGTTTGCTAGCATTGATATGCATCTGTATGTATATAAATGTTACTAGATATAAATTCTTTATAATTTTCTCCAATTCATTTGTCGAGCAATATTGGCCATGACTGCTGCTATAGTAGTAGGCAGGCCGCTGTCTTATTAACAACTCGCTTTCCACTGATTGACCTCGATGTCACGTGATTGATTCTTTTTGAATTTGCCACAGACGTAGAGGCAGTGATTTTCTCAATGGCTAGGATTTCAGTCCACGCTTCGCTATTTCCTTTCCACCAAATTATTTTTTTAATAAGTTTCCAGTGTCCTCGCTATGCCTGGAAACTTACATGAAAATATACTTTCCTGACGACGGAATGCTTTTATATATATATATATATATATATCAACTAGAAATAGATTGACATATATATATATAAAATAAACATGAAACAACCATAGGCAATAATTTGTAAAGAATGTAAGCACACATAGCTAGGTAGGTAACTAATTAAAGTTATATATATATATATATATATATATATATATTGAATTGAAGAAAATTAGTTGAATAAAAATCTGCCGACTAATTCTTTAACAAGTATGAAGCACACTTATTTATCCGGAGTTATATTACAGTAAATTAGAGAGATGGCTTTATGCACGATCCCTCTTATATTTAAGAATAAAACAGGGATGTACGAATAAAACCATCTCTAATTTACTATGTGCGTATATATATATATATATATATATATATATAATATGTGTACACTCACACACCCACAGGCATACACCCACCCACTCACACACACACACACACACACACTCACACACACACACACACATATATATATATATATATATATATATATATACATATATCAACTAGAAATTGATTGACATATATATATAAATTAAACATATGAAACAATCTCAGGGAATAATGTGTAAAGTGTGTAAGCACACACAGCTAGTTAGGTAACTAATTAAAGTTTAACTAGGACTTCAAATATAGATACCTTTTAAAATGATTATTCTTCTTTGTATTTATTTCATTAAATTAAAAATATATTTCACCATCAATCGGTAAATCACAGTAGTAAAAAAACTCGCATTTTCAGCAAAGGAGGAGATTCAGCTATCTGTGTTTACACAGCAAATGCAAATCTACGAGTGACTCGTAGCACGTGTTACGTTAAAACAAATACACACCTCGTACCAGCGTCATCCCAGTGGTGTGAATAGGATTATCGACAGCTAGAAATAGCAGCCAACACCTTTCAACTGAGTTAGCTCTACAATTAAGGGGCCGTATATATATCCATAATTAAATTAAGGGTGTCATGTATGAGAGACATGCGCCATATCCTCTGTAGAATATGCTCAAAGATTCCAATGAATAGATCCGAGCATTTTATATCAACTAGATATTTATTGACATATATGTATATATAAAATAAACATATGAAACAATCCCAGGGAATAATTTGTAAAGCGTCTAAGCACACACAGCTAGATAGGTAACTAATTAAAGTTTGACTAGATCTTCAAGTATAGATACCTTTTAAAATGATTAATCTCCTTTTTATATATTTCATTAAATGAAGAAATATATTTCACCATTAATCGGTAAATCACAGTAGTTAAAATTCGATTTTTCAACAAAGGAGAAGATATAACTATCTGTGTTTACAGAGCAAATGCAAATATGTGAATGACATACAAAGAAAATTAATCATTTGAAAAGGTATCTATATTTGTTATTATATCAGTTCGAGTTAAAAGTTAATTAGTTACCTACCTAGCTGTGTGTGCTTACACATTTTACAAATTATTCCCTATGATTGTTTCAGATGTTTATTTTATATATTTTATATTATTTATTTATATTATTTTATATTATTTATTTTATATATATATATGTCAATCAATTATTCATTGGAACCTTTGAGCATATTCTACAGAGCATATGGCGCATGTCTCTCAGGCATGACAGCCTTAATTTGATTTTGCATATATATATATATATATATATATATATATATATATATATATATATATATATATATACAAATATAAATTAGCGAAAACTTCCGAGATGTGAGGGAAAAGCTCAATAATTCTGACGAACCAGAGTTACATATTATGTTAAAGGCCAAACACACTGAAACGATGGTTAAACCGTCATCCGCACAGACATAGAAACGACCAAGTAATTCGGGGCAAACAAATAAAAAAATATGTGATTGAAAAAAAATATATATATATATATATATATATATATATTTAAAAAAGGAAAAGAATGACTTCACTTGTATATCGAAACAATTTCAATTTAAGTTTATAATATAATCTTACAATTTGGTTTTGTAGATCTACAAAACCAAATTGTAAGATTATATTATAAATTAAATTGAAATTGTTTCGAACTACAAGTAAAGTCATTCTTTTCCTTCTTTTACGTATATGTATATATATATATATATTGGTAAACGGAATAGAAAATGCTGACAAATTGTTCACAGTTGAAAAATGGTTTAATTAGGAATAAAACAGTATTAGTGATTGTATGGGTTAGTATTCAGTTTTGGTTTTAAGTTTTTAAGTTTTTACCGGTTGCGCATTTCTAAATGCTTTTCAAAAATAATTTTGAGATAGAGTGTCCGTGCTGTTTGCTCTGATCTGATTAGTTTTGGGAATTCTACCTGTTTTTATGTTAAAAAAGTGGCTCCAGCGTTATTTTTGTGTTGCAAAAATGCTTGTGGTCAAAACAATTTTGATTGGTCGGTAGAGGTCATGTGAATGTAACAAGTTGATTTTGCGCCAAGACTGTTTTTATGTTAAAATGTAAAAAAAGTGGCTCCAGCAAAAATTATTGGTCAAAACAATTTTGATTGGTCGGTAGAGGTCATGTGGATAAAAAATTGGTTTTGCGCCAAGATTGAGAAATGACTCTTTCACAACAAATATGTGTGTGTGTGTGTGTGTATGTGTGTGTGTGTGTGTGTGTATATGTGTGTGTGTGTGTGTGTGTGTAGTAGTAGTAGTAAGGTGTTCGATGCTGCGACAATGGCCAGTAGCGATGTCTGTCAAATGGCTATTAAGATAAGTGTGTGTGTGTGTATATATATAGCAGAGTCATTCGAAGGTCAAAAGATATTTTTCAGCTTTTGTCTTATACGGGGAAGTGTGTGTGTGTGTATATAAGTCTCTTTGTATGTTGATGTACGCGTGTGTATGTGTTTGTGTATATATGTGTGTGTGTGTGGGGGGGGGGGGGACCAGTATTTTTTCCCCCTGGTAAAATGGTGTACATTATTCGATTTTTTCAGTAAAATCGGTTCTCTTAATAGAACATCAAAAATCTTAACAATAAAAGGTGTGAAATGATATTCACTATATATATATACACACATACACACATTCACTACATATATATATATATATACATATATACATACATATATATGCACATATATTTTTTTGTATTGCACCATAGAGCATGTGTGTTTACGTGTGTCATTGTGTTTATATGTGGGTAGAGATGTGTGCTGATGTAGGTATGTATGTTGACGTGTGTATGTTGTGGGTTCGTCTTAGGGAGAAGTGTTTAGACGGGGTCCGTATTTGTTAATGAAGTAAGATTCCTTGCTGATGCGCTGGGTGTGGGTGGCATTATCTTTAAATTTGTAGATGGGAAATATTCTGAAGTTGGGATAATTTTGGGCGGCACAGGCATCAATGTGTTCACTCAGTGGTATTTTCCTGTATTCCCATATTTTAATTTGGGATCTATGGACAGTCATGCGTTGGCGGAGGCTGTTTTTGCTCTGGCCTATGTATTGTTCTCGACAACCTGAACAAGTTAATACATATATTAGATTTTCCGATGCACATGTGTAATTGTGTTTTACTATAAAACGTTGTCCATCTTTGAAATAGAATTCCGAACCCTCTATTAGGTTGATGCAAATGCCACAGTTGGGTCTATCGCATTGTTTTACAGTGGGTTTCGTTGTTTTGGTTGGCAGTACTTTGGCATGTGTTAAGATGTTTTTCATTGACTTGGATTGTCTTTTGCTCTTTATGATATCGTGTGTTCGTAGAATTTGGTTCATTCTATGGTCCTTTTTCAATACAGGGATGTTGTGGAGGATGGTGTCAAAGGCCTCATTGTTGAGGGGGTTGTGTGTGGAGATGTATGGAAGAGCTTTTAGTTTTGGTTGATTTACTTTAGGGTGTCTAAGGTCCTGGGTACTGAGTTTTAGGGCACGTTGGATTCCATTGTCAATTAGTGATGCAGGGTAGTCCCTGCCTATGAGTGTGTCCTTTAGTTCTTGTAGCCGTAAGTAGCAGATGTTTTTATTGGAGACTATAGTACAGATTCTCTTGGCTAAGTTGTAGGGAATATTAATTTTAACGTGTCTAGGGTGGCAAGAGTTGAAGGGGAGGTATTGCTTGGAGTCTGTGGGCTTGTAGTATATGTCTGTTTCTATTTTTTTGTTATGGATCTTAATGAG
>OZ024751.1:7341923-7369423 GCA_964016885.1 Eledone cirrhosa
TTCATTGGCGTCAGCACAGATTCTCACAGTGAGGTATATATATATATAGTAATAATAAGAAATTTGAAGACTAAAATCCAAAGAGGGCTCGATAAGGATAAATATATATGAAATATATAAGAACCGTAGAGCAAATATTTATTAAAATAACAGATTAAAGTTTAAGCAAAGAATCGCTGCTTTCACACTTAACGGGATTTTCTGAAGCTAAAAAAGTCAATCTATAAACGCAGAAGTGGATATTTCAAAAACCGTTGCAACCGGAGGAAGACAAGAAGACGATACTTTGATTCGTGAAAACGTTCGCTGGCAAAGAACGGCAAAAAACGAATAAAACGTCATTAATAGCAGCGGTGAAAAACAATTAGGCGCAAAGACAGAACCACGTTTATGGTATAAAAGAGGTCGTAGACTAATGTTCTCTTAGGTGGTGCATAGAGACGTTCTCTGGCAATGAACGAAAAAACGAAGATAATACGTCATATGTGGAGCGTGGAGAACAATAGCACGCAAAGACAAAACCACGTAAATGGTATAGCAGAAGTCGTAGACTAAAATTCTAACTAGGAGACCAAATGAATCTCCGCTACAGAGTTAAGAACAAAATAAATAAATACAATACAGAAGTAATAGAAATAAATAAATACATACACGCAAACAAATACGCACATACACAAGCATACGCAAAACCTTACTATAGGTATACAAAACCACGCGCATATAAATGTGTGTGTTTGTGTATGCGTGTATACAAATAAATAAATAATTATATAAACGTATATAAATAAATAAATACGTATATAACAAGCGCACACACATACCTACATATAAATACACGAATGTTCGGAGACGTAAGTCAACTAAAACAAGAAGTACACAAATACACACACCCACCATACGTACGAACCTGCATACTCACACAGACGCAAAACTCACGTATACACATAGCCAAACCCTATGTACCAGAAAATATAAAATTATACGCCATAACAATCAAATATACGTACGAGAAGGTATACGTACCTTCACAAAACATACGGGTAATATATACTTACCTATGCAAATAAGTAAAGAAATAAACAAAGCATATACATAGCTCCCACATCAAGACGTAAAATATCCACATATAGATCGTACGATCCGTTAGGGTATAACGTGGGGCTGTAATACAGGAAAGTTTTGTGCAGTTTATGTTTACAAGCCGAAATTGCCTCAGATTTTTGTTTAAGATGTGGTCTGTGGTGTAGAGTATTTCCAGGGCCTCAGCGGCGCAGAGGTCGCAAGGTCATCTATTTCCGTTATACGATCTAGCCCTAGCTAGGATCTTCCAGTGTAACTTATATTGGGTGTGGTTGTCTTTAAGACTCCAGATATAAACTGAAAGTGACGTCATATTCCTTCTTAGAGGGTAACGAAAAGAATGGGTATGCATGTAAAGACGCTGCTTGAAACTATTGGCGGTTAACCCTATGTAGGCCCTACGGGACGTGGGTCTTACAACCTTACATTTGTAGACAATGTTACTAGAGAGCCATTTCCCGGATAGGGGGCAATCAGCCCGATTCCTACAATTACAGTTAGTACTAACTACAGGGTTGCACGTGTTCCTACGGCTAGGTAGTTTAGCTAAATTTGAAGCTGTGATGTTATGTGCAAGGTTAGGATCGTAGAGTAAGAAATTTTAATAGTATTTCTATTAAAAATGTTACTATATTTATGTGTAGGGGGAAAATGCTTCGTAATAAGGGAAAGAAAGATCTTAGCTAATGGTGTGGCTACCTCCATATTATATGGTGGGCTATACCAACAAATACGACGGGATCTATTTCTTCTAGGTCTATTTTAATACTCTGTATATGCTACCTTATCGATAAATCCACTTCGAGCAAGAGCTTCATTGTAATAAGTGGAATGGTCGTTGAAAATACGCTCGTTGGTGGAAAGACGGGAAAGCCTCAACGAAACGTTTCTTACCAGGTTCTTGGTTAAGCTGGCAGGATGGTTGGAATGCTTGCTTATGTAATTAAGCGTATCATTCGGCTTTCTATACGGGTTGCTAGCAAACGTTTCCACCAACCAAAGTATCGTCTTCCTCCGGTTGCAACGTTTTTTGAAATATCCAGCTCTGCGTTTACATATTAACTTTGTTAGCTTCAGAAGATCCCGTTAAGGGTGAAAGCAGCGATTCTTTGCTTAAACTTTAATCTGTTATTTTAATATATATATATATATATATATATATATATATATATATATATAACAGGAGAGAGACACCACCGACACACACACACACACACACACACAGACACCACACACACATACACACACATATATATATATATATATATATGTATATAAATATGTATGTATATAAATATGTATGTATATGTATATATATGTATGTATATATATATGTATAATTATGTATGTATATATATATATATGTATAAATATGTATATATATCTATATATGTATATATATGTATGTATATATATATGTATACATATTTATATATATATATATTTATATATATATATATATGTGCTTTTACGATTCTCTAGAAAGGCCGGAAGATAGGTAAATATTGCTGATGAGATGTAACAACATCGAAACTAGTCCAATATTCCTTGTCTGTCTTTCTGGAGAATAGAGGAAAGGTGTTTCCTCGAAAACCAGTATGACTCTAAAAACCGGTTTGTCTGTGTGTTTACATACAGAATAGCTGGACACTCACAGTAAAGTGTCCAGTGAAAAACTCGGTACATCTACATATGTACACGTGTGTGTATTCATATGCATACTAGTATTTCAGTATACATATGTGGATGTACATTTTTAACTTAATTGTTTAAGCGTCAGTCATACAAAAGTGAGTTACAAACGAAGCGAAATTTAATTTCGTTTCGTTATTTGTTTTTATCGTCTCCGCTGAACCGGTACGTACACACGCTCTATGCAAATTAGTCTGCCCACTACTAATTTTCATAGAAAAAGCATATAACGATATGTGCTTTTACGATTCTCTAGAAAGGCCGGAAGATAGGTAAATATTGCTGATGAGATGTAACAACATCGAAACTAGTCCAATATTCGTTGTCTGGCTTTCTGGAGAATAGAGGAAAGGTGTTTCCTCGAAAACCAGTATGACTCTAAAAACCGGTTTGTCTGTGTGTTTACATACAGAATAGCTGGACACTCACAGTAAAGTGTCTAGTGAAAAACTCGGTACATCTACATATGTACACGTGTGTGTATTCATATGCATACTAGTATTTCAGTATACATATGTGGATGTACATTTTTAACTTAATTGTTTAAGCGTCAGTCATACAAAAGTGAGTTACAAACGAAGCGAAATTTAATTTCGTTTCGTTATTTGTTTTTATATATATATACATATGCATATATATATGTATATATAAATATATTTGTATATATATGTATATATATATATATATATATATATATATATATATATATATATATATTTGTATATATATGTATATATATATATATATATATATATATATATATATATATATATATATATATATATATATATATATATATATATACATATATATATATATATGTATATATATATAATATATATATACCCACCTCTTAATGAGAGTGCAAAATCTGTCCTGGAAACGACATCCCACCTTGTCCAAAATCTATGGCAAACTTCCTCGAGCCTCTGCCCTTCTAAAATCCTGGAGAGCTCAATTTGCTGGCCACTGTCAACGTGCCAGCAATGACATCATATCCGCTCTCTTGCTCTGGAACCCTGACTCCGGCCTGACTAGGAGTAGGAGGCTGTCATTCCCTGACGTTATCTCTAGGGATACGGGAATCAGTAGACATGACTTCGGGGCAGCGATGGGGGACATGGAATTCTGGGGCATGAGAGTGAGACCCATCATCTCGGCAGTAGTCGACGAATGATGATGATGATAATATATATACATATATATATATATATATATGTATATATATATATATATATATATATATATATATATATATATATATATATATATATATATATATATATATATATATATGCATGTATAAATGAGTCAAAATGGATTGTTTAGAAGTTGCTAGACCATTACTTACCATATTACTCGATACTTTGTGTAGTAGAATATGGTTATATTTTTGTATAGAAAATATGAATTTAAATAATTTAAAAAAACCATACAGTGCATTAGAAAATTAAAGTTGCCAAGATAACGATAGAATCTTACCTTAGAAAATTTAACTATCCCAATTATTTTCGGGTTTTAAAACCCATTATCCAGTATCACTGTGATGGTCTTAAAGGATGGATCGAAGATGAGTGATTATTATGAAGACAGAATTTCATTTAAATGTAATGAAAAGGCGTTAAAATTTCAGGCGTGCACCTTGTGAAATATGTTAGAAAAAGTGTTTGTTGCACATTATAAGGAACGTATTTCTTTCCTTCAAATTAAATCTACTACCTCACGCAGCATGCACACTAAGACTCACACACACACACACATATTTTTCCCTTTTTATCATATGGATATTCGCACACGCCTTTCGTTACGTAAGTAAGCTTACATTCACGCAAATACTTTTTCTCACATATTTCACAACACGCACGCCCGAAATTTAAACGTCTTTTCATTACATTTAAATTAAATTCTGTCTTCATAACAACAACTCATATTCGATCCATCTTTTGATATCCCTCACAGTGATATCGATCCATCTTTCGATCCATCACAGTGATATCCCTAGATAATGGGTTTTAAAACCCGAAAATAATTGGGATAGTTAAATTCTATAGTTATCTTGGCACCTTTAATTAGCTAATACATTGTATGATTTTTAAAATTATATATATATATTAGAAAGTGAGGTTTATTTACAAAATGAAAAATAACCGGTGTCCTACACGAGTGATTGTATAAAGTAAAAAAAAGATGAAGTCGAAAATGCAACTGGAGTCTTATTTTAAATATATATATATATATTTATTTGGTACCTTTACCGGTTTCACAGTTCTTCTGCTTTTCAAAGGTAGAATTGAGATGGAGGGTCTGTGGTCACAGACCCTCCATCTCAACTCTACTTTTGGAAAGCAGAAGAACTGCGAAACCGGTAAAGGAAACAAATAAACCACAAGATAATCAACAAAAAACCCATCAAACTCTCCTACAGCACCACACCTAACTTCGCACAAAACATCGTCTCCTCAAACAACAAAAAACTCAACCCTATGGAAGAAATAACCTCGACATCAGTGGAGAGCCGACCAGGAGAGGTAACTTCCCTGATAGATCTACGTGCCCCCTCAACAACAAATGCCGAGAATGTAACGTGATCTACCAGTGCAACGTGAGGACGGACACCTCCAACAAAGCTTATATAGGATAACCGCGTGTGACTTCAAGACCCGACTCTACCAGCACCGACATACTTTCCGAAACCCGGTCCGGCGACATGCCACTACACTTTCGGGACCTCCAAGATAATAATATAACCTACAATCTCACTTGGGGTCTACTGTCCAGAGCTAACTCTTACACGGGATGACGCCGTCTGTAACTTATGCTCGGAGGAAACATTGCAAATGTTGTTTTCGAAGGACCAACTCCTATACAAGAAGGACGAACCGGTAACCGCATGCAAACACAGATTGCGTAGGACTAACCTCGCCCTCAAACCCCATAACGACCCTGGTGGGTAGACAAGGGCTGATACCCTCCCTCCCCCTCCCACACTTGCCGAATAAGTTAGGAGAAACCCCAGCTTACATAGTTAGATGAATCACTTTTATTTTATTTTCATCATTGTCTACTTCTTCCCCCTGTCTCATCCTATCATTTCCTTCCACCCCCTATTTTCTTCCTCGACTGCTTTTCCCCTTTCGCCTACCCCCATGCAGCCCCTCGGGCCTCTGTAGCATCAGTTCCCCCACCCCTGTAATTTTAAGATAGTAAAACGTATTCGGCCAATTCTAACTACTTATAGCAGACGTGTTAAACCCCTTTAATTTTGTATCAGTGTTGGTACTACTCAATTTCTGCAAGTTTTTTTCTATTCTCAACTTATTAACTTGTAATTGTAAGATAGCATCGTGATTTTCTTTTGTTCATTTCTCACTATCTAATTTTATATATTATTTTATTTCTTTCTATTATCTTTTATTGTCTCCTACTCTCATTCGATTTACCTATTCTATAACCTCCCTCTTCCACTTCTATAACCTCCCTCATACACTATCCTTAGAATCTGCTGTATACATATCACTTCAAGGCTTGACCGCTTCACTCACTTCCCTATTGTTCTCCAGGCAACTTCAGCCACCCCTACCTCCCACCAAATGCCATGTTAGACTTATTTGTGTTTACAACAAATTTTAACCAATCCTCTTGACAACTACATCTTTCCATATGAGGAAGTACCCCCTTGACAAGTTCGGCTATTTATTCACCAGGCTAAACATTCTAATTTACTCTAGAAATAGCCGTCGAAACGGCTTGAGCTCTGCCGTCGGGATCATACTTTTTCCTATATATATATATATATATATATGTGTGTGTGTGTGTGTGTGTGTGTGTGTGCGTGTGTGTGAGTGTGTGCGTGTTTGTGTAAGTGTGTGTGTGTGGGGGGTGTATGTGTGTATGTGTGTGTGTGTGTGTATATGTATATACCGGTGTGTGAGAACATTCAAAGATAGCCTCTGAAGTGATGTCACTGAATTTCTAACTTGAGAATTACCTCAAATATTGAGGAATGGGTTGTTCAGTTATATAATAATGTTTAGTGTAACGATCTCTGTAAGAAGAAAGACAGTTGTTCAGCTCTGGATTCGAAACAGGTGCTTAAAATACTGCAATGAATTGCTGCAAAAGCTGATGTTGGATGGCGTACCAGATCCTAAAACGATGTGTCGTTATATTGTATATATGAAATAATATGGATAGTTTTGTTCGTGTGAGTATTGCCGATCTAGATAAAAATATATTTCTTCAATTGTAAAGTCAAAACACTTGCTTTTAAACTTGTTGGTTTGCTTGGGGCAATGTAACTACTTACTCTTTAATATCACTTCTCGATGACATGATGATAATCCTAACATATGAATTAAACACTCAGCCTCTCTATGAATATTTTATTTAGACGTCAAGAGACATATAAACGGCTCTGTATTACATATCAATGGCGACACTACATACATGAACATTCATATAAATGTACATAACCATATGGAGGTGTCAGTGAGCGTGTGTGTGTTTGTGGATACATGTATTTCAATGCACAGATAATGTATCTTTTTGAAATAGCATAACTTATCAATGTTTCTACAATATTTCTATATTTGAAGCATGAGAAATCATAGAAAATAGAAAACATTTTACTTTTCATATTTCTTTATTGTTTCGTGGTGCTTTTATTTTTGTTCATCATACACTTGCTATAGAAATTTCATTAGCGGAAATGTAAACTATGTCTACTTTTGAATCTAATAGAAAATAATATGTCGGAATAAAGATACGCGTTAGACGCATCTTACCAGAATGTCGACAGAATGTTGACAAAGATATACATAAGGCAATGGCAGATTTCAGCTTCACACATAGACCAGAGAATTTGATGGAGAGATTAAAAGAATGTGTCATAAAGCACGATTAAGTATTTCGTCTTTCTGTTTCTGCACCATTAACCTCGTCATCGCGTCTCTAAACTGAATTTGGCATGAAACATAAAAATGTACATTTCCGTGATTTTTTTAAATTTTAGTTTTTGTTTAATCTTTTTTTTTTTTGTTTAATCTTATTTTGTTTATCTTTTATGTTTATCTTTACATTTTTTTCCGTTTGATTTATGAAATTGTAGAAATTGTAGGAACACAAATACCGACATTGATCACTGAAAGGCTTCAGAAGAAATAAATTAAAATTGAAAATATGCTGATAATCTGCCACAGTTTACAAGATAATTTTATTGAATATTGTTACTGTGATGATTTTAATTTCAAACATAAATCTTGAAATCTTTTATATGTAGTATCATATAATTATGTTCCTTCTCATAAATTATAGGTACGACACTACGAAAGAAAACCCCGTATGGAAAACTACTACTCTGCCATCTGATGCACCATGATAACATTTATAAATCAGGTGTGAAATTGATGCTAAGGTGATATTATAGTGTGGATTGGTAGAGCGTCAGACACCATGCTTTGCAGCATTGGTGTGGTTCTGTATGATCTTAGTTCAAATCCTGTCAAGGTTAACTTAGCCTTTCATCTTTATGGGGTCGATAAAATAAAGCACCAGTAATGTGCACTGGGGTAATAGCTAGCCTTGTGCTAAAAAGTAGAAACAATTATCATCATAGCATTTTGATGTTTTCCAAGTTACCAATGTGTATGTAGATCATTTTCTGAATGTGGTTTGCGGTGGATATTTTTTGTAGCAGTCATAGAGTTGATGGCATATGCTTTTTTCTTTCGTGCAGTGTAAGGGTTCTTCTTCATATTTAACATTTGTAATGGGAGGTTGAGATGGGGTATCTGCACGTGATGTCGAGGAGCCTCCTGAAGAAATGCTCTATATTGAGGTTAAAATATGACAAAATATTCTATTATAAGTTTTCTGTTATTTCCTAGTGCATAGTGTCTTTTGTTTAAGCAGTTGTTAGACATAGTCTTGTGTGCAGAACATAAAGCAATTATATCGTACTTATCCTCATGCACTGTGAATATAGATTGCTGTACTACCTCAAATACGTACATTTTCATTCTCCAGAAAGAAATGGGTTTTGTAGGGAGCAACACATGAGCTTTATTATAGACAATTTATTAATAGTCATTCTTACAACACTGCTAGGATAACATGACAGAAAGTATTGCTGGCCAGCATAGAACATGAAAGAAAACAGTTTAAATGAAATTTTGCCTATGTATACTTTGTGATTCAAGTAAAATGCAATAATCGTGTGGAAGCCACTTACATATAATATTAATATATACAGGTTCACGTGATTTAATTCAAATATTTTTTACAAAGTGATAAATCTAGTTACTATCCTTGTAGTTGCAATGACAGAAAACATTCGCAGTTCTGCTTTGATCTCTTGTAAATGGACATTTTCATGAAAGGAAGTAATTTAAAAAAATCTTGATGAAAGAGAAGATTTCTTTCAATTTTAATCGTAAGAAGACAGTGCTTCTAATTCCGAGATCTTAATCCTAATGTACATTACAATTTTATACTACTTATTTTCTTACTAATGATAATGTCATCAATATAGTTAAAGCAATTCGCACTATCTTTTGTACCAGACTGGGAAATGTTTAATATTGATATGTGTTGAGAGATGAGCAAAGTTTGAAGTGAATCTAAATTATTTGACATTTACTTTATATCTTACGGTCGGTTCCTTGATATTTACAACACTTTACTTTCTTGTTGATGAACCATATCAAAACTGAGTTAATTGCTATTTAATACAAAAATACATGAGGCGAATAAAATAAGTTAGTATTCCAGAAGTTATCTAACACACGTCTTACAGGAAACAGATTTGTATTATACTCATTATGGTACAGCAAGGAATGTAGTGGTTATGATTATTCGTACAATTTACACTTTTGATCATCTCTGGATGAATGAACAAACACAAGTCAAAATGACTGAAAAAATATGAACATAAATACATAGCAGTTTTTATTATGATGAACCTCATGGCGTTGGATTGGCAGTATGGGTAGAGCGTGGGACAATATGCCTGGGGTATGGATACGGCTATTTACGTCTTGAGTTCAAAACCCTTCGAGGTTAGCTTTGCCTTTCATTCGTAAGGGGTCGATAAGATAGAGTACCAATATGCACTGGAGCATTTGTGATTAGCGTCATTACTATAATTCTCTTGTTGGGTAATATTTCACCTGTAATGGCATCAACCCCGCCCAGTCAAGGCTATATCTAACGAGGGTCGGTGAATCTGAGGAATCCTCTTAACGTTTTTAGGAAGAAAATACCCTTTCCCTGTCTCTCTTTCTCTCTCAATCTATCTATCTATCAATATATGTGTGCGTATGTATATCATATATGTATATGGATATATATATATTTATATATATATATATATATATATATGTATATGGTATATATATATATATATATATATATATATATATATATAGAGAGAGAGAGAGAGAGAGATGAAGCTGTGAGCGGTGTGTCACAGTTACTCCGGAATGTTAAATGGTTAAAAGGCAGGCAAGCATGATTTGCAACAAATCTAATCCCAATTGTATGGAGAGGAAACAAATGAAACACTACTGTTGGCAAACTAACAAGCCGGTTCTTAATGCTAAACACGCGATTGATTTGTAGATACCAATGGAGACACTATTGCATTCGGTGAATGTCTCAATGAAAATCGCCCACTGATTTGTTGTATAAAATAGCAGTATTCCGTGAGATACGTCACATGAAGTTTCACTGTTATGAAACAAGAACCAAGGGAGAGCAATGAGACTATGAGTAGTGTTGCTTTAAGATTCCTACTATCACATTAAAAACATTGAAAGTAAACAAGTTAGGGATGTAATCGACAGAGTTAGATTAATTCATATGCTTGGAAATGCAGACATGTTAACTTCTAAAACCCAAACAGGGAGTTCCATGCAAAAAATGCCCCAAAACGGAAAGAAATGAAGCAAAATGTGGAGATTATGCATAATGAAAACTACAGCATTTTTCACAAGATAAGAAATCTTCCACCCACCCCAACATGAGTGAGAGATCTCCCCCTCTGACGGGGAGAGTTGACAGGTCTTTAAATGTAACATGAGATTCCATATGTACGTAGATAAAATTATGTGCGCAATAAGTGGTGCTGGTTATAGAGCTAACACCAGGTTCACGTTTAGAAGATGAGTAAAGAAATCCCACCAAAATGTTTTGTCAATTTCACCTCACTAAGTCGGGTACACACATATAGTTAGAGACTGAGAAGCCGAAAAAAGTTTAGAGGATACATGTTCTTGTTTAGAAATGTATAGTAATTATGGATAACTGGGTATAAATTATGTCCTCTGTCAGTTTTGATTTTTACTTTGAAAATGTATGGTCATTTTGTTTAGTTTAACTCTATGTCAACAGGAATCCAGGTGAAAAGGAACAAGGAAAATTTTATATTCACTAGCATTAGATTAGCTTCTAAATAAATATATGTAAGTAGCCGTATTCATTTCTTTGTATTCGTTATATTTATATCTATATATTCATTTGTATGTGTTTGTGCGTTTGTGCATGAATGGATCTGTTATGTATATATATATATATATATATATATATATATATATATATATATATATATATATATATATATATATATATATATATATATATATTTATACATATATATATGTATATATATATAGTGACGAAAACATAAGGCAATTGCATGAAGTCATAATCATTTATTTACTGCTATATATATTTCGATGATAGCCATTGAATGGCTATGTCCTCATCAGGCAGTTAGTCAGTTCTTAGATATGCCGGCTCTGTGTTTATAGTGTTCATGGTATCAGAGCCTTGGGACATATGAGCTTGTTAGGAATAATTTGATGTTGTCAGCAGGAATAGTCTTAATTCTCATTGGTCAGTTTGTAGGTGCTAGTAGGGTTGGGATTTGACCCCAAATAGGCAGGGGTGTTGTAAAGTTCAAACCGTCAGGAAAAATGACAATAGTTCCATATGACTGGTTTTCACAAATATATATATATATATGTGTGTGTAAATATACACACACACACACAACAACATATATATATATATATATATATATATATATATATATATATATATATATATATATATATATATATATGTATATATATATATATATATATATATATATATATATATATATATATATATATATATATATATATATATATATATATAAAAGTTTACATATATATATACATATATATATATATACGTGTTTTGCAACCGGTCACTTTGTGGTTCAATAAAAATTTAATAAATTAAATAATCAGAGCTATATATCATAAAACATGTCTATAGAATCACAAGATAAAATATATACCATGCTCGAGTTATATAATTATTACATAATTATTGGAAATCTCAAAATGCGGACGAAACCATGGTAGAGGTAATTAAATGTATTCTATTTTCTCCTAGTTTATTTTACACCTAATTCTGTTTAATTACGCTGTCGAAATATTCGATAAATATTCCGTTGCGGCCGACGCGAAGGATTAGTTTCGGTTATTTGTTGGAGATTTCTTCATAGAAGCCTCATTTTTATAGTCTGGTCTATTCAATTTTTTATATAGTTAATTATGCTAATTGGGAGAGGAAATGGTATATATTTTATCTTGTGATTCTATAGACATGTTTTATGATATATATATATATATATATATATATATATATATATATATATATATATATATATATATATATATATATATATATATATATATATATGTATATACATATATATATATATATATATATATATATATTAGAAACTGAGTTTTTTTCCAAAATGAAAAAAATAAACGAGATGTCTTACACGAGTGAAAGTATAACGAAAACAGATGAAATCGAAAATGCAGCTGGAGTCTTTTTAAGAATATTTATTTGGTTCCTTTACTGGTTTCGCAGTTCTTATGATTTTCAAAAGTAGACTTGAGATGAAAAAACCACAAGTCCTCCATATCAATTCTACTTTTGAAAGGCATAAGAAAAGAATAAGAACTGCGATACCGGTAAAGTAACCAAATAAATATTCTTAAAAAGATTCTAGTTGCATTTTCGATTACATCTTCTTTCGCTAATATATATAATATATATATATATATATATATATATATATATATATATATATATATATATATATATATATATATATATATATATATATAGTATATTTAGAAACACACAGATACATGCGGACACACACATATACATGAATGCATCCACACCCAACCGTGAGTTAATGGTGCCAACCTTACCGATGTTGCTCAATGAATGACTGGGACAGACCAATCCGGTTGAACTAGACTGAACCAGTATCAGCGTCAAAAATACATTATGAAGAGAGAAGAAACATTTAGATATAATTAGTAATAAAATGTATCATACCTAAACTGCTCCTAGATTCCTCGACTACGTAGTTTCGTGGCATAAACAAAAACAGTACATCATAAAGATATAGAGCCCTTGCGAGGTCTGCCGACTTATCAAGAGGATACCTCATTTTACTAGCTTCAAGAACGCGTCTACACGACGTGAGAAATAATCCCAAAAGGCGGAGGGGGAGATAGTCACGCGATATAACGGTCGAGAAACAGAGCTAAGCCTCTTATAACGCCCGAAGAAAATACCACGGAGGCGGAGGGGGTATTTATATCGAAGCCGTAGAAGAGGTGTTAAAGGAGGCGAGAAGTATGAGTAATGGCAGCTTTCCAGCAGTCACCACACTTCAAATATTACTCGACCAGAGGCTTAGCTCTGTTTCTCGACCGTTATATCGCGTGACTATCTCCCCCTCCGCCCTTTGGGATTCTTTCTCACGTCGTGTAGACGCGTTCTTGAATCTAGTAATATTAGGTATCCTCTTGATAAGTCGGCAGACCTCGCAAGGGCTCTATATCTTTATGATGTACTGTTTTTGTTTATGCCACGAAACTACGTAGTCGAGGAATCTAGGAGCAGTTTAGGTATGATACATTTTATTACTAATTATATCTAAATGTTTCTTCTCTCTTCATAATGTATTTTTGACTCTGATACTGGTTCAGTCTAGTTCAACCGGATTGGTCTGTCCCAGTCATTCATTGAGCAACATCGGTAAGGTTGGCACCATTAACTCACGGTTGGGTGTGGATGCATTCATGTATATGTGTGTGTCCGCATGTATCTGTGTGTTTCTAAATATATTGTTCATAACTCCCTCCGGTCGAGTAATCTTTGAAGTGTGGTGACTGCTGGAAAGCTGCCATTACTCATACTTCTCGCCTCTTTTACCACCTCTTCTACGGCTTCGATATAAATACCCCCTCCGCCTCCGTGGTATTTTCTTCGGGGTTATAAGAGGCTTAGCTCTGTTTTTCGACCGTTATATCGCGCGACTATCTCCCCCTCCGTCTTTTGGGATTCTTTCTCACGTCGTGTAGACGCGTTCTTGAAGCTAGTAAAATGAGGTATCCTCTTGATAAGTCGGCAGACCTCACAAGGGCTCTATATCTTTATGATGTACTGTTTTTGTTTATGCCACGAAACTACGTAGTCGAGGAATCTAGGAGCAGTTTAGGTATGATACATTTTATTACTAATTATATCTAAATGTTCCTTCTCTCTTCATAATATATATATATATATATATATATATATATATATATATATATATATATGTGTGTGTGTGTGTGTGTGTGTGTGTGTGTGTGTGTGTGTGTGTGTGTGTGTGTGTGTGTGTGTGTGTGTGTGTAAAGGTAGATAAGGTCCTATTTATGTATATCAGGAATGAATGCTGAAACACGAAAGCTGCTTACCAGAGAGTTTGAATCAACGGCATAATTTGAATTGTAGAGCATAAATATCCATGCAGGGGAATATGGTATATAGGTCCAGAAGAGATCACGGAGTATATTAATATAAGCAGGTATTGCAACAAGAAAAATAAAACGTTGCCGTGAAAAGATTATTTGCTTTGACATATGTTTCTTTGTTCATTATAAATTGTCTCCATATGCTGACAACAATATATATTGTTCAATCATATGAAATACTTAATTATTTCTTACACTTCATCAGAAATCCTATAGTAGTGGAATTTAACTATTCATTACTATAGGCTTTCTGATAAAGTGTTATAAATAATTAAGTATTTCGTATGATTGAACAATATATATTGTTGTCAGCATCTGTAGACAATTTATAATAGACAGAGAAAATATGTCAAAGCCAATAATCTCATCACGCCGACATTTTATTTTCCTTTGTGCAATACTTGCTTATATATATATATATATATATATATATATTAATATATATATATATATTAATATATATATATATATATTAATATATATATATATATATTAATATATATATATATATATTAATATATATATATATAGAGAGAGAGAGGTAGTACACTGGAAGGTAATATCCGTAGTGGTAGAGCACTCAGTCCATGGGACGAGTTACGCAGAAGTTGTTACGCAACATTTAGTTCACCATACCGAGAACAATTGTTTCATCTTAGTGGATCCGAGCTGAGGATCTACTAAGATGAAACAATTGTTCTCGGTATGGTAAACTAACTGTTGTGTAACCACTTCTATATATATAATGTGTGTGATTTTTTAATATTGCTCTCTGATTTATGCACAACGCCAACGATTTTCGGGGAGAGGAAAATCGATTAAATCGTCCCTAGTGTATTATTGATATTTTATTTTACCGTCCTCTTAAGAATGAAAGGCAACGCTAACCTCGTAATGATTTGAACTCAGAGTGCAAAGAACCATCTCTCTATACCATAAAGCATGTTGTCCGACGCTCTAGCGACAGTACCAATCTACCATCCTTTACATGTGTTAATATTGCAATCAAACTTGAGACGTTTACCAAATTTCCAAATCATATATTGTTCTTCTTTCATTTTGTCCATATTTCATTTTGTATATGTGATCCCGTCATATTTCTTTCAAGTTTCAATATTGAAAATTATTAGTCAATTTATTCATACAGATTATTTCCATCAATAGCTTTATTTCTACGGAACCAGGCAGGTAAACTTTAACTCACAATACGGAAAGGAAATACATATATGCATAAAATGTATGTCTATGTATAGAAACAAAAATACACATACATGCATACATGTGTGTGTGTGGGGGGGGGGGGGGGGGCGTGCGTGTGTGTCTGTATCTATATATATAAATATACATATATACATACTCCAGATTAAACTTTAAGCGTCCTTGCAGTTTTCTTGACTGCATCATATGCATTGACTGTTTTAGCGTTCTAATTTGTAAAATTGTTTAGTATAAGCTTGGTATATCAATATCTATCATACAGTCTATATATACATACATACACACATACATACTTACATATATATGTATGTGTGTGTGTGTGTGTGAGTGATCAAGTGTGATATATAATCGAGAGTTTAAACTAGTTAGACCATTACTCAATTGAGTACTCGATACTTTGGGCAGTAGATTTATGCTATGTTATATATATAATGTTACGTAATAACCGTAAATTCATAATAGCTATCTCGCCAAATGCTTCGATTTTACTGCTTCAGACGTTTTACTTTTGAATTCATATTGTTAATACGAACGGCTGTGGTTTTGTATAATATCCCCTTTATTAATGATCACGATGCACATTTTGAGATATGAACACTCGTGCAGACCTTTTATAAGCATTTAAGCTACAAGCAATAATTGCACTTACCTACCACACTGAACATCGAAACACCAATTTTCTTTTATGCCAATGAATTAATGGATTTTGGTTGTTATCTGCAACGGAATTACGTCACACTCTAGTTTCGATTTATCCTTTCCATATCATAACCTAAAGTGTTATTAGAGTCAAACGGTAGTATCCATTATTTTATCCTGCATTCCTCACTACAAATATATATGTACTAAGTGACCTAGCCATAACCATAAGTTGCACTTCTTTAAAACGCTCTGCTAGTCAACATGTTTGCGTTGTGATGCTACTCTTACATTGATTAGTCAAGGAGAATGCATTATATGATAGTAATTTCTCTGTTAAAGATGCATTCCTATTTACATACATAATAAGCGACGAATTGCCATAATCGTTGCAACGTCGGATAGAAAGCTTTGTGGTATTCGTTCCGGCTCTCTGCTCTCACAGTTGAAATTCCGCTGAGGTGAACATTACCTTTCATTCTTTCGAGGTCGATAAAAAAGTACCAGTCTAGCGCTGGGATCTATTCTGTATCTATATATTTTCCTCGCTTCCTCTCTTTCACCTTCCCTCCTTCCCTGCAAGAGATCTGTTTTCAGACCTTGGGAGAGAAGGGTTCCGCCAGGTTTAGAATCGTCTAGAAACGCCGTATGCCAATACATCACCTCTACGTCTCTATCAAGTGTTACGGCATTAGATAAAGAGAGAGAATGAGCGATGCATATATAAACCATATTGCTGATGCCAGAGACACAGATATATATTTGATGCCTAACTACATTACAATTTCGAACAGTAGGCCAGTTCTTAGAACATCATACTCAGCTGTTAATAAAATAGATTTTGAGGCACAATAGCTAGTCGAACTTAGGATTGCGCGCACACCCATATATATATATATATATATATATATATATATATATATATATATATATACAGACATTTACGCATTATCATATCCTCTACATTTAAAAGATTTATTTCCTTTCTAGCATAGATGCCTTCAATAACCAACTGAATTACTTACTTGACCAACTGAATTACTTAGATAACAACGCTGGGATATGATGACTTGCAAAGAAATGTTTTACGTTTCTTCCACTGCTCACTCTCCCCTTCCTTAATTTCTCATTCAGACCACCGTCCGAAACGTTGAGCCTCTCTTCCTACTCTATCGAGAGTAAATCTAATATATTTCGTCATTGTAATGTGTGGTTTGCTTTGTTATTTCTATTTAACTTTTCCATACGTACATACATGCATACATACATATATACATACATCCGTGCGTATATCTGGATGTTGTGTGTATGCACATATAGAGTAAATTACAAGGATATATATGATTTAATCATGCAATCTCTATTCTTTTAGAACAAGTAAAGAAGTAATTACACATTATTTCTATACATTACTCCCTCATTTTTGATACATTACCAAAATCTAATTCAATATTTACATAAGGTCTTGTGAAGAAATAAATTCTCGAGTTAAATTAATATAATTCTTCTTCTCATAAGTCTGCATCTAAAATAAAAACATGCGTAGACACAAAGCAATTCTCATTAAACGTTTAATTAATTTCCTTAGCTAAAATTTGATAAGATATTTTTGCTGGAAATTCTCATTCAACACCAAGTACGTTGCGTTTCAACTCTGCTTTAAAATGTAGCAATATTTAAATTCATTTTTTACTTCTAATTAAATGTATTAATATTTAACTGCGTAAAATAATTGTTGGGTTATTAAGTGTGATACATTTAATATGTCGGCATACTTTATACAACTGCATATTACATGTACCTGAATGATTTTGCAATCCTGCTGCTGATATCAAGGCTAGGTATCAGCTGCATTCAGCAGTGTTCTAATGTACTGAATAATTCTCCTCTACAACTGATAAAAAAAGACAAACATTGCTTTTATAAATAAGTTTTTCCTGAGTACTGACGAATGCTGAGATAATTATGAGAAGGCTTTAAACTGGTCAGCAGATTGCAGTGTTGCTCTCCTTCCGCAATGGGCTCTATAATGAAACGCTTAATAAACACGAATTTAATCCATGTGGGTGTGAGTATATATTTCAATGAAATGCAGTACCTGCCCGTAAGGAAAACGGACATATAAAACAGATATCTTTACTTTGTTTGCTCGTTGATGTGAAATATTTTATATTATAAAACATTGTATGTGTGATATGGATTCCACAGCTTTTGGAAAAACATTGTTGATGAAAACATATTCTCTCATTGAGGATTCATTTCATATTGCCGGCAATTTAAGCAGAATTCTGAACATCATGTCTTGTGCTCGATATAATCTGAACTAATAGAAATATTTAAGGTATATATTAGAATTAAAATGCAACACATAGAGTATCTAATATCAAGGGTAGAAACTTCAGAACGTATTTGGTATATCTCTCTAAGCATATTCCGTATAATAGATTAACACACATAATATATTCATATATTTAGAATGGAAAACAATATAAAATAGAGAATCAGTTCATCATCTTGCAATCAATATAGTTACATATAACAGCATGATACATTATATATAATTCCCGAGCGTTGCATATTACCTGGGAACAGTTCGAGATCAGGAAAATGTAGAAAGAAATGCAATTTCTTAATAGCAGTTTAACATATAATCGAGTGCCTGTTATTCAAACTTCTTCTCTTAGTTATTTCTGAGAAGGTCTCGGCGGCAGAGTCCTTCAACACTCCTGGAACAGGCCATGACAGAAGCAACCGTCTCCAACTAATTCAGCTGGATTCCCAAGCGTGACCAGCCAAGCTCATAAATGTTCTCCAACTATCCTGCTCAGGATATACCCGTGGTTTTACCCGTACGAGATAAAAATATTCACACTTTATCGACTACGGATCAGTTGCCATTTCTTACGAAGAAGAAACTATCTAAGACGTGATGCCTCATAAATATAGTTAATTTGGGATCCCTAAAATGTTTTCCAAATTCAATTATATTTGATTGCCCAAGGTAACCATTGTCCAACAATAAAAACTGTCCAGTAGTTGAGATCTTGATAGCAATTGTTTTGTATTTTCGGGCTAATTGAAATTACCATTTACACTAGAAAATACATTGCTGCCTTCTGCGAGATAGTGACTGGTTTAAGAGAACAGTAGATATTGGGAACTTAGCCAGAAAAGTTTGAATCATAATAAAATCAAGTTATATGTTGAATTATTCATGAGTGATAAGTAGTAGACACATTGTCATAGGTAGATTTAATTATATTATAAAGTGGTGGTGATACACAATAGATAGTGTCATCGTAAACGGGAAATAGTAATTTTGGAGCCTAAGATTTATAATTCGAAGAATATAGAGATCTGGAGATAGTGATTGAATGCATTTCACAAAATTATATATATATATATATATATATATATATATATATATATATATATATATATACATACGTGTGTGTGAGAGTGTGTATATCGAGAATCGATCGACTTTCGTCAAATCGCACCGAGTAAACAAAGTTTCCATAGGTCTTTCCAATTGCTTATACTATCTATCGGTCGCACATCCAGCTAGAAGGTGCAAATATAGTGTCTTGCTCAAGGACATAAGCATGTCCGGGAATCGAACTCACAACCTCACGATTGCGAATCCCACTCGCTTTCCACTTAACCACGCGCCTATATATATACGGTATATATATATATGTGTGTGTGTGTATGTGTGTATGTGTGTGCGTGTGTACATATGTAGGTGCGTGGCTAAGTGGTAAGCGAGTTGGATTCGCAATCATTAAGTTTGAGTTCGATTCCCGTTAGGTCCTTGATACCTTAGCCACGCGCCTACATGTATATATATATACTAGCTTGCCCATCCGGCTGGCGCCCGGCTACCAATAGCGTGTTCTACGACATCTATATATATATATATATATATATATATATATATATAGCTGACGTACCTAGCATCGATTGGATAAACAGACGATAAGCCGTCTGAGTAGTATAGTATGACTGTTGAAAATATATAGTATAGTATAGTATTACTGTTGAAAATATATAGTATAACATTACCGTTGAAAATATATAGTACAGTATTACTGTTGAAAATATATAGTATAGTATAGCAATACTGTTGAAAATATATAGTATAGTACAGCATTACTGTTGAAAATATATAGTATAGTACAGTATTGCTGTTGAAAATATATAGTATAGTACAGTATTGTTGTTGAAAATATATAGTACAGTATTACTGTTGAAAATATATAGTATAGTATTAATCTTGAAAATGTATAGTACAGTATTACTGTTAAAATATATAGTATAGTATTACTGTTGAAAATATTTAGTATAGTATATTATTACTGTTGAACATATATAGTACTAGCTGTGGTACCCGGCGTTGCACAGGATAAGGTATTTTGGAACGCGGGCCACCAACAGACCTAATCGTGGAAAAACTGCATGCCTGGACAATATGTAAAGAAAATAAATCGAATACTCTGATGGCTGGATGATCTTTAAGATTTTCCTCGATGAAGTAGGAAAAATGCAGGTTTTCACTTAATATGGGCCCTGCGGGATCAAGAAAATGAATATTTTTTATGTGCACAATATGCCTTGAAATTTCGGGATAAAACGGCTAGACGTAACGCCTCCAAAAAGCCCTAAGAAGCTGAAAAAGGTTTTTCACCTAATGCGGGCCCTAAGCCATGAGAAAGTTGAATTTTCTTTGCTTACCGTATGAAGAAGAGACTGGCTAATACATAGTTACAATTTCAAGGAAATCGGTCTGACCTAACCCCTCAAAAAACCCCTAAAATTCTTAAAAACGCAATTTTTCACCCAATGCGGGCCCTATAAGTTAAAAAAAAGTTGAATTTTTTATGTGCTTAAAACTCCCTGAAACATAAGTAATACATATGTAAAGTTTGAAAAAAATCGGTTGGCTACTTCTCGAGTTTTATCTATTCAAACTCACACACACACACACAGACAGACATCCTCAGGGAAGTGACGTAATGCAGACAGACAGACATACAGACATATATTATAAGGGCGCGACGTTATATGTATGTATCAATCTAAAAAGAGAAAGACTAAGAATTATATAGCGAGATCGCTAAATGCGGTCCCTAGGGCATTGAACAATTAAACTTTTTGTTTTGCTCAGAACATATATATTACACGTGTAAAGGTAGAAAACAGTCGGTTTGTTGGTTCTCGAGTTTTAGGGATTCGAACTCACACACACACAGACAGGCATCCTCAGTGTTATATATATAGATAGTATAGTATTACTGTTGAAAATATATGGTATAATATTACTATTGAAAATATATAGTACAGTATTAGTGTTGAAATATATATATATAGCTGACGTACCTAGCATCGATTGGATAAATAGACGATGAGCCGTCTGTGTAGTATAGTATTACTGTTGAAAATATATAGTATAGTATAATATTGCTGTTGAAAATATATAATGTAGTACAGTATTACTGTTGAAAATACATAGTATAATATTACTTTTGAAAACATAGTATAGTATTATTATTGAAAATATATAGTACAGTATAACTGTTGAAAATATATAGTATATTATTACTGTTGAATATATATAGTACAATATTACTGTTAACAATATATAGTATAGTATTAATGCTGAAAATATATAGTATTAATGTTGAAAATATATAGTATATTATCGATTTTGAAAATATATAGTATAGTATTACTGTTGAAAATATGTACACGAATATATAATTATACATATAATTAATTAAATGTTGGTCAGAAGCGAAGTCAATGCAGACAGGCTGTCATGCAGACATATATTATAAACGCGCGACGTTATAGCTATGTATCTATCTAAAAAGACAGATTACGGAAGAGAGAGGAATGTCGGATTGTGTATATTATATATAATAAAGTACCAGTAATGTAATTTCTGGCCTAGTGCCAAAAATAGAAACACTTATACTTCTTGTTTTATACAACTGTCAATAACATGTTTATGCATGTATATAAACGTATATTTACGTATAATAGAATGCAGTAGTAACATGTACATATTAAACTATCACTTATTTATGCTACTGTCACTATATAAATATATATATGAATGCATATATAGGGTATTTTGCAATACACTGTATGTTTAATTAAAAGCATTTCGAAGACCTTAGGCTATTGTTTTAGAGTAGTGACAGTCTCACTTACTTTAAATTTTCAGCAAACAAAGGGAGATAAAGCTGACAGAGCTCTGTTTCGTACTTTTTGGTACTTATCAAAGCTAAGTACTCCACCTGTTTGCTGACAATCATGAATGTTTGATTCTTATAGAATTCTAGTAATAATCAGGAACTGATTATACAGAGCGGTTGCCGGTCAAGCTTTTAATTAAGCATACATTGTATTGCAAAATACACTATATATACATTCATATATATATCGCTATTTCAGACAACCAATTCTAATTTTAAATTTCTGCTTGACCGGCAACAGCTCTGTATAATCAGTTCCTGATTATTCCTAGAATTCTATAAGAATCAAACATTCATGATTTTCAGCAAACAGGTGGAGTACTTAGCTTTGATATGTACCAAAAAGTACGAAACAGAGCTCTGTCAGCTTTATCTCCCCTTGTTTGCTGAAAATTTAAAGTAAGTGAGACTGTCACTACTCTAAAACAATAGCCTAAGGTCTTCGAAATGCTTTTAATTAAGCATACAGTGTATTGCAAATTACACTATATATACATTCATATATATATCGCTATTTCAGACCACCAATTCTAATTTTCAATTTCTGCTTGACCGGCAACCGCTCTGTATAATCAGTTCCTGACTATTACTAGAATTCTATAAGAATCAAACATTCATGATTATCAGCAAAGAGGTGGAGTACTTAGCTTTGATAAGTACCAAAAAGTGCGAAACAGAGCTATGTCAGCTTTATCTCCCCTTGTTTGCTGAAAGTTTAAAGTAAGTGAAACTGTCACTACTCTTAAACTATAGCCTAAGGTTTCCGAAATACTTTTAATTAAGCATACAGTGTATTGCAAAATACACTATATATAGATTCATATATATATATCGCTATTTCAGAGCACCTATATATATATATATATATATATATATATATATATATATATATATATATATATATATACGCACACTATATATATATATATATATATACACAAACACTATATGTACATATACACGCACACACACAGGTAGCGAAGTCAATGCAGACAGTCAGACATAGAGAGACATATTATAAGAGCGTGACGTTATAGCTATGTATCTAACTAAAAAGACAGACTAGGAAAGAGAGAGGAATGTCGTATAACCGGAAGTGTTGACATTTGAACATTTTAAAGAAGTGAATATTTAATTAAACAATAACATATCTTTAATCTTTTAATGAAAGTTAGTAGACAAAAATCGTTCACTTTCTTACTAGGAAAATGTTACATCTATGGTGCAAGTTTGGTACGGTTTGGTCCAGACGGTTAGCGAAACGTTTGTTACATACATACGGGCGTCAGATTTATTAATATATATATATATATATATATATATGTAGGAGGTGAGTTATGTTGATTTAAAACTGCACTATCAACAAGTGTTTTTTAGCCTTCATATCATGTTCTCCTGTTTTATCTGATGAAAACACAAATATTATTGCTTGATGATGTTTGTTTTTGAAATGCGCATAATAAAATATATGGAACTCCTTTAACCATCTTTTGATCTTATATTATATATATATATATATATATATATATATATATATATATATATATATATATATATATATATACATATATATATATATATATATATATATACATACATATATATATATATTTATATATATATATTTATATATATATATATATATATATATATATATATCACGGACTCTACAGAATATTTTGATATCACGTCTCATAAATACCCACAAAGAGTAAAAGATATGACCGCTTTTGAACTAGATTTAGTTAATTTAATCAACCAAATCAAATTCCGTAAGTACTCTAACTCTTTTCAATCTAAACTCTCTAACGATATTTCAAAATTTAAATCTAAATTTAAATCTAAATATAAGTTCGTTATCTCTGATAAAACTAAAACTTATACGAAGTTAATAATAACTTACATCTCTTAACAGATAGCATCACCTCTAAATACCAAATAGCTAATATAAACACATATAATACTATTAATACGGAAGCCAAAGAATTAGCTATTTTTTTTTGAATAGACAATAGAACAGAAAAAAACTTGCTAAAGGTACTGCCTATATCACCTTCAAAGATCACAAACATGATTTTATTAATCGTCCTAGTTGTAGATTAATTAACCCTGCTAAGACTGAAATCGGCCTTGCTAGCAAAAAATATTAAATGATATAAACAAACATATTAGAAATAAGTCTGAATTACTCCCATGGATAAATAGCTCTTCTGTAGTACATTGGTTTAATAATATTAAAGATTAATATAGTTCTAGATTCACCCAATTTTAGATGTAGACTTCTACCCGTCTATTACTCACCCTCTTTTAACGAAAGCATTAAATTTCGCTAGAATCTTTATCAATATTTCGGATATTGAAGAGAATATCATTTTGCATGCTAGAAACACTTTACTGTTTACTAATAATGACACTTGGGTAAAACAATCAAACCCAGAGAACCCATTCGATGTCTCAATGGGTTATTTTGACAATGCAAACCGGTGTAATTTAGTTGGCCTATTCCTCCTACACACACTTAAAGAGAAATTCCCTAACCATACCTTTGGGCTTTATCGTAACGATGGTCTAATACTGTCCCATACCACTATAGGCCATAACTTAGATAGATTCAGGAAAGACTTAATAAAAACCTTCGCTAATATTAATCTTTAAATTACCATTGACACTAACAGTTCTAATGTTAATTTTCTAGATATAAACCTAGATCTGCCTACTGCTTCTTATAAACCGTACCATAAACCTAATGAAAATTTAAGATATATAAATAAATGCTGTTGCCATCCTCCTATAGTTTTAAAAAATCTTATCCTTAATATTAGCCGTAGGATCTCCACCCTCTATTCCTCAGAAGCTATTTTCAATAACTCCAGATATATCCTGTTGTCCCGCAGCCGATTTTATGTATGTTTACTTGCGTATAATTTGTACCCATTTATTCATACGGCTGGTTTTTATATATGTACGTATGCTGTAGGTGTGCATATATGTGTATACGAGTTTGTATATGTATACGAATGCATTCGTATGTGCGCGTGTATGTGTATATGTGTGTGTATGTGTGCTTTTACATCTATATTTTTTACATACTAATATATATATATATATATATATGTGTGTGTGTGTGTGTGTATATATATATATATGTGTGTATATATATATGTATGTGTGTATATATATATATATGTATATGTATATATATAGATATATATATATATGTATTTATTTTATATATAAATATATGTATGTATTTTCCCCCTACTATAATAAAGCCCTTCAAAATAGCGGATTTAGCGAACCGATTAAGTACATACCCAACAATACTAACTCCTTTAAACATAATAATAGTAAAAGAAAAATAATCTGGTTCACACACCCCTACTCTTTTGGAGTTAAAACTAATGTAGGCAAAACTTTCCTACAGCTGTTAGATAAACATTTCCCTAGAACACATAGATACTATAAGATCTTCAATAGAAACTGTGTCAAAATCAGCTTCTCCTGCGGTCCCCCTATTAAATCTTATATCCTCAATAAGAAAATACCCAGAGAATATCAAAATTGCTCATGTAGAGTCTAAAGTGAATGCCCATTACAAGGTAAATGCAACACCAAAACCAGTGTATATGCGGCTAAAGTGACAACCAACAGCAACAACCTACCAGCCACCAGCGAACGATATGTGGGTATGACACGAGACAAATTCAAAACGCGGTATTACACACATGTCGCATCTTTCCGACATCCTGAAATAGATTTACAACAGCTCTGGCTAGCAGAATATGGGATTTGAAGGACCAAGGTATCCAATATAAATCAGGTTGGTCAATGCTGAACCAATCTTAAGAACATGCAAGAGGACAAGAAGATGCGCACTCTGCATAAGTGAAAAATATTGGATTTCCAGAACTTTAGATCGCCAAAAACCTGCTTAAATGCAAAAACAGAAATTTACACCAGTTGCCCACACATGAAATCACACTTGCTTTGCAGCTCATATAAACTTAACTCACTTTCAGACACTTATCCTCCATAAACTATCGTTATTCACTTTCCTTAACTTACCTTCTTTACAGACTTCTCTTTCTGATTTACTTTTATTTTATTTTTAACTTTATTTTTAGTTCACATACACTAGTGAAACCCCTTGCTTTTTAATTCACTTGCATTATATCTTCACTATTTTACATATTTAATTCCCCCTTTCCTTTCACTACCTGATATTGCAGTTCACTTGTGTTTTCAACTCCAGATATATTATGTTGTCCCTCAGCCGATTTTATGTATGTTTACTTGCGTATAATTTGTACCCATTTATTCATACGGCTGGTTTTTATATATGTACGTATGCTGGTAGGTGTGCATATATGTGTATACGTGTTTGTATATGTATACGAATGCATTCGTATGTGCGCGTGTATGTGTATATGTGTGTGTGTATGTGTGCTTTTACATCTTTTTTTTACATACTAATTTATATATATATATATATATGTGTGTGTGTGTGTATATATATAAGTGTGTATATATATATATGTATGTGTATATATATATATATATATATATATATATATATATATATATATATATATATATATATATATGAATGTCTATATATATATATATCTATATGTATATATATATATATGTATGTGTATATATATATATATGTATGTGTGTATGCATATATGTATAAACATATATATATGTATATATATATATGTGTATATATATA
>OZ024751.1:7371923-7389423 GCA_964016885.1 Eledone cirrhosa
ATGTTAATGATGCTGGTTTTCAAGAAGTTCACTTGATGATACTAGCTAACTGAATGGCATGAAACATCAAATATGAAGAAACACTTTAGTGTTATCTGAAGAGCCAACTTTAAGTATATTAATAGGAACTGCAAAGACATTTAAAAAAAAACATGTAAACTGAAAGACTAAAAAAGACATTACTATACACTTACACAACGACACACTCATGTAGACTTGCTTACATACATTCACACAAACACATCCACACACACACATATACACACACACACACACACACACACACACACACACACACACATATATATATATATATATATATATATATATATATATATATATATATATATATATACATACATGCATGCACGCACACACAAACTCATATGTGTGTGTATATATAGAGAGATGTAAAATCCCGACCGCGGCGCCATGTTTGTGTGTGTGTGTATATATATATATATATATATATGTTATTTTGTTTGACCCCTTTAGCTTGCTTCGTTTTCTTTTTGGCTTTGGTGGTTGATAGCTTCTTATGGCCTTTATAACATATGTGTATTGCTCTGATCTCTTTTGGTCCATGGAGCGCGCTTAGCAAACAAATCGGAAATTGAGTTTTGATTATTTCTACCCGCCGAAATACGATTCTCGCTGAATTTATATATATATATATATATATATATATATATATTCATATGTTTTTAGCCACGGGGAACTCACTTCTTTCAAATCGATGTTTTATTTAAAAAATCCGCGTTTGTTTCTCTCTCTGTTCATTATATCTGTTTTTAAAGGACTTAGCGTCCAAACAAACTGACATTAATTGTATTAACTTTTGCATATTCTCTATCTCATCTCCTTCTCGGCTAATCAATATGGTGTACCTCGTCAATATCTTTTCAATTTCAGATCAGGGATTAGTCACCAATTTGCTATTATTTTTGAATATGCTTTAAGATTATCATCTTATCTTTCATTCATTGTTACTGTCTTCTGTGCATTATTGAGTTCAACTCCCGCCGAGGTTGACTTTGCCTTTCATCCTTACGGGGGTCGATAAAATAAAGTACCAGTAATGCACTGGGTAATTGCTGGCCTTGTGCCAAAAGTAGAAACAATTATTTTATCGGTAGAGGGTCGGACATGCTTTCCAGCATAGTTAAGTCCCTTTACGGTCTGAGTTCAAATCCAGCCGAGGTTAACTTTGCCTGTTATCCTTACGGGGTCGATAAAATAAAGTACCAGTAATGTACTGCATAATTGATGGCCTTGTGCCTAAACTAGAAACAATTATTTTTGAGAGTTGCCTTTCATCCTTACGGGGTCGATAAAATAAAGTACCCGTAATGCACTGGGTAAGTGTGGCCTTGTGCCAAACGTAGAAACAATTATTTTTTAGTATTGGGTCATACTATCGTCTTGCCTTTTCCGCATTTGATTCTATCTCTTGGGCACTATATCTAGTTGTATCGACCTTAAAGCACCGAAACAACCTATCTCTAGCGGTTGACAGATGTGATGGAACTACAGTTTCCATTCGTTCATTTTACTGTCACCGCCCATATTTTATATATATATTGAAGTATTAAAGTACTTTATAGGCAGTCGCTCTGTAGAGGACAAACAATACTTTGAACACCACACAGGAAAAGCGATAACTGTTTTAGCAGCATTTATATTTACGATGCCAACCAGTTCCCTCCCCCAAGATTGAATATCCAGCAAAACTTGCCCCTCAGTCAACACGTATCAAAATAGTCAAAGCTGTTAAGATTGAAGCAGTTTGTATCCCCTCTCTTGCGTTGGCATGATCCAACGTGCCTCAAATGCCTTCCCAACTTGCGGATGCAACAGTTGCACTTGATATTGCGAGATTGCACGAATACGTTAATGCTATAGCACTTGAAGAAGTTGGCTCGATTTCAGTTAGAATGATTGCTTCCGACGATACCATCCTTCCCCTCCGTGAAGTGGCTTGTGTCAAGCGCATCTCAAATTTCAAACTCTATCCAACCCTTCTCCAGTATGTATCATTACCATGATGCCGTCCCTGTTAGCATGTAGGTTCCGATGACTTATTCCCTTCACAGATTTGTTGTTCTCCCAAACTGCTAAGACCGAGCGTCGCCTGCTGGGTATGAAACTGCAGTCACTAACAGATTCATTCATGGTGACCTATATCTCAATGCATGTAATCTATTCCTTTCGGATAGCGTGAATATGAAAAGGCGGTATATGCCTTTCGACAGTTCATGAATATGTGTCCACCTGAGTCCGTTTTGACAGATTCTAGCACCTCAGCTTCAAGTTCGACATAAAAATTGCAGTTAACTCTCCGCGACGTGATACGTAGCTCATATTTACCGCACCCTGTCCTACCCCGTCAGTCGACTAGTTGGCATTCATGTCTTATTAGCTCCCGAGTATTTTCCTTGCTTCTGGTATTATTCCATCTTCTATCAGTGTACAACCTGCAACTTCTTAAGCAATCCTCTCTTCGCTCTCAGTGTAGACGATATTGGACACGTTGGAAGTAGCCTTACGTTGCCATTAAATGTGTGGTGCATGGATGAGGCGGATAAACATTCGGCCAATGTTTTTACCGCTGTGCTAAAGTCACATAACGTTATGAGGGGGTGGATTGGCAGTATCGGTAGAGCGTCCGGGACCATGCTTTGCAGCATAGTTATGGTCATGTCCGTTCTGATGTTAGCTTTTGCATTCATCCTTACGGGATATATAAAATAAAGCGCTAGTAAAGCATTGGGGTCGATTTAATTGACTTCCCCCTCTCCCCAAATTGCTGACCTTGTGCCTATAGTAGATATCGTTATTAGTAGCACTGTATATCTCTCTCTAGCAGAGTATATGAGCTATTGCCAATTTCCTTCTATTCAAGATTTTTTATGGCATAGGAATACATCATTAGACATAAACAGTGTCAGTCACCGGACACTATATATATAAATCTAACAGAGAATACTTAAATCTATTTTAAGGTAATAGAATGTGAATATAGCAAGTAATATAAAGGGATAGCATAGGAAAAATTGATAGATTATCTAATATAAAGACCTAATAAAGTAAAGACTGTGATACGTTATCCATACTTAGTTGAATATTATTGGTTCCCTTAACAATTCTAATTCCCTTGGAGGAAGCAATAATTTCACACTAGTTCATATTTGCCTCTAATATATAAAGCACTTGTGCACAGACCATATAATGATATAAAATATATGTTTCAATAATCAGGATATCACAATTGCTTTTACTTCTGATGACCAGAATAGTGATGCCATTTATTACATCGTCTCATGAGTTCACCAGTTAGCAATTATATAATACATTCAATCCTAATTTGTTAAACATATATGATAAACCGTGCTGTAATCATCTAACGTTATCCATTCATGGCAGAAATCCCCAGTGAAAATATATGCATTACTCAAATTACTAGTATAACTCGTATTTGAATGCCGTTGAATTTGTATCTGTGAATACCTTGTTTTAGACGGTAATCTTTATATTACCATAAAATATGATACGGGTATATATATAATATTAATGATATATATAATATTAATAAACAGGACGAGGTGTTATATATATATATATATATATATATATATATATATATATATATATATATATATATATATATATATATATATATATATATATATATATATATATATATATATATATATATATATATATATATATATATATATATATATGTATATATATGCAAAAGGCAAACAGAATTAACAAACCAAACGACACAGTACAATAAAGAAATAATTTATTAGTTTTCCGCCTGATATATTAGGAAAAGAGTCAATGTTTTCCACATAATCAAAATTATAAAGTTTCCAGTCCGGGTTTCTGTTGTTCTTTTTAATAAATGTATATATATCATCATCATCATCATCGTCGTCGTTTAACGTCTATTTTCCACAGTAGCTAGCATGTGTTAGACGGGAATTGTCTCACTTGAGGAAAGATTCATCGGATGACCGTGTCTCACTCGTATAGAACTGTATCTGGCAGATTGTCTACAGCTGGATGCCCTACCTAACACCAACCACATTTACAATGTGGACTCGGTGTTTTTCTTTTGCCGTGACACCTACATGACCTCTTTAGTTTGGACTGGATGTTGTGTTACCAATATAACTTTACAGAGAAAGGGTGTTGTTGGTGGGAGTGGGAGGATGGAGTAGGGTTAGTGGGTTGTGGAGTATATTTGGTTAAGAGGTGCCTACTGACTGTAGATTAACTTTGTACGTAGGGAAGGCGGGTCTTCACTATTACTACGTAGCGCCAAAGATCTCGATCCACTGACATTGTCTTAGAGAGGTGTAAGAGTGCAAGGTCGGATTTTATCATTTCGTCCCAGGTATTTCCGGGTCTACCTACTACGTAACTTCCATCAATTTTGATCGCTCTGCACTTTTTTATGCAGTTGTCGTCTTTCATGCGCATCACATGATCATACCAACGTAATTTTCTCTCAAATAAGCAGCAAATTTACCCTTATGTTATATGGATAAATTAGAGAACATAGAAATAAAAATAGAATCTTCACACAGAAAAGACGCAATGGTTAGACAAATCACAGAGGCAATGAACATAAATGAACTCCAACCATAATTAAATAGAAAACATGAATGGAACAGCAACATCACAACTTACAATTAAGGACAAAATGTAAACACACACACACACATAGAAAAAAACAACCAACCAGTAACATATAAATAAACAAATATAAAGACACACAGACACCCGGTTGTAACACATGCGCAAACTAAGCACACAACACACACAAAAACAAGATGGCGTAGGACAGAGCAAAGGAGAGGCACAAATACAAAGAACAGAATCCCATTCACTGAAGAGGTCACAGAATGTGTGACGAAAGAACTTTGAGAATATATGAACAATCATCAGGTTGTGGAACCAACCAACCAACTGGTAATTTATGAATTCCTAAATTTATAAATTTAATTTATAATGAATTGAAGGTAAACACCTGGTGCGTGTGTTTCTTATTGGCAACATGACCCACCCAAAGTATAACAATATCGGTTTCAACACACGATTTCAGATAAAGAATATATATATATATTCGTGTGTGTATGTGTATGCGCGTGTATGTATGTATATATATATATATATATATATATATATATATATATATATATATATATATATATATATATATATATATATATATATATATATATAAGGGATTATGTCAGTCATCATAAAATTGTGCCGAGGATAAAACAAATGATGCCAAGAGTACAGTGGTCTTCTATTATATTTTGTCGATATTTTAAGTACTACATACGGTTTTTCTATATTCTTTGCCCTTTATAACTGATTGCAGTTGTAGCACTGTAATCATGTATGTATTTGGGGAAAAGTTTAATCAATGCTAATCTGGCATTAACGCGCTAACACTCTAAACTTCTAGCAATCATAGTGCGTTTTTCTTATTCTATTTTTACTCTGTAATACTACTTCTTTGACTGAGTCTATTCTTCCGAATTTATCGACGGATGGCATCAGTAAATACAATATATGCTCCTTATTTCCATTCTCTCACATCTTCTTTTTCTCTCGTCTCATTATTTCCCGTGCACTCTCTCACTTCTCTCTCTCTCTCTCTCTCTCTCTCTCTCTCTCTCTCTCTCTCTCTCTCTCTCTCTCTCTCTCGCTCTCTCTCTCTCTCTCTTGTTCTCCATCTTTAGCTTCTAACTTTCTCTCTCACCGTTTTCGTCTCCACACTAACAGATATCCACAATGGTTGACATTTTCAGTGTACTAGCTAGATATATACATTAATTATAGCGTAACCCTATTCTAAATATGGGCAACTTTAACATTACGTATGGAACGAGTGTCTTAAGGCTACAATTGTCAGTTGAATAACCAAATAGCATATATATATATATATATATATATATAGTTATATTTGGTGAGGGTTATAATTTTATAATATTGCCAGAGATAATAATGATTTCTAGTATAGGCACAAGGCCAGTAATTTGAAGGGCAAACCTTTTACCGGGCGATGGCAATGCTAAAAAATGACAGGCAGAAATGTGGCTCTTTAAACCAGCCAAAGACGTGCACCCTCAGGCATAAACATGGCAACTATATGCTCTTCTGTGACTTTCCATTGCTTGGTTCTGACTGTTTGTTCTCGTGTCTCTTTTAAAACCTCCCATACTTTCACATTCCTTGCCACATTCCTTACAACTTTACAGATCATAATCTATATGATGTCTCCTGATATGATTTTGTTCATGTCTAATCAAACCAGCTTTGCTCGAGCAGACTCGACCACAGTTCTGGCAAACCAGATGTTGCTCAACAGCAGGCGAATCAGAACAATACCTGTTCCACGCCTTCATTTTCAGTGTTAGGTCTTCTCTTAGACGAGTTTCAAAGTGTTCACTTTGTTTTTTTCCCATTCGTCAGATGAAATTCCAGCGTAAGCCAAGGTGACCCGGACACAGTCCCGGTCCCGCATTTTTGTTTTTTTCTGGTGGTCGCCTTCCTTCGCACAGTTCACCCTAGAGAAGTTGCTTTGGAATACAATCATCAGACATCCGAACCACGTGACCGCACCTCCTCAACCGATGCCGAAAGATCATGTTCTCTATGCTCATGTACCTGCTCCGTTCGAGAAATTCCCCATCGCACCCCAAGTAACTTACGAAGAGATTTCTCGATTCTTAAGGATATTTCATCCTGAAGTGTGCATGAATTGTTCATCGTACTACCAAGGTAAACACATTTGTCAGCAACTTGTAGCCCCTTTCTGTACACGTTCACACTTGGTGTAGTGTATTCTTTCCCAGGTGCTGGCTGGTACACCGCAACAGTTTTTTCCAATCTTTTTGTGTGGTCCAATGAGCTGCAAGATGCAGAATAAGAGTTCATAAGATGCTGCATGTCGCTTTGTGAGTGTGCAAAAAGATCTCAGTCATCTGCATACAAAAGCTGTCGGAGAAAAGATGTTAATACCTTCGTGCTTTCATCAAAGCGCCTGATATTGCAAAGCAACCTACCTGAAGTGCGATACCTGATCTAAAATCCATGCGAGTAATTTTTCATTATTTCCATGAGAAACGCTACCGTAACATATGAGGAAAACAGAGTTGGAGCCGGAATGTCCCCCTGCTTCACTCCATTTCCTACTGATATTGGTGCAGAGATGGTACCACCAATAATGACCCAAGCCTTCATGTCAGCATGGACAAACATACATAATTTTCACAAACTTTGGTGGGTATCAAAGTTTTTCCAAAACTGACAACAGCTCAGTTCGATTGACGTTGTCGGAAGCCTTTGGCAAGTCAACAAAGACCTGCAGAAAAGTTCATATCCACTGTTTCTTTTTCATTTCTAAACCCACACTGCGACTCAGGCAACACATTCAGAGCAGCCTTTGAGATCAATCTACCCATAAAAATTCGACACATGACTTTACCAGCTACTGAAAGAAATGATATGCCACTATAATTGCCACATTTCTCTTTCTCACTCCATCATTTCCTTTATGGAGAATCACCATTAGCGCATCCTTCCAATCTTGTCGGACACTCATCTTTCCACACCTTTTTCAACACCAAATAGGTTTTTCCCTGCAAAAGCCACACCTACTTCCCTTTTGCATCCTGCTGCTCTGCCACTCCAGTAAAACGTGTAGCCACTGGACATCTCAATGATATGACTTTCTTAAAGTAACCTTGTTTCAGATAAAGCAACAATGTCCGTATTGTATTGTCTCAACTGTTTGGCAACAAGAGCTGATCTTCTTTCTGGTCGTGGCTCTGATTCTGAAGACACCCAATCTAATAAGGTCCCGATGTTCCAGCAACCAATATTCAGAGGATTCTTCTTCTTCTTCTTCTTCTTCTTCTTCTTCTTCTTCTTCTTCTTCTTCTTCTTCTTCTTCTTCTTCTTCTTCTTCTTCTTCTTCTTCTTCTTCTTCTTCTTCTTCTTCTTCTCAGTGGCAGGATGACGACCGGACCCAGACCCCTTCACCATCAGTTCCAGAGCTCACATTGCCAATAATTCCTACATTATCATGGTACATCATTGAATATGTTTGCCTTTTGTGGCTACGGCCAGCCACAATGCAATAAATTATTTGTTCAAATCGATCAGGTGGAGAAAGCGTTGCACAGAACTAATACCATTCTGTCGGCATGAAGAGCATATGCCCAAAAAGAAGAACTGGTCAACATCATCGGGTGTCCTCGACACCGCAGGTGTTTATTCGGAGTTTCCTTCTCCTAAAGAAATGTTATAACAACAGCTGAGAGGGCATTTCACTCCCAGCGGGCTATTTGTGTGCATGGACGCCAACTGTGCGCACTATAAAAGAATTAAATGTATATACAATAGCACACTCTTATACATGAAAGATTTAAAGATTTAAAAAAAAAGTTTAAAAATGCAAAAGTTAAAAGAATAAAAAAAAATATGCATAAAGGTTTAAGTATGCAAACAGACACCCGGAGTATATATATATATATATATATATATATATATATATATATATATATATATATATATATATATATATATATATATATATATATATATATATATATGTATATATATATATATATATATATATAATTATATATAAACAGAAAAAATGAAACGAAATTTAATTTCCCACTCTTAGTACGGCTGTTACTTACATATAAGTATTTACACGTACCTACATATATGTATACAGACGTACAGTAGTATGTATATATATATACATACATGCACACATATATATATGTACGTATGGATTCACCGAACATTTATTATAATGTTCGGTGTGTTTGTAAACAAACATCGCGTATTAAGCCGTAGTGTCTAGCAACCATCGTTGCTCATGTGTTCAACACTGACAATCCATACGTACATATATTTATATGTGTACATGTATGGATATTTATATACATACTACTGTACGTCTGTATACATATGTGTATGTACGTGTACATACTTATATTCAAGTAACAGCCGTACTAAGAGTGGGAAATGAAATTTCGTTTCATTTTTTCCGTTTATTATTTTCGGTGCACCCGGCCGATTAACCCACTCGATATGCAAATTGGGCTACTCAGCTGTTAATATGCATAAGGTAAGTATATACGTTCAACGATCTGGCAGGAAGGTATACATTGCTGACGATAGCTAATAAGCTTGAAACTAGTACAATGTTCCTTTGTCAGTGTTGAACAAACGAGCAACGATGGTTGCTAGACACTACGGCTTAATACGGGATGTTTGTTTACAAACACACCGAGCATTATAATAAATGTTCGGTGAATCCATACGTACATATATATATGTGTGCATGTATGTATATATATATATATATACATACTACTGTACGTCTGTATACATATATGTATGTACGTGTACATACTTATATATAATTATATATACTTATATATATATACACATATATAAGACTCTTTTCCTACGATACCAATCGTAAAACTAATAATATAACTCTTCATTGTACTGTGTCGCTTGTTTGTTATTTTTGTTTGCCTTTTGTGTGTGTATATATATATATATACGAGTGTGTATGTGTGTATATGTGTGTGTATATATGTGTGTGTGTATATACATGTGTGTGTGTACATATATGTGTGTTCGTGTATATATATATATATATATATGTATGTATATATGTGTGTGTGTATATATATATGTGTGTGTGTGTATATATATGTGTGTTCGTGTATATATATATATATATGTGTGTGTATGTATATATGTGTGTATGTATATATGTGTGTGTGTGTGTGTATGTGTGTATGTATATATCACATCAAACCTTCGCTAAATAGAGTAGCATTTTATCGATTCTGTCAGCTGCTTTTTCTCTGTTTTACAATTTGGTGACATTATTGCTAGTACTATACTAGAGAACGAACTGTATAGTGCGGCTATATAGCAGTCACTAATGACTACTGCTGCTGCTGTTATGCTAATACTAACATCAACACCGTTACTGCTACTTCTACTACAACTGATATTGTAGATAATTGAGATAGTGTTTTACTGCTACACTTAACAACAGATCATACATTATTTCCCATGCTTGTTTTTGCAGTAGTTTTTGCAGCTGCTACTGCTGCTGCTGTTTCTGCTAGTGGTGGCGTTAGTGATGTTGTTGGTTGATGTTGGTGCTAGTGATGGTATTGGTGATGTTGGTGCTAGTGATGGTGTTGTTGTTTTTTATGGTGATGGTGGTGTTAGTTATGGCGTTGGTGATGTTGGTGCTAGTGATGGTGTTGTTGTTTTTTATGGTGATGGTGGTGTTAGTGATGTTGTTGTTGTTTTTTATGGTGATGGTGATGCTGGTGTAAGTGATGTTGGTGACGGTGGTGTTGTTTTTGATGCTGTAAGGTGATGGTGGTGGTGTTGGTGATGGTGGTGGTAGTGATGTTGGTGATGAAGGTGTTCTTTTTGGTGGTGTTGATGATGGTGTTGCTGTTGTACGTGATGGTGGTGCTTGTAGTACTGGTGTTGGTTTGGGTATGGAGGTAGTTTTGTTGGCGTTGGTAGAGTGAGCATGGTGGTTGTGCTGCTGGTATTGGTGGAGGAGGTGTTGGTAGTGGTGGTGGTGTGATAGTGATGGTGATGGTGGTAGGGATGTTGGTGCTTTTAGACGGAGCATGGTGGTTATGGTGCTGTTATTGGTGGAGTTGGTGATGGTGACGGTTGTGTTAATGGAGTGAGCATGGTGTTTATGCTGCTGGTATTGTTAGAGGTGGCAGTGGTGAGTGTGATGGGGAAGGTGGTGCTGGTATTGGTGATGGTCTTATTGTTACTGATTCATCTGAAACTGTCCTTTCTCCATTTTACCACTCTATGTTCATTAGTTTTCTTGCTGTTGTTCTTGTTGTTTTAGTCGTTGCTCTTCTTGTTTTCCTTTTTTGTATTTTCCTTCTTTTATTGTTTTTGTTTTTCTTTCTCTTCTCAAACCCCCACCCCTATTTTACCTCATCCTACTCCTCATCCCTCCCACGCCTGCTGCTCTTTCTTTCTCTCTCTCTCTCTCTCTCTCTCTCTCTCTCTCTCTCTCTCTCTCTCTCTCTCTCTCTCTCTCTCTCCTCTCACACACACGTTCTTTAGCTACTTACATGCTGTAACGATTAATTTGATTTTTTCTATTGCTTATAGTGTTGCCAATATTTTTTTTATATTATGACATATATCTTCTATGTTCTTTTAGTTACAATAGTTATTACAAAGATGCAGATGTTATTGTTGCAATATCTATATTCTTGTCATTCAATGCTGCTTGTGTGTATTTCCTTGTAATGTGTACTTTCAGATGTTCTTTTATTGGTCATAATCTTTTTCTTCATATTAGCATAGATATACCTGATAGTGCTCTGAAATACTGTTACAGAAGCTGGTCTTGATTATGTAGATGATATTAATATTGGATGTACCTTTATATTGCTATCTGATATCGTCTCTAAATGTTTTAGAGATATAGTTTCTGCTCTTTTTACTCCTATTGCTGATGGAGTTAATGTCCTCTCTCAGGTTTTTAAACATATTTCCAAACAACAAATTATATTGCAATATAAAATATCGATTACGCACATTGACATAACTTTCATAATTATGAAGGTGGATATGGCTTGGAACCGGTTATTTCTATTAATTTGAATCAAACACGTAACAGAACAGTTACTTATGCATTTGATATCGTATATAAGGGTAGAATACTAGAACGAATTGTTCTAGATATGAAGTGAAGAAATATAGACAGTCAAAGAAATAAACATTTTACAGTGAATCTATGTCTAGTCATAAAATTTATGTTATTCACAAATCTCGAACAGTATAACTTTTCAGTACAGGATAACCTTATCATGATTTCTGTGAATTGTGTAATAATTGATGTAACACCAAAACATATTTTGTTGTATCTTCACATCAGTTATATATATATATATATATATATTTATATATATATATTTATATATATATATATATATGTGTGTGTGTGTGTGTGTGTGTGTGTGTGTGTGTGTGTGTGTGTGTGTGTGTGTGTGTGTGTGTGTGTGTGTGTGTCTGTGTGTGTGTGTGTGTTAGGATTGGAGCTCTTAAATAGCGATGGATGTATACATAGTATAGTATATCTATGGTATATTTGGCAATATACCGTATGTTTAATTTAAAACATTTTGAAGAACTCATTTTTAAAGTAGTGACTATGTCACTTACTTCTTTTTTCGGCATAAGAATCCAACCTCTATAATTTTCGCCAAAGGCGGGCAGTACGTTGCTCTGAGGATCGCCAACAGCGTGAAACAGACTCTGTTAGCTTTTCTGCATTCTTTTGCCGAAAAAAGTAGTAAGTGACATAGTCACTACTTTAAAAATTATACCGCAAGGTCTTTAAAGTGTTTTAAATTAAACATACGGTATATTGCCAAATATACTATACATACATTCATGTATACATGGCTATTTCAGAGCACCAATCCTAATACCTAATGTTTGCTGGACCGGCAATCGCTCGGTATATTCAGCTCCTGATTATTACTGGAATTCTATAAGAATCCAGCCACTATAATTGTCGTTGCTCTGAGGATCGCCAACAGCGTGAAACAGACTATGTTAGCTTCTCTCCCTTCTTTTGCAGAAAAAAGAAGTGACATAGTCACTACTTTAAAAATGATAGCGCAAGGTCTTCAAAATGTTTTTAATGAAACAGGTATATTGCCAAATATACTATATATACATTCATATATATATATATATATATATATATATATATATATATATATATATATATATATATATATATATATATATATACGAGAAGATGAATACAATTCCGTTTGTGTAGGTCAAACAGATTATGTTTGAGTTGAATGCGCAAACGAAATGGGGAAGGTTGCTTACCAACATTCTTTCTCTGCGTTTTCCTTAGAGTTGTGTATCATAGTTATCCACATTCCCTCTCGTTCCTTATGGTGTTGGTTGTTTCATTCTCTAATTGTGTAATCCTGAAGAAGCAAATGTTCTCTGGGTTGGTCAGTCTACTGATACCTCCGCTATCAGTGATGTCCACTCTGAAGTCGAGAAGAGGCAGGGATCCGAAGTTAGAGGGATGTTATACACCGAACCTGCTGTTTTCGTTAGCGTTGTTGAACGACTCGACTAAACGTTTGGCATTGTAGCGGGAAGATGTGAAGAGGAGGATATATCATCCACATGTCAAGTGAAGAATGCGCATGATTTTCAGGTACTAAACAATCGACGTTTGAGTCGTTTCATGTAAGGGATTTCCATAAGTCCGAGTTGCTGAATCCCTTGGGCAATTCTGAAGTCTGTTGGTATGTGTAGGCAAACAACCTACAAAAGGGGTTGTTGACAACAAATGAAAAGAGCTGGTGGATTTCAGTGATGCTGAGGTCAAAGGAATGTAGGTCTCTCCACAGATGCACTCGGCTCGTATGTCTACAGCCGGGGGCTCAGTTACCGAGATGTATGGACTGAAGGCTTACATATTGTATTTGCAGGTGTTGGATTCTAGTGGTTTAGGCGTTGGATTACTTCTCTCGAGCTATGACGTGTCTCGAGAAGTTTGTCAACTGGGATTTTAGATCTTGGACAAAATCTCTGAAATTTCATATGAAGATGTATATATTTCCACTCTGTAAAAAGGGGCTTGATTTTTAGGCCCGCCCTAGTTTGTGGGTTTTAGTAAGATGGAGTAATGATATCGTCCAGTGTTTCTTTGAATGAAGTTGTACAGGAATTTGTTAGGTAGCTTTCGACAGTCACAGATGTTGGTACATATGACGTTGGTCCGACACTCGATCAGTGAGTGTGTGATTCCAAAGATTTTGGAGTAGAGACCGCTGTCATTAAGATGTAGGTTCCCACTGGTGATGACTCAGACATGTTTTCTCTGGTGGGAGGGGAGGAATGTGAGGTTCTTTGATCTTAATTTTCTTAGAGTGGCGACTTGCGGTAGGGTGTATGCGTCTGTGTGTGAGTTTTCACGTATACTGCGAAAAGTGTGTTTGAGTCGAATTGTTTATGTAATAGAACTAAGATTCTAAAATATTTACTACAGGAAAATGCATTATAACAGCGATATGAAGCAAGGAAGCCCATATGGTTTCTCCTCATGCTAGACATGGCAATAAAATGCGTTTCAGAACAAACCATACTGCCTCAAATAAATAGATACGTTGTTAAATGCTGATTTCACAAAGGATTCGTATATTGGGCAATATTGATTTAGATATATTGTCATAGAAATTTCTTTGTTTGTCCAAAATAGACAGATGGTTAACACACATGAAGGCGGAAGATACTCTGAACATGATTGCTTTCGTATGTGTACCTATTGTATGTGTATATATATATAGAGAAAATGGTAAACGAACGATCAGTGATACATCGGAACTCAATTTAGTGTGTGTTACAATTGTTTCCCCGGCAAACAGTTCGAGGTGCGATCTGTGTGTGGATCGACCTCACTCTGGACTCGCAGGTTCCTCGGACACGTCTATTGATTTCGGAGCATATCCTCTTTATTATATATATATATGAAATAAGTAGGTACGGGATGTGAGCGTTTCATCGTTGTGTTTATTCATGTGTGATGTGGGTTTCGCGTGTGATTAAGATATATATATATATATATATATATATATATATATATATATATATATATATATATATATGAATGTATATATAGTGTATTTTGCAATACCCTGTATGCTTAATTAAAAGCATTTTGAAGACCATGCGCTAATGTTTTCAAGTAGCGACATTGTCGCTTACATAAGTTTTCGGCAGACAGGGGGAGATAAGTTGACAGCGCTGTTTCGTACTAATTATGTGTTGGATTCTTATAGAATTCCAGTAACAATCAGAAACTGATTTTACAGAACGGTCCCACGCCCAGCAGGAATTGAAAATTAGAATTGGTGCTCTGAAATAGCGATATATATATATGAATGTATACATATTGTATTTTACAATACATTGTATGTTTAATAAAAATGACTGTTACTGGAATTCTATAAGAATCCAACATACATAATTTTCGGCAGACGGGGAATGTAGTGAGTTTTGATAAGTACCAACAAGTACGAAACAGCGCTGTCAACTTATCTCCCGCTGTCTGCCGAAAATTTATGTAAGCGACAATGTCGCTACTTTAAAACAATAGCGTATGCTCTTCAAAATACTTTTAATTAAGCATACAGTGTATTAGAAAATACACTATATATATATTCATATATATATCGCTATTTCAGAGCAGCAATTCTAATATATAATATATATATATATATATTTATATATATATATATATATATATATATATATATATTAAAAGATAGTGTGTAAAAATGGCAACAAAGAACATCTAATTCCAGTAAACGTTTTAAATGTTTTATCTTAAATAAAGTGTCTTTCGTTCGGAAGAAACAAAGCATTTTAAACTCCAATTCAGAATATTCCACTTTGTTGAACTGAATATAAACACTCAATGGGCAACAATCATATTAATAAAAATATCCGAATAAATTGACTGGCAGCTTAATGTAGTAGCATGAATTAATTGAAATACATTAATATGCAAATTGAATACTTGCATTAATCTCCCATCATGAAATGTCAATTATTCAGTGTTGACTATTGATTTTACTTTGTCCTAATATCCGTGACTTCGATTGTCATCAATATCATATAATGATCGACTTCGATGAATTTCCAGACTGTCTTACACTTGACATACACAAAATACTGACATGTTTCTATTAATTTAAGTCAAAGTTGAACACTGCGGGATGTGTTATCTGAGTAATCCATGTTCCTAATTTAACAGAATATTCGTTTCATTGTGGAGAATTGTGCAAACTATTTCTTCTCTTTGACAGAATGGATGAAACTATTAACCTTCAATTGTGCTAGAGTTAAGTTAGTGTCAATATATTTAAGCACGAAATATCAGAGTTATTTTGAAATAATCATGCTGTGAAAAAGGAAAACAAATCAATATGTTCCTGTCTTCACTATTATGAGAGACATCTTCTTGACCCGTTTAACGATAATGACCTCTTCGAATAATGTTAATATATAACACGCTAGGTCACGCCTTATATATTTTTTCGCTTGGTTACTATTTTCAAATCAAGCTGAACAGAGGAAGCACTAGCCCTGATGAGAGAGGAGAATATGCATTGGTTTATATTTTAAAGAAATAGCCATTTCCTCCAACATACGTTGAGACCTAAATCATACACATTTCTTCAAATTCTGAATTTAATGTTTAAAACATGAGACCAAGTTATGTTACTTACATACACACGCATAGATGCATACATTCACATACACACACACGGAAACACACACATATATATATATATATACACACACACACACACACACACACACACACACACACACACACACACACACACACACACACACACACACACATATATATATATATATATATTATACTTGGAGATGGTCATGTTGCCAGTATTGTCAATAAAAAATAAATACGCACCACATGGATTTCACGTGATCTTTATTGCTCGTTATTCATTTGTTAGTCAAAGTACTTTCATCATACATTCTGGGACATCTATAAGGTTTGAAAGAAGAGGAGACACAGAAGAGAACATAAGTGATTAAAGAGGTCATAGATCGTGTGACAAAGAATTTTGACAAACGAGTGATTAACGACCAAAACACAATCAAGTGAATTTCACGTGCTGCGTTTTCCTTTTTAATGTAAATACTGGCAACATGACCCTCCCCATATATAACAACAACGGTGTCAACACACGATTTCACACCAATAATCTTGCAGGATATATATATATATATATGTGCGTGTGTGCGTGCGTGTGTGTGTGTCTGTGACTCTGTACGTGTCGGTGTGTGTCCGTGAAGTCTCTTCCCTGGTTCAATCAGACGTACCCAGAGTAAGTACAGTACTGAATATATTAATTGGTTCTACTTTTGACACAAGGCCACCAATTACTCAGTGCATTACTGGTACTTTATTTTATGGACCCCGTAAAGATAAAAGACAAATTTAACATCGGCGGCATTTGAACTGAGAATGGCAAGGGCCGTAAATCTATGTGTTAAAGCATAGCGTCTGACCCTCTACCGGAAATTTATAAAATTTATATTTATAAAATTTATAAAATTTATAATAAATTGAAGTGGAAAGCATCTGGTGCGTGTGTTTATATATGAGGACATATAGAAAAAAGGAAAGAATAGAGTAACAATTCTACAGGGATTTTTGGAGTAAAACATCAAAACTTTTATTTAAAAAGAAGGGATTTCCGCATTTAATTGTGTACAGTTTTCAGCTTTATATGATTTATGGACGGCAGTTAAATTGCATATTAATACAAATAATAATAAATTGGAGAGAAAAATGTTT